>JAJUPC010000492.1:0-260417 GCA_023614405.1 Avena insularis | reverse complement strand
ATCCATATGTGGTATGTGAAAAGAACAGACATGCAATGACTCTAGTTGTTGTTAGTAAAAAGAACACACATGCAATGACACTGGTGGATCCATGTGTGGTCTCTGAAGAGAACACACATGCAATGACACTGGTGGTTCCATATGTGGTATGTGAAAAGAACACACATGCAATGACTCTATTTGTTGGTAGTAAAAAGAACACACATGCAATGACACTGGTGGATCCATGTGTGGTGTCTGAAGAGAACACACATGCAATGAGTCTAGTTGTGGTTAATGAGAAGAACACACATTTCAATGACACTGGTGGATCCATATATGGTATGTGAAAAGAACACACATGAAATGACTCCAGTTGTTGTTAGTAAAAAGAACACACATGCAATGACACTAGTGGATCCATCCGTGGTCTCTAAAGAGAACACACATTTCAATGACACTGGTGGATCCATATGTGGTATGTGAAAAGAACACACATACAATGACTCTGGTTGTTAGTAAAAAGAGCACACATGCAATAACACTGGTGGATCCATGTGTGGTCTCTTAAGAGAACACACATTTCAATCACTGGTGGATCCATATGTGGTATGTGAAAAGAACACACATGCAATGACTCCCGTTCTTGTTAGAAAAAAGAACACACATGCAATGACACTGGTGGATCCATGTGAGGTCTCTGAAGAGAACACACATTTCAATGACACTCGTGGATCCATACGTGGTATGTGAAAAGAACACACATGCACTGACTCAAGTTGTTGTTAGTAAAAAGTACACACATACAATGACACTGGTGGATCCATGTGTGGTCTCTGAAGAGAACACACATGCAATGACTCTAGCTGTGGTTAATGAGAAGAACACACATTTCAATGACACTGGTGGATCCATATGTGGTATGTGAAAAGAATAGTCATGAAATGACTCCAGTTGTGGTTAGTAAAAAGATCACACATGCAATGACATTGGTGGATCCATGTGTGGTCTCTGAAGAGAACACACATGCAATGACACTGGTGGATCCATATGTGGTAGGTGAAAAGAACACACATGCAATGACTCAAGTTGTTCTTAGTAAAAAGAACAAACATGCAATGACACTGGTGGATCCATATGTTGTCTCTGAAGAGAACACACATGCAATGACACTGGTGGATCCATATGTGGTATGTGAAAAGAACACACATGCAATTACTCTGGTTGTTGTTAGTAAAAAGAACACACATGCAATGACACTGGTGGATCCATGTGTGGTATCTAAAGAGAACACACATGTAATGACTCTAGTTGTGGTTAATGAGAAGAACACACATTTCAATGACACTGGTGGATCCATATGTGGTATGTGAAAAGGACACACATGCAATGACTCTGGTTGTTGTTAGTAAAAGGAGCACACATGCAATGACACTGGTGGATCCATGTGTGGTCTCTGAAGAAAACAGACATTTCAATGACACTGTTGGATCCATATGTAGTATGTGAAAAGAACACACATGCAATGACTCTAGTTGTTGTTAGTAACAAGAACACACATGCAATGACACTGGTGGATCCATGTGTGGTCTCTGAAGATAACACACATGCAATGACTAAATATGTGGTTAATGAGAAGAACACACATTTCAATGACACTGGTGGATCCAGATGTGGTATGTTAAAAGAATAGTCATGAAATGACTCCAGTTGTTGTTAGTAAAAAGATCACACATGCAATGACATTGGTGGATCCATGTGTGGTCTTTGAAGAGAACACACATGAAATGACACTGGTGGATCCATATGTGGTATGTGAAAAGAACAGACATGCAATGACTCTAGATGTTGTTAGTAAAAAGAACACACATGCAATGACACTGGTGGATCCATGTGTGGTCACTGAAGAGAACACACATGCAATGACACTGGTGGTTCCATATGTGGTATGTGAAAAGAACACACATGCAATGACTCTAGTTGTTGTTAGTAAAAAGAACACACATGCAATGACACTGGTGGATCCATGTGTGGTGTCTGAAGAGAACACACATGCAATGAGTCTAGTTGTGGTTAATGACAAGAACACACATTTCAATGACACTGGTGGATCCACATATGGTATGTGAAAAGAACACACATGAAATGACTCCAGTTGTTGTTAGTAAAAAGAACATACATGCAATGACACTAGTGGATCCATCCGTGGTCTCTAAAGAGAACACACATTTCAATGACACTGGTGGATCCATATGTGGTATGTGAAAAGAACACACATGCAATGACTCTGGTTGTTAGTTAAAAGAGCACACATGCAATGACACTGGTGGATCCATGTGTGGTCTCTGAAGAGAACACACATTTCAATGACACTGGTGGATCCATATGTGGTATGTGAAAAGAACACACATGCAATGACTCCCGTTCTTGTTAGTAAAAAGTACACACATACAATGACACTGGTGGATCCATGTGTGGTCTCTGAAGAGAACACACATGCAATGACTCTAGCTGTGGTTAATGATAAGAACACACATTTCAATGACACTGGTGGATCCATATGTGGTATGTGAAAAGAATAGTCATGAAATGACTCCAGTTGTTGTTAGTAAAAAGATCACACATGCAATGACATTGGTGGATCCATGTGTGGTCTCTGAAGAGAACACACATGCAATGACACTGGTGGATCCATATGTGGTAGGTGAAAAGAACACACATGCAATGACTCAAGTTGTTGTTAGTAAAAAGAACACACATGCAATGACACTGGTGGATCCATGTGTGGTCTCTGAAGAGAACACACATGCAATGACACTGGTGGATCCATATGTGGTATGTGAAAAGAACACACATGCAATGACTCTAGTTGTTGTTAGTAAAAAGAACACATGCAATGACACTGGTGGATCCATGTGTGGTGTCTGAAGAGAACACACATGCAATGAGTCTAGCTGTGGTCTCTGAAGAGAACACAAATTTCAATGACACTGGTGGATCCATATGTGGTATTTGAAAAGAACACACATGCAATGACTCTGGTTGTTGTTAGTAAAAAGAGCACACATGCAATGACACTGGTGGATCCATGTGTGGTCTCTGAAGAGAACACACATTTCAATGACACTGGTGGATCCATCTGTGGTATGTGAAAAGAACACACATGCAATGACTCCCGTTCTTGTTAGAAAAAAGAACACACATGCAATGACACTGGTGGATCCATGTGAGGTCTCTGAAGAGAACACACATTTCAATGACACTCGTGGATCCATATGTGGTATGTGAAAAGAACACACATGCAATGACTCAATTTGTTGTTAGTAAAAAGTACACACATACAATGACACTGGTGGATCCATGTGTGGTCTCTGAAGAGAACACACATGCAATGACTCTAGCTGTGGTTAATGAGAAGAACACACATTTCAATGACACTGGTGGATCCATATGTGGTATGTGAAAAGAATAGTCATGAAATAACTCCAGTTGTTGTTAGTAAAAAGATCACACATGCAATGACATTGGTGGATCCATGTGTGGTCTCTGAAGAGAACACACATGCAATGACACTGGTGGATCCATATGTGGTATGTGAAAAGAACACACATGCAATGACTCCAGTTGTTGTTAGTAAAAAGAACACACATGCAATGACACTGGTGGATCCATGTGTGGTCTCTGAAGAGAACACACATGCAATGACATTGGTGGATCCATATGTGGTATGTGAAAAGAACACACATGCAATGACTCTAGTTGTTGTTAGTAAAAAGAACACACATGCAATGACACTGGTGGATCCAAGTGTGGTCTCTGAAGAGAACACACATGCAATGACTCTAGCTGTGCTTAATGAGAAGAACACACATTTCAATGACACTGGTGGATCCACATGTTGTATGTGAATAGAATAGTCACGAAATGACTCCAGTTGTTGTTAGTAAAAAGAACACACATGCAATGACACTGGAGGATCCATGTGTGGTCTCTGAAGAGAACACACATGCAATGAGACTGGTGGATCCATATGTTGTATGTGAAAAGAACACACATGAAATGACTCTAGTTGTTGTTAGTAAAAAGAACACACATGCAATGACACTGGTGGATCCATGTGTGGTCTCTGAAGAGAACACACATGAAATGATACTGGTGGATCCATATGTGGTATGTGAAAAGAACACACATGCAATAACTCCAGTTGTTGTTAGTAAAAAGAACACACATGCAATGACAGTGGTGGATCCATGTGTGGTATCTGAAGAGAACACACATGTAATGACTCTAGTTGTGGTTAATGAGAAGAACACACATTTCAATGAAACTGGTGGATCCAT
Organism: Avena insularis; assembly: GCA_023614405.1. Lineage (NCBI taxonomy): Eukaryota > Viridiplantae > Streptophyta > Magnoliopsida > Poales > Poaceae > Avena > Avena insularis. The sequence goes on along the minus strand of JAJUPC010000492.1, from coordinate 256,098 downwards.
ATGTGCTTTGTGAAAAGGACACACATGCAATGACTCTGGTTGTTGTTAGTAAAAGGAGCACACATGCAATGACACTGGTGGATCCATGTGTGGTCTCTGAAGAGAACAGACATTTCAATGACACTATTGGATCCATATGTGGTATGTGAAAAAACACACATGCAATGACTCTAGTTGTTGTTAGTAAAAAGAACACACATGTAATGACACTGGTGGATCCATGTGTCGTCTCTGAAGAGAACACACATGCAATGACTCTAGTTGTGGTTAATGAGAAGAACACACATTTCGATGACACTGGTGGATCCATATGTGGTATGTGAAAAGAATAGTCATGAAATGACTCCTGTTGTTGTTAGTAAAAAGATCACACATGCAATGACATTGGTGGATAAATGTGTGGTCTCTGAAGAGAACACACATGCAATGACACTAGTGGATCCATATGTGGTATGTGAAAAGAACACACATGCAATGACTCTAGTTGTTGTTAGTAAAAAGAACACACATGCAATGACACTGGTGGATCCATGTGTGGTCTCTGAAGAGAACACACATGCAATGACATTGGTGGATCCATATGTGGTATGTGAAAAGAACACACATGCAATGACTCTAGTTGTTGTTAGTAAAAAGAACACACATACAATGACACTGGTGGATCCATGTGTGGTGTCTGAAGAGAACACACATGCAATGAGTCTAGCAGTGGTTAATGAGAAGAACACACATTTCAATGACACTGGTGGATCCATATATGGTATGTGAAAAGAACACACATGAAATGACTCCAGTTCTTGTTAGTAAAAATAACACACATGCAATGACATTGGTGGGTCCATCTGTGGTCTCTGAAGAGAACACACATTTCAATGACACTGGTGGATCCATATGTGGTATGTGAAAAGAACACACATGCAATGACTCTGGTTGTTGTTAGTAAAAAGAGCACACATGCAATGACACTGGTGGATCCATGTGTTGTCTCTGAAGAGAACACACATTTCAATGACACTGGTGGATCCATATGTGGTATGTGAAAAGAACACACATGCAATGACTCCCGTTCTTGTTAGTAAAAAGAACACACATGCAATGACACTGGTGGATCCATGTGAGGTCTCTGAAGAGAACACACATTTCAATGACACTCGTGGATCCATATGTGGTATGTGAAAAGAACACACATGCAATGACTCAAGTTGTTGTTAGTAAAAAGTACACACATACAATGACACTAGTGGATCCATGTGTGGTCTCTGAAGAGAACACACATGCAATGACTCTAGTTGTGGTTAATGAGAAGAACACACATTTCAATGACACTGGTGGATCCATATGTGGTATGTGAAAAGAATAGTCATGAAATGACTCTAGTTGTTGTTAGTAAATAGATCACACATGCAATGACATTGGTGGATAAATGTGTGGTCTCTGAAGAGAACACACATGAAATGACACTGGTGGATCCATATGTGGTATGTGAAAAGAACACACATGCAATGACTCTAGTTGTTGTTAGTAAAAAGAACACACATGCAATGACACTGGTGGATCCATGTGTGGTCTCTGAAGAGAACACACATGCAATGACATTGGTGGATCCATATGTGGTATGTGAAAAGAACACACATGCAATGACTCTAGTTGTTGTTAGTAAAAAGAACACACATGCAATGACACTGGTGGATCCATGTGTGGTGTCTGAAGAGAACACACATGCAATGAGTCTAGCTGGTGATAATGATAAGAACACATTTCAATGACCTTTGGTGGATCCATATATGGTATGTGAAAAGAACACACATGAAATGACTCAGTTGTTGTTAGTAAAAAGAACACACGTGCAATGACCTTTGGTGGATCCATCTGGTCTCTGAAGAGAACACACATTTCAATGACACTGGTGGATCCATATGTGGTATGTGAAAAGAACACGCATGCAATGACTCTGGTTGTTGTTAGTAAAAAGCGCACACATGCAATGACACTGGTGGATCCATGTGTGGTCTCTGAAGAGAACACACATTTCAATGACACTGGTGGATCCATATGTGGTATGTGAAAAGAACACACATGCAATGACTCCCATTCTTGTTAGTAAAAAGAACACACATGCAATGACACTGGTGGATCCATGTGAGGTCTCTGAAGAGAACACACATTTCAATGACACTCGTGGATCCATATGTGGTATGTGAAAAGAACACACATGCAATGACTCAAGTTGTTGTTAGTAAAAAGTACACAGATACAATCACACTAGTGGATCCATGTGTGGTCTCTAAAGAGAACACACATGCAATGACTCTAGCTGTGGTTAATGAGAAGAACACACATTTCAATGACACTGGTGGATCCATATGTGGTATGTGAAAAGAATAGTCATGAAATGACTCCAATTGTTGTTAGTAAAAAGATCACACATGCAATGACATTGGTGGATCCATGTGTGGTCTCTCAAGAGAACACACATGCAATGACACTAGTGGATCCATATGTGGTATGTGAAAAGAACACACATGCAATGACTCCAGTTGTTGTTAGTAAAAAGAACACGCATGCAATGACACTGGTGGATCCATTTGTGGTCTCTGAAGAGAACACACATGCAATGACACTGGTGGATCCATATGTGGTATGTGAAAAGAACACACATGCAATGACTCTAGTTGTTGTTAGTGAAAAGAACACACATGCAATGACACTGGTGGATCCATGTGTGGTCTCTGAAGAGAACACACATCCAATGACTCTAGCTGTGCTTAATGAGAAGAACACACATTTCAATGACACAGGTGGATCCATATGCTGTATGTGAAAAGAATAGTCATGAAATGACTCCAGTTGTTGTTAGTAAACAGAACACACATGCAATGACACTGGTGGATCCATGTGTGGTCTCTGAAGAGAACACACATGCAATGAGACCGGTGGATCCATATGTGTTATGTGAAAAGAACACACATGCAATGACTCTAGTTTTTGTTAGTAAAAAGAACACACATGAAATGACATTGGTGGATCCATGTGTGGTCTCTGAAGAGAACACACATTTCAATGACACTGGTGGATCCATATGTGGTATGTGAAAAGAACACACAAGCAATGACTCCAGTTGTAGTTAGTAAAAAGAACACACATGCAATGACACTGGTGGATCCATGTGTGGTGTCTGAAGAGAACACACATGCAATGAGTCTAGCTGTGGTTAATGAGAAGAACACACATTTCAATGACACTGGTGGATCCATATATGGTATGTGAAAAGAACACACATGAAATGACTCGAGTTGTTGTTAGTAAAAAGAGCACACATGCAATGACACTGGTGGATCCATCTGTGGTCTCTAAAGAGAACACACATTTCAATGACACTGGTGGATCCATATGTGCTATGTGAAAAGAACACACATGCAATGACTCTGGTTGTTGTTAGTAAAAAGAGCACACATGCGATGACACTGGTGGATCCATGTGTGGTCTCTAAAGAGAACACACATTTCAATGACACTGGTGGATCCATATGTGGTATGTGAAAAGAACACACATGCAATGACTCCCGTTCTTGTTAGTAAAAAGAACACACATGCAATGACACTGGTGGATCCATGTGAGGTTTCTGAAGAGAACACACATTTAAATGACACTCGTGGATCCATATGTGGTATGTGAAAAGAACACACATGCAATGACTCCAGTTGTTGTTAGTAAAAAATTACACACATACAATGACACTAGTGGATCCATGTGTGGTCTCTAAAGAGAACACACATGCAATGACTCTAGCTGTGGTTAATGAGAAGAACACACATTTCAATGACACTGGTGGATCCATATGTGGTATGTGAAAAGAATAGTCATGAAATGACTCTAGTTGTTGTTAGTAAAAAGATCACACATGCAATGACATTGGTGTATCCATGTGTGGTATCTTACTTGAACACACATGCAATGACACTGGTGGATCCATATGTGGTATGTGAAAAGAACACACATGCAATGACTCCAGCTGTTGTTAGTAAAAAGAACACACATGCAATGACACTGGTGGATCCATGTGTTGTCTCTGAAGAGAACACACATGCAATGACATTGGTGGATCCATATGTGGTATGTGAAAAGAACACACATGCAATGACTCTAGTTATTGTTAGTAAAAAGAACACACATGCAATGACACTGGTGGATCCATGTGTGGTCTCTGAAGAGAACACACATGCAATGACTCTAGCTGTGCTTAATGAGAAGAACACACATTTCAATGACACAGGTGGATCCATATGCTGTATGTGAAAAGAATAGTCATGAAATGACTCCAGTTGTTGTTAGTAAAAAGAACACACATGCAATGACACTGGTGGATCCATGTGTGGTCTCTGAAGAGAACACACATGCAATGAGACCGGTGGATCCATATGTGTTATGTGAAAAGAACACACATGCAGTGACTCTAGTTTTTGTTAGTAAAAAGAACACACATGAAATGACATTGGTGGATCCATGTGTGGTCTCTGAAGAGAACACACATTTCAATGACACTGGTGGATCCATATGTGGTATGTGAAAAGAACACACAAGCAATGACTCCAGTTGTTGTTAGTAAAAAGAACACACATGCAATGACACTGGTGGATCCATGTGTGGTGTCTGAAGAGAACACACATGCAATGAGTCTAGCTGTGGTTAATGAGAAGAACACACATTTCAATGACACTGGTGGATCCATATATGGTATGTGAAAAGAACACACATGAAATGACTCGAGTTGTTGTTAGTAAAAAGAGCACACATGCAATGACACTGGTGGATCCATCTGTGGTCTCTAAAGAGAACACACATTTCAATGACACTGGTGGATCCATATGTGCTATGTGAAAAGAACACACATGCAATGACTCTGGTTGTTGTTAGTAAAAAGAGCACACATGCGATGACACTGGTGGATCCATGTGTGGTCTCTAAAGAGAACACACATTTCAATGACACTGGTGGATCCATATGTGGTATGTGAAAAGAACACACATGCAATGACTCCCGTTCTTGTTAGTAAAAAGAACACACATGCAATGACACTGGTGGATCCATGTGAGGTTTCTGAAGAGAACACACATTTAAATGACACTCGTGGATCCATATGTGGTATGTGAAAAGAACACACATGCAATGACTCCAGTTGTTGTTAGTAAAAATTACACACATACAATGACACTAGTGGATCCATGTGTGGTCTCTGAAGAGAACACACATGCAATGACTCTAGCTGTGGTTAATGAGAAGAACACACATTTCAATGACACTGGTGGATCCATATGTGGTATGTGAAAAGAATAGTCATGAAATGACTCTAGTTGTTGTTAGTAAAAAGATCACACATGCAATGACATTGGTGGATCCCTGTGTGGTCTCTGAAGAGAACACACATGCAATGACACTGGTGGATCCATATGTGGTATGTGAAAAGAACACACATGCAATGACTCCTGTTGTTGTTAGTAAAAAGAACACACATGCAATGACACTGGTGGATCCATGTGTGGTCTCTGAAGAGAACACACATGCAATGACACTGGTGGATCCATATGTGGTATGTGAAAAGAACACACATGCAATGACTCTAGTTATTGTTAGTAAAAAGAACACACATGCAATGACACTGGTGGATCCATGTGTGGTCTCTGAAGAGAACACACATGCAATGACTCTAGCTGTGCTTAATGAGAAGAACACACATTTCAATGACACTGGTGGATCCATATGTTGTATGTGAAAAGAATAGTCATGAAATGACTCCAGTTGTTTTTAGTAAAAAGAACACACATGCAATGACACTGGTGGATCCATGTGTGGTCTCTGAAGAGAACACACATGCAATGAGACTGGTGGATCCATATGTGCTATGTGAAAAGAACACACATGTAGTGACTCTAGTTTTTGTTAGTAAAAAGAACACACATGCAATGACACTGGTGGATACATGTGTGGTTTCTGAAGAGAACACACATTTCAATGACACTGGTGGATCCATATGTGGTATGTGAAAAGAACACACAAGAAATGACTCCAGTTGTTGTTAGTAAAAAGAACACACATGCAATGACACTGGTGGATCCATGTGTGGTGTCTGAAGAGAACACACATGCAATGAGTCTAGCTGTGGTTAATGAGAAGAACACACATTTCAATGACACTGGTGGATCCATATGTGCTATGTGAAAAGAGCACACATGCAATGACTCTGGTTGTTGTTAGTAAAAAGAGCACACATGCAATGACACTGGTGGATCCATGTGTGGTCTCTGAAGAGAACACACATTTCAATGACACTGGTGGATCCATATGTGGTATGTGAAAAGAACACACATGCAATGACTCCCATTCTTGTTAGTAAAAAGAACACACATGCAATGACACTGGTGGATCCATGTGAGGTCTCTGAAGAGAACAAACATTTAAATGACACTCGTGGATCCATATGTGGTATGTGAAAAGAACACACATGCAATGACTCAAGGTGTTGTTAGTAAAAAGTACACACATACAATGACACTAGTGGATCCATGTGTGGTCTCTGAAGAGAACACACATGCAATGACTCTAGCTGTGCTTAATGAGAAGAACACACATTTCAATGACACTGGTGGATCCATATGTTGTATGTGAAAAGAATAGTCATGAAATGACTCTAGTTGTTGTTAGTAAAAAGAACACACATGCAATGACACTGGTGGATCCATGTGTGGTCTCTGAAGAGAACACACATGCAATGAGACTGGTGGATCCATATGTGGTATGTGAAAAGAACACACATGCAATGACTCTAGTTTTTGTTAGTAAAAAGAACACACATGCAATGACACTGGTGGATCCATGTGTGGTCTCTGAAGAGAACACACATTTCAATGACACTGGTGGATCCATATGTGGTATGTGAAAAGAACACACAAGCAATGACTCCAGTTGTTGTTAGTAAAAAGAACACACATGCAATGACACTAGTGGATCCATGTGTGGTCTCTGAAGAGAACACACATTTCAATGACACTGGTGGATCCATATGTGGTATGTGAAAAGAACACACAAGCAATGACTCAAGTTGTTGTTAGTAAAAAGAACACACATGCAATGACCTTTGAGTGCGACCCATGTGTGGTCTCTAAAGAGAACACACATGCAATGACTCTAGTTGTGGTTAATGAGAAGAACACACATTTCCATGACACTGGTGGATCCATATGTGGTATGCGAAAAGAATAGTCATGAAATGACTCCATTTGTTGTTAGTAAAAAGATCACTAATGCAATGACATTGGTGGATGCATGTGTGGCCTCTGAAGAGAACACACATGCAATGACACTAGTGGATCCATATGCGGTATGTGAAAAGAACACACATGAAATGACTCCAGTTGTTGTTAGTAAAAATAACACACATACAATGACACTGGTGGATCCATGTGTGGTCTCTGAAGAGAACACACATGAAATGACACTGGTGGATCCATATGTGGTATGTGAAAAGAACACACATGCAATGACTCTGGTTGTTGTTAGTAAAAAGAGCACACATGCAATGACACTAGTGGATCCATTTGTGGTCTCTAAAGAGAACACACATGAAATGACACTGGTGGATCCATATGTGGTATGTGAAAAGAACACACATGCAATGACTCTGGTTGTTGTTAGTAAAAAGAACACACATGCAATGACACTCGTGGATCCATGTGTGGTATCTGAAGAGAACACACATGTAATGACTCCAGTTGTGGTTAATGAGAAGAACACACATTTCAATGACACTGGTGGATCCATATGTGGTATGTGAAAAGGAGACACATGCAATGACTCTAGTTGTTGTTAGTAAAAGGAGCACACATGCAATGACACTGGTGGATCCATGTTTGGTCTCTGAAGAGAACAGACATTTCAATGACACTGTTGGATCCATATGTGGTATGTGAAAAGAACACACATGCAATGACTCTAGTTGTTGTTAGTAAAAAGAACACACATGCAATGACACTGGTGGATCCATGTGTGGTCTCTGAAGAGAACACACATGCAATGAGACTGGTGGATCCATATGTGGTATGTGAAAAGAACACACATGCAATGACTCTAGTTTTTGTTAGTAAAAAGAACACACATGCAATGACACTGGTGGATCCATGTGTGGTCTCTGAAGAGAACACACATTTCAATGACACTGGTGGATCCATATGTGGTATGTGAAAAGAACACACAAGCAATGACTCCAGTTGTTGTTAGTAAAAAGAACACACATGCAATGACACTGGTGGATCATGTGTGGTATCTGAAGAGAACACACATGCAATGACTCTAGTTGTGGTTAATGAGAAGAACACACGTTTCAATGACACTGGTGGATCCATATGTGGTATGTGAAAAGGACATACATGCAATGACTCTGATTGTTGTTAGTAAAAGGAGCACACATGCAATGACACTGGTGGATCCATGTGTGGTCTCTGAAGAGAACAGACATTTCAATGACACTGTTGGATCCATATGTGGTATGTGAAAAGAACACACATGCAATGACTCTAGTTGTTGTTAGTAAAAAGAACACACATGCAATGACACTAGTGGATCCATGTGTGGTCTCAAGAAGAACACACATTTCAATGACCTGGTGGATCCATATGTGGTATGTGAAAAGAACACACAAGCAATGACTCAAGTTGTTGTTAGTAAAAAGAACACACATGCAATGACCTTTGGTGCGACCCATGTGTGGTCTCTAAAGAGAACACACATGCAATGACTCTAGTTGTGGTTAATGAGAAGAACACACATTTCCATGACACTGGTGGATCCATATGTGGTATGCGAAAAGAATAGTCGTGAAATGACTCCAGTTGTTGTTAGTAAAAAGATCACTCATGCAATGACATTGGTGGATGCATGTGTGGCCTCTGAAGAGAACACACATGCAATGACACTAGTGGTTCCATATGCGGTATGTGAAAAGAACACACATGAAATGACTCCAGTTGTTGTTAGTAAAAATAACACACATACAATGACACTGGTGGATCCATGTGTGGTCTCTGAAGAGAACACACATGAAATGACACTGGTGGATCCATATGTGGTATGTGAAAAGAACACACATGCAATGACTCGGGTTGTTAGTAAAAGAGCACACATGCAATGACCTGGTGGATCCATGTGTGGTCTCTAAAGAGAACACACATGAAATGACACTGGTGGATCCATATGTGGTATGTGAAAAGAACACACATGCAATGACTCTGGTTGTTGTTAGTAAAAAGAACACACATGCAATGACACTCATGGATCCATGTGTGGTATCTGAAGAGAACACACATGTAATGACTCCAGTTGTGGTTAATGAGAAGAACACACATTTCAATGACACTGGTGGATCCATATGTGGTATGTGAAAAGGAGACACATGCAATGACTCTAGTTGTTGTTAGTAAAAGGAGCACACATGCAATGACACTGGTGGATCCATGTTTGGTCTCTGAAGAGAACAGACATTTCAATGACACTGTTGGATCCATATTTGGTATGTGAAAAGAACACACATGCAATGACTCTAGTTGTTGTTAGTAAAAAGAACACACATGCAATGACACTGGTGGATCCATGTGTGGTCTCTGAAGAGAACACACATGCAATGACTCTAGTTGTGGTTAAGGAGAAGAACACACATTTCAATGACCTTTGGTGGATCCATATGTGGTATGTGAAAAGAATAGTCATGAAATGACTCTAGTTGTTGTTAGTAAAAAGATCACACATGCAATGGCATTGGTGGATCCATGTATGGTCTCTGAAGAGAACACACATGCAATGACACTGGTGGATCCATATGTGGTATGTTAAATGAACACACATGCAATGACTCTAGTTGTTGTTAGTAAAAAGAACACACATGCAATGACACTGGTGGATCCATGTGTGGTCTCTGAAGAGAACACACATGCAATGACACTGGTGGATCCATATGTGGTATGTGAAAAGAACACACATGCAATGACTATAGTTGTTGTTAGTAAAAAGAACACACATGCAATGACACTGGTGGATCCATGTGTGGTGTCTGAAGAGAACACACATGGAATGAGTCTAGCTGTGGTTAATGAGAAGAACACACATTTTAATGACACTGGTGGATCCATATATGGTATGTGAAAAGAACACACATGAAATGACTCCAGTTGTTGTTAGTAAAAAGAACACACATGCAATGACCTTTGGTGGATCCATCTGTGGTCTCAAGAGATCACACATTTCAATGACACTGGTGGATCCATATGTGGTATGTGAAAAGAACACACATGCAATGACTCTGGTTGTTGTTAGTAAAAAGACAACACATGCAATGACACTGGTGGATCCATGTGTGGTCTCTGAAGAGAACACACATTTCAATCACACTGGTGGATCCATATGTGGTTTGTCAAAAGAACACACATGCAATGACTCCCGTTGTTGTTAGTAAAAGGAACACACATGCAATGACACTGGTGGATCCATGTGAGGTCTCTCAAGAGAACACACATTTCAATGACACTCGTGGATCCATATGTGGTATGTGAAAAGAACACACATGCAATGACTCAAGTTGTTGTTAGTAAAAAGTACACACATGCAATGACACTGGTGGATTCATGTGTGGTCTCTGAAGAGAACACACATGCAATGACTCTAGCTGTGGTTAATGAGAAGAACACACATTTCAATGACACTGGTGGATCCATATGTGGTATGTGAAAAGAATAGTCATGAAATGACTCCAGTTGTTGTTAGTAAAAAGATCACACATGCAATGACATTGGTGGATCCATGTGTGGTCTCTGAAGAGAACACACATGCAATGAGACTGGTGGATCCATATGTGGTATGTGAAAAGAACACACATGCAATGACTCTAGTTTTTGTTAGTAAAAAGAACACACATACAATGAAACTGGTGGATCCATGTGAGGTCTCTGAAGAGAACACACATTTCAATGACACTCGTGGATCCATATGTGGTATGTGAAAAGAACAGACATGCAATGACTCAAGTTGTTGTTAGTAAAAAGTACACACAAGCAATGACACTGGTGGATTCATGTGTGGTCTCTGAAGAGAAGACACATGCAATGACTCTAGCTGTGGTTAATGAGAAGAACACACATTTCAATGACACTGGTGGATCCATATGTGGTATGTGAAAAGAATAGTCATGAAATGACTCCAGTTGTTGTTAGTAAAAAGATCACACATGGGATGACATTGGTGGATCCATGTGTGGTCTCTGAAGAGAACACACATGCAATGAGACTGGTGGATCCATATGTGGTATGTGAAAAGAACACACATGCAATGACTCTAGTTGTTGTTAGTAAAAAGAACACACATGCAATGACCTTTGGTGGATACATGTGTGGTCTCAAGAGAACACACACATGCAATGACTCTAGTTGTGGTTAATGAGAAGAACACACATTTCAATGACACTAGTGGATCCATATGTGGTATGTGAAAAGAATAGTCATGAAATGACTCTAGTTGTTGTTAGTAAAAAGATCACACATGCAATGACATTGGTGGATCCATGTATGGTCTCTGAAGAGAACACACATGCAATGACACTGGTGGATCCATATGTGGTATGTTAAAAGAACACACATGCAATGACTCTAGTTGTGGTTAGTAAAAAGAACACACATGTAATGACACTGGTGGATCCATGTGTGGTCTCTGAAGAGAACACACATGCAATGACACTGGTGGATCCATATGTGGTATGTGAAAAGAACACACATGCAATGACTCTAGTTGTTGTTAGTAAAAAGAACACACATGCAATGACACTGGTGGATCCATGTGTGGTGTCTGAAGAGAACACACATGCAATGAGTCTAGCTGTGGTTAATGAGAAGAACACACATTTTAATGACACTGGTGGATCCATATATGGTATGTGAAAAGAACACACATGAAATGACTCCAGTTGTTGTTAGTAAAAAGAACACACATGCAATGACACTGGTGGATCCATCTGTGGTCTCTGAAGAGAACACACATTTCAATGACACTGGTGGATCCATATGTGGTATGTGAAAAGAACACACATGCAATGACTCTGGTTGTTGTTAGTAAAAAGACCACACATGCAATGACATCAGGATCCATGTGTGGTCTCTGAAGAGAACACACATTTCAGTCACACTGGTGGATCCATATGTGGTATGTCAAAAGAACACACATGCAATGACTCCCGTTGTTGTTAGTAAAAAGAACACACATGCAATGACACTGGTGGATCCATGTGAGGTCTCTGAAGAGAACACACATTTCAATGACACTGGTGGATCCATATGTGGTATGTGAAAAGAACACATGCAATGACTCAAGTTGTTGTTAGTAAAAAGTACACACATGCAATGACACTGGTGGATTCATGTGTGGTCTCTGAAGAGAACACACATGCAATGACTCTAGCTGTGGTTAATGAGAAGAACACACATTTCAATTACACTGGTGGATCCATATGTGGTATGTGAAAAGAATAGTCATGAAATTACTCCAGTTGTTGTTAGTAAAAAGATCACACATGCAATCACATTGGTGGATCCATGTGTGGTCTCTGAAGAGAACACACATGCAATGAGACTGGTGGATCCATATGTGGTATGTGAAAAGAAATCACATGCAATGACTCTAGTTGTTGTTAGTAAAAAGAACACACATGCAATGACACTGGTGGATCCATGTGTGGTCTCTGAAGAGAACACACATGCAATGACTCTAGTTGTGGTTAATGAGAAGAACACACATTTCAATGACACTAGTGGATCCATATGTGGTATGTGAAAAGAATAGTCATGAAATGACTCTAGTTGTTGTTAGTAAAAAGATCACACATGCAATGACATTGGTGGATCCATGTATGGTCTCTGAAGAGAACACACATGCAATGACACTGGTGGATCCATATGTGGTATGTTAAAAGAACACACATGCAATGACTCTAGTTGTGGTTAGTAAAAAGAACACACATGCAATGACACTGGTGGATCCATGTGTGGTCTCTGAAGAGAACACACATGCAATGACACTGGTGGATCCATATGTGGTATGTGAAAAGAACACACATGCAATGACTCTAGTTGTTGTTAGTTAAAAGAACACACATGCAATGACACTGGTGGATCCATGTGTGGTGTCTGAAGAGAACACACATGCAATGAGTCTAGCTGTGGTTAATGAGAAGAACACACATTTTAATGACACTGGTGGATCCATATATGGTATGTGAAAAGAACACACATGAAATGACTCCAGTTGTTGTTAGTAAAAAGAACACACATGCAATGACACTGGTGGATCCATCTGTGGTCTCTGAAGAGAACACACATTTCAATGACACTGGTGGATCCATATGTGGTATGTGAAAAGAACACACATGCAATGACTGGTTGTTGTTAGTAAAAAGACCACACATGCAATGACACTGGTGGATCCATGTGTGGTCTCTGAAGAGAACACACATTTCAGTCACACTGGTGGATCCATATGTGGTATGTCAAAAGAACACACATGCAATGACTCCCGTTGTTGTTAGTAAAAAGAACACACATGCAATGACACTGGTGGATCCATGTGAGGTCTCTGAAGAGAACACATTTCAATGACACTCGTGGATCCATATGTGGTATGTGAAAAGAACACACATGCAATGACTCAAGTTGTTGTTAGTAAAAAGTACACACATGCAATCACACTGGTGGATTCATGTGTGGTCTCTGAAGAGAACACACATGCAATGACTCTAGCTGTGGTTAATGAGAAGAACACACATTTCAATGACACTGGTGGATCCATATGTGGTATGTGAAAATAATAGTCATGAAATTACTCCAGTTGTTATTAGTAAAAAGATCACACATGCAATGACATTGGTGGATCCATGTGTGGTCTCTGAAGAGAACACACATGCAATGAGACTGGTGGATCCATATGTGGTATGTGAAAAGAACACACATGCAATGACTCTAGTTGTTGTTAGTAAAAAGAACACACATGCAATGACATTGGTGGATCCATGTGTGGCCTCTGAAGAGAACACACATGCAATGACTCTAGCTGTGGTTAATGAGCAGAACACACATTTCAATGACACTAGTGGATCCATATGTGGTATGTGAAAAGAATAGTCATGAAATGACTCTAGTTGTTGTTAGTAAAAAGATCACACATGCAATGACATTGGTGGATCCATGTATGGTCTCTGAAGAGAACACACATGCAATGAGACTGGTGGATCCATATGTGGTATGTTAAAAGAACACACATGCAATGACTCTAGTTGTGGTTAGTAAAAAGAACACACATGCAATGACACTGGTGGATCCATGTGTGGTCTCTGAAGAGAACACACATGCAATGACACTGGTGGATCCATATGTGGTATGTGAAAAGAACACACATGCAATGACTCTAGTTGTTTTTAGTAAAAAGAACACACATGCAATGACACTGGTGGATCCATGTGTGGTGTCTGAAGAGAACACACATGCAATGAGTCTAGCTGTGGTTAATGAGAAGAACACACATTTTAATGACACTGGTGGATCCATATATGGTATGTGAAAAGAACACACATGAAATGACTCCAGTTGTTGTTAGTAAAAAGACCACACATGCAATGACACTGGTGGATCCATGTGTGGTCTCTGAAGAGAACACACATTTCAGTCACACTGGTGGATCCATATGTGGTATGTCAAAAGAACACACATGCAATGACTCCCGTTGTTGTTAGTAAAAAGAACACACATGCAATGACACTGGTGGATCCATGTGAGGTCTCTGAAGAGAACACACATTTCAATGACACTCGTGGATCCATATGTGGTATGTGAAAAGAACACACATGCAATGACTCAAGTTGTTGTTAGTAAAAAGTACACACATGCAATGACACTGGTGGATTCATGTGTGGTCTCTGAAGAGAACACACATGCAATGACTCTAGCTGTGGTTAATGAGAAGAACACACATTTCAATGACACTGGTGGATCCATATGTGGTATGTGAAAAGAATAGTCATGAAATTACTCCAGTTGTTGTTAGTAAAAAGATCACACATGCAATCACATTGGTGGATCCATGTGTGGTCTCTGAAGAGAACACACATGCAATGAGACTGGTGGATCCATATGTGGTATGTGAAAAGAAATCACATGCAATGACTCTAGTTGTTGTTAGTAAAAAGAACACACATGCAATGACATTTGGTGGATCCATGTGTGGTCTCTGAAGAGAACACACATGCAATGACTCTAGTTGTGGTTAATGAGAAGAACACACATTTCAATGACACTAGTGGATCCATATGTGGTATGTGAAAAGAATAGTCATGAAATGACTCTAGTTGTTGTTAGTAAAAAGATCACACATGCAATGACATTGGTGGATCCATGTATGGTCTCTGAAGAGAACACACATGCACTGACACTGTGGATCCATATGTGGTATGTTAAAGAACACACATGCAATGACTCTAGTTGTGGTTAGTAAAAGAACACACATGCAATGACATCAGGATCCATGTGTGGTCTCTGAAGAGAACACACATGCAATGACACTGGTGGATCCATATGTGGTATGTGAAAAGAACACACATGCAATGACTCTAGTTGTTGTTAGTAAAAAGAACACACATGCAATGACACTGGTGGATCCATGTGTGGTGTCTGAAGAGAACACACATGCAATGAGTCTAGCTGTTAATGAGAAGAACACACATTTTAATGACACTGGTGGATCCATATATGGTATGTGAAAAGAACACACATGAAATGACTCCAGTTGTTGTTAGTAAAAAGAACACACATGCAATGACACTGGTGGATCCATCTGTGGTCTCTGAAGAGAACACACATTTCAATGACACTGGTGGATCCATATGTGGTATGTGAAAAGAACACACATGAAATGACTCGGGTTGTTGTTAGTAAAAAGACCACACATGCAATGACACTGGTGGATCCATGTGTGGTCTCTGAAGAGAACACACATTTCAGTCACACTGGTGGATCCATATGTGGTATGTCAAAAGAACACACATGCAATGACTCCCGTTGTTGTTAGTAAAAAGAACACACATGCAATGACACTGGTGGATCCATGTGAGGTCTCTGAAGAGAACACACATTTCAATGACACTCGTGGATCCATATGTGGTATGTGAAAAGAACACACATGCAATGACTCAAGTTGTTGTTAGTAAAAAGTACACACATGCAATCACACTGGTGGATTCATGTGTGGTCTCTGAAGAGAACACACATGCAATGACTCTAGCTGTGGTTAATGAGAAGAACACACATTTCAATGACACTGGTGGATCCATATGTGGTATGTGAAAATAATAGTCATGAAATTACTCCAGTTGTTATTAGTAAAAAGATCACACATGCAATGACATTGGTGGATCCATGTGTGGTCTCTGAAGAGAACACACATGCAATGAGACTGGTGGATCCATATGTGGTATGTGAAAAGAACACACATGCAATGACTCTAGTTGTTGTTAGTAAAAAGAACACACATGCAATGACACTGGTGGATCCATGTGTGGTCTCTGAAGAGAACACACATGCAATGACTCTAGTTGTGGTTAATGAGAAGAACACACATTTCAATGACACTAGTGGATCCATATGTGGTATGTGAAAAGAATAGTCATGAAATGACTCTAGTTGTTGTTAGTAAAAAGATCACACATGCAATGACATTGGTGGATCCATGTATGGTCTCTGAAGAGAACACACATGCAATGAGACTGGTGGATCCATATGTGGTATGTTAAAAGAACACACATGCAATGACTCTAGTTGTGGTTAGTAAAAAGAACACACATGCAATGACACTGGTGGATCCATGTGTGGTCTCTGAAGAGAACACACATGCAATGACACTGGTGGATCCATATGTGGTATGTGAAAAGAACACACATGCAATGACTCTAGTTGTTGTTAGTAAAAAGAACACACATGCAATGACACTGGTGGATCCATGTGTGGTGTCTGAAGAGAACACACATGCAATGAGTCTAGCTGTGGTTAATGAGAAGAACACACATTTTAATGACACTGGTGGATCCATATATGGTATGTGAAAAGAACACACATGAAATGACTCCAGTTGTTGTTAGTAAAAAGAACACACATGCAATGACACTGGTGGATCCATCTGTGGTCTCTGAAGAGAACACACATTTCAATGACACTGGTGGATCCATATGTGGTATGTGAAAAGAACACACATGCAATGACTCTGGTTGTTGTTAGTAAAAAGACCACACATGCAATGACACTGGTGGATCCATGTGTGGTCTCTGAAGAGAACACACATTTCAGTCACACTGGTGGATCCATATGTGGTATGTCAAAAGAACACACATGCAATGACTCCGTTGTTGTTAGTAAAAAGAACACACATGCAATGACATTTGGTGGATCGATGTGAGGTCTCCAAGAGAACACACATTTCAATGACACTCGTGGATCCATATGTGGTATGTGAAAAGAACACACATGCAATGACTCAAGTTGTTGTTAGTAAAAAGTACACACATGCAATCACACTGGTGGATTCATGTGTGGTCTCTGAAGAGAACACACATGCAATGACTCTAGCTGTGGTTAATGAGAAGAACACACATTTCAATGACTCTGGTGGATCCATATGTGGTATGTGAAAATAATAGTCATGAAATTACTCCAGTTGTTATTAGTAAAAAGATCACACATGCAATGACATTGGTGGATCCATGTGTGGTCTCTGAAGAGAACACACATGCAATGAGACTGGTGGATCCATATGTGGTATGTGAAAAGAATAGTCATGAAATTACTCCAGTTGTTGTTAGTAAAAAGATCACACATGCAATCACATTGGTGGATCCATGTGTGGTCTCTGAAGAGAACACACATGCAATGAGACTGGTGGATCCATATGTGGTATGTGAAAAGAACACACATGCAATGACTCTTGTTGTTCTTAGTAAAAAGAACACACATGCAATGACTTGGTGGATCCATGTGTGGTCCCTGAAGAGAACACACATGCAATGACTCTAGTTGTGGTTAATGAGAAGAACACACATTTCAATGACACTAGTGGATCCATATGTGGTATGTGAAAAGAATAGTCATGAAATGACTCTAGTTGTTGTTAGTAAAAAGATCACACATGCAATGACATTGGTGGATCCATGTATGGTCTCTGAAGAGAACACACATGCAATGAGACTGGTGGATCCATATGTGGTATGTTAAAAGAACACACATGCAATGACTCTAGTTGTGGTTAGTAAAAAGAACACACATGCAATGACACTGGTGGATCCATGTGTGGTCTCTGAAGAGAACACACATGCAATGACACTGGTGGATCCATATGTGGTATGTGAAAAGAACACACATGCAATGACTCTAGTTGTTGTTAGTAAAAAGAACACACATGCAATGACTGGTGGATCCATGTGTGGTGTCAAGAGAACACACATGCAATGAGTCTAGATGTGGTTAATGAGAAGAACACACATTTTAATGACACTGGTGGATCCATATATGGTATGTGAAAAGAACACACATGAAATGACTCCAGTTGTTGTTAGTAAAAAGAACACACATGCAATGACACTGGTGGATCGATCTGTGGTCTCTGAAGAGAACACACATTTCAATGACACTGGTGGATCCATATGTGGTATGTGAAAAGAAAACACATGCAATGACTACGGTTGTTGTTAGTAAAAAGACCACACATGCAATGACACTGGGATCCATGTGGTCTCTGAAGAGAACACACATTTCAGTCACTGGTGGATCCATATGTGGTATGTCAAAAGAACACACATGCAATGACTCCCGTTGTTGTTAGTAAAAAGAACACACATGCAATGACGCTGGTGGATCCATGTGAGGTCTCTGAAGAGAACACACATTTCAATGACACTCGTGGATCCATATGTGGTATGTGAAAAGAACACACATGCAATGACTCAAGTTGTTGTTAGTAAAAAGTACACACATGCAATCACACTGGTGGATTCATGTGTGGTCTCTGAAGAGAACACACATGCAATGACTCTAGCTGTGGTTAATGAGAAGAACACACATTTCAATGACACTGGTGGATCCATATGTGGTATGTGAAAATAATAGTCATGAAATTACTCTAGTTGTTGTTAGTAAAAAGATCACACATGCAATGACATTGGTGGATCCATGTGTGGTCTCTGAAGAGAACACACATGCAATGAGACTGGTGGATCCATATGTGGTATGTGAAAAGAACACACATGCAATGACTCTAGTTTTTGTTAGTAAAAAGAACACACATACAATGAAACTGGTGGATCCATGTGAGGTCTCTGAAGAGAACACACATTTCAATGACACTCATGGATCCATATGTGGTATGTGAAAAGAACACACATGCAATGACTCAAGTTGTTGTTAGTAAAAAGTACACACATGCAATGACACTGGTGGATTCATGTGTGGTCTCTGAAGAGAACACACATGCAATGACTCTAGCTGTGGTTAATGAGAAGAACACACATTTCAATGACACTGGTGGATCCATATGTGGTATGTGAAAAGAATAGTCATGAAATGACTCCAGTTGTTTTTAGTAAAAAGATCACACATGCAATGACATTGGTGGATCCATGTGTGGTCTCTGAAGAGAACACACATGCAATGAGACTGGTGGATCCATATGTGGTATGTGAAAAGAACACACATGCAATGACTCTAGTTTTTGTTAGTAAAAAGAACACACATGCAATGACACTGGTCGACCCATGTGTGTTCTCTAAAGAGAACACACATGCAATGACTCTAGTTGAGGTTAATGAGAAGAACACACATTTCCATGACACCGGTGGATCCATATGTGGTATGCGAAAAGAATAGTCATGAAATGACTCCATTTGTTGTTAGTAAAAAGATCACTCATGCAATGACATTGGTGGATGCATGTGTGGCCTCTGAAAAGACCACACATGCAATGACACTAGTGGATCCATATGCGGTATATGAAAAGAACACACATGAAATGACTCCAGTTGTTGTTAGTAAAAATAACACACATACAATGACACTGGTGGATCCATGTGTGGTCTCTGAAGAGAACACACATGAAATGACACTGGTGGATCCATATGTGGTATGTGAAAAGAACACACATGCAATGACTCTGGTTGTTGTTAGTAAAAAGAGCACACATGCAATGACACTGGTGGATCCATGTGTGGTCTCTGAAGAGAACACACATGCAATGACACTGGTGGATCCATATGTGGTATGTGAAAAGAACACACATGCAATGACTCTAGTTGTTGTTAGTAAAAAGAACACACATGCAATGACACTGGTGGATCCATGTGTGGTGTCTGAAGAGAACACACATGCAATGAGTCTAGATGTGGTTAATGAGAAGAACACACATTTTAATGACACTGGTGGATCCATATATGGTATGTGAAAAGAACACACATGAAATGACTCCAGTTGTTGTTAGTAAAAAGAACACACATGCAATGACACTGGTGGATCCATCTGTGGTCTCTGAAGAGAACACACATTTCAATGACACTGGTGGATCCATATGTGGTATGTGAAAAGAACACACATGCAATGACTCTGGTTGTTGTTAGTAAAAAGACCACACATGCAATGACCTTTGGTGGATCCATGTGTGGTCTCTGAAGAGAACACACATTTCAGGTCTGCTTGGTGGATCCATATGTGGTATGTCAAAAGAACACACATGCAATGACTCCCGTTGTTGTTAGTAAAAAGAACACACATGCAATGACACTGGTGGATCCATGTGAGGTCTCTGAAGAGAACACACATTTCAATGACACTCGTGGATCCATATGTGGTATGTGAAAAGAACACACATGCAATGACTCAAGTTGTTGTTAGTAAAAAGTACACACATGCAATCACACTGGTGGATTCATGTGTGGTCTCTGAAGAGAACACACATGCAATGACTCTAGCTGTGGTTAATGAGAAGAACACACATTTCAATGACACTGGTGGATCCATATGTGGTATGTGAAAATAATAGTCATGAAATTACTCTAGTTGTTGTTAGTAAAAAGATCACACATGCAATGACATTGGTGGATCCATGTGTGGTCTCTGAAGAGAACACACATGCAATGAGACTGGTGGATCCATATGTGGTATGTGAAAAGAACACACATGCAATGACTCTAGTTTTTGTTAGTAAAAAGAACACACATACAATGAAACTGGTGGATCCATGTGAGGTCTCTGAAGAGAACACACATTTCAATGACACTCATGGATCCATATGTGGTATGTGAAAAGAACACACATGCAATGACTCAAGTTGTTGTTAGTAAAAAGTACACACATGCAATGACACTGGTGGATTCATGTGTGGTCTCTGAAGAGAACACACATGCAATGACTCTAGCTGTGGTTAATGAGAAGAACACACATTTCAATGACACTGGTGGATCCATATGTGGTATGTGAAAAGAATAGTCATGAAATGACTCCAGTTGTTAGTAAAAATATCACACATGCAATGACATTGGTGTATCCATGTGTGGTCTCTTAAGAGACCACACATGCAATGAGACTGGTGGATCCATATGTGGTATGTGAAAAGAACACACATGCAATGACTCTAGTTTTTGTTAGTAAAAAGAACACACATGCAATGACACTGGTCGACCCATGTGTGGTCTCTAAAGAGAACACACATGCAATGACTCTAGTTGTGGTTAATGAGAAGAACACACATTTCCATGACACCGGTGGATCCATATGTGGTATGCGAAAAGAATAGTCATGAAATGACTCCATTTGTTGTTAGTAAAAAGATCACTCATGCAATGACCTTGGTGGATGCATGTGGCCTCAAGAGAACACACATGCAATGACACTAGTGGATCCATATGGTATGTGAAAAGAACACACATGAAATGACTCAGTTGTTGTTAGTAAAAATAACACACATACAATGACATGGTGGATCCATGTGTGGTCTCAAGAGAACACACACATGAAATGACACTGGTGGATCCATACGTGGTATGTGAAAAGAACACGCATGCAATGACTCTGGTTATTGTTAGTAACAAGAACACACATGCAATGACACCGGTGGATCCATGTGTGGTCTCTGAAGAGAACACACATGCAATGACACTGGTGGATCCATATGTGGTATGTGAAAAGAACACACATGCAATGACTCTAGTTGTTGTTAGTAAAAAGAACACACATGCAATGACACTGGTGGATCCATGTGTGGTGTCTGAAGAGAACACACATGCAATGAGTCTAGCTGTGGTTAATGAGAAAACACACATTTCAATGACACTGGTGGATCCATATATGGTATGTGAAAAGAACACACATGAAATGACTCCGGTTGTTGTTAGTAAAAAGAACACACATGCAATGACACTGGTGGATCCATCTGTGGTCTCTGAAGAGAACACACATTTCAATGACACTGGTGGATCCATATGTGGTATGTGAAAAGAACACACATGCAATGACTCTGGTTGTTGTTAGTAAAAAGACCACACATGCAATGACACTGGTGGATCCATGTGTGGTCTCTGAAGAACACACATTTCAGTCACACTGGTGGATCCATATGTGGTATGTCAAAAGAACACACATGCAATGACTCCCGTTGTTGTTAGTAAAAAGAACACACATGCAATGACACTGGTGGATCCATGTGAGGTCTCTGAAGAGAACACACATTTCAATGACACTCGTGGATCCATATGTGGTATGTGAAAAGAACACACATGCAATGACTCAAGTTGTTGTTAGTAAAAAGTACACACATGCAATCACACTGGTGGATTCATGTGTGGTCTCTGAAGAGAACACACATGCAATGACTCTAGCTGTGGTTAATGAGAAGAACACACATTTCAATGACCTTTGGTGGATCCATATGTGGTATGTGAAAATAATAGTCATGAAATTACTCTAGTTGTTGTTAGTAAAAAGATCACACATGCAATGACATTGGTGGATCCATGTGTGGTCTCTGAAGAGAACACACATGCAATGAGACTGGTGGATCCATATGTGGTATGTGAAAAGAACACACATGCAATGACTCTAGTTTTATTTATAAAAAACAACACACATAAAAAGAAACTGGTGGATCCATGTGAGGTCTCTGAAGAGAACACACATTTCAATGACACTCATGGATCCATATGTGGTATGTGAAAAGAACACACATGCAATGACTCAAGTTGTTGTTAGTAAAAAGTACACACATGCAATGACACTGGTGGATTCATGTGTGGTCTCTGAAGAGAACACACATGCAATGACTCTAGCTGTGGTTAATGAGAAGAACACACATTTCAATGACACTGGTGGATCCATATGTGGTATGTGAAAAGAATAGTCATGAAATGACTCCAGTTGTTGTTAGTAAAAAGATCACACATGCAATGACATTGGTGGATCCATGTGTGGTCTCTGAAGAGAACACACATGCAATGAGACTGGTGGATCCATATGTGGTATGTGAAAAGAACACACATGCAATGACTCTAGTTTTTGTTAGTAAAAAGAACACACATGCAATGACACTGGTCGACCCATGTGTGGTCTCTAAAGAGAACACACATGCAATGACTCTAGTTGTGGTTAATGAGAAGAACACACATTTCCATGACACCGGTGGATCCATATGTGGTATGCGAAAAGAATAGTCATGAAATGACTCCATTTGTTGTTAGTAAAAAGATCACTCATGCAATGACATTGGTGGATGCATGTGTGGCCTCTGAAGAGAACACACATGCAATGACACTAGTGGATCCATATGCGGTATGTGAAAAGAACACACATGAAATGACTCCAGTTGTTGTTAGTAAAAATAACACACATACAATGACACTGGTGGATCCATGTGTGGTCTCTGAAGAGAACACACATGAAATGACACTGGTGGATCCATATGTGGTATGTGAAAAGAACACACATGCAATGACTCTGGTTGTTGTTAGTAAAAAGAGCACACATGCAATGACACTGGTGGATCCATGTGTGGTCTCTAAAGAGAACACACATGAAATGACACTGGTGGATCCATATGTGGTATGTGAAAAGAACACACATGCAATGACTCTGGTTGTTGTTAGTAAAAAGAACACACATGCAATGATGCTCGTGGATCCATGTGTGGTATCTGAAGAGAACACACATGTAATGACTCCAGTTGTGGTTAATGAGAAGAACACACATTTCAATGACACTGGTGGATCCATATGTGGTATGTGAAAAGGAGACACATGCAATGACTCTAGTTGTTGTTAGTAAAAGGAGCACACATGCAATGACACTGGTGGATCCATGTTTGGTCTCTGAAGAGAACAGACATTTCAATGACACTGTTGGATCCATATGTGGTATGTGAAAAGAACACACATGCAATGACTCTAGTTGTTGTTAGTAAAAAGAACACACATGCAATGACACTGGTGGATCCATGTGTGGTCTCTGAAGAGAACACACATGCAATGAGACTGGTGGATCCATATGTGGTATGTGCAAAGAACACACATGCAATGACTCTAGTTTTTGTTAGTAAAAAGAACACACATGCAATGACACTGGTGGATCCATGTGTGGTCTCTGAAGAGAACACACATTTCAATGACACTGGTGGATCCATATGTGGTATGTGAAAAGAACACACATGCAATGACTCAGGTTGTTGTTAGTAAAAAGAACACACATGCAATGACACTGGTGGATCATGTGTGGTATCTGAAGAGAACACACATGCAATGACTCTAGTTGTGGTTAATGAGAAGAACACACGTTTCAATGACACTGGTGGATCCATATGTGGTATGTGAAAAGGACACACATGCAATGACTCTGATTGTTGTTAGTAAAAGGAGCACACATGCAATGACACTGGTGGATCCATGTTTGGTCTGTGACGATATTTCAAATTTCAATGACACTGTTGGATCCATATGTGGTATGTGAAAAGAACACACATGCAATGACTCTAGTTGTTGTTAGTAAAAAGAACACACATGCAATGACACTAGTGGATCCATGTGTGGTCTCTGAAGAGAACACACATTTCAATGACACTGGTGGATCCATATGTGGTATGTGAAAAGAACACACAAGCAATGACTCAAGTTGTTGTTAGTAAAAAGAACACACATGCAATGACACTGGTCGACCCATGTGTGGTCTCTAAAGAGAACACACATGCAATGACTCTAGTTGTGGTTAATGAGAAGAACACACATTTCCATGACACTAGTGGATCCATATGTGGTGTGGGAATAGAATAGTCATGAAATGAGTCCAGTTGTTGTTAGTAAAAAGATCACTCATGCAATGACATTGGTGGATGCATGTGTGGCCTCTGAAGAGAACACACATGCAATGACACTAGTGGATCCATATGCGGTATGTGAAAAGAACACACATGAAATGACTCTAGTTGTTGTTAGTAAAAATAACACACATACAATGACATTGGTGGATCCATGTGTGGTCTCTGAAGAGAACACACATGAAATGACACTGGTGGATCCATATGTGGTATGTGAAAAGAACACACATGCAATGACTCTGGTTGTTGTTAGTAAAAAGAGCACACATGCAATGACACTGGTGGATCCATGTGTGGTCTCTAAAGAGAACACACATTTCAATGACACTGGTGGATCCATATGTGGTATGTGAAAAGAACACACATGCAATGACTCTGGTTGTTGTTAGTAAAAAGACCACACATGCAATAACACTGGTGGATCCATGTGTGGTCTCTGAAGAGAACACACATTTCAGTCACACTGGTGGATCCATATGTGGTATGTCAAAAGAACACACATGCAATGACTCCCGTTGTTGTTAGTAAAAAGAACACACATGCAATGAGACTGGTGGATCCATGTGAGGTCTCTGAAGAGAACACACATTTCAATGACACTCGTGGATCCATATGTGGTATGTGAAAAGAACACACATGCAATGACTCAAGTTGTTGTTAGTAAAAAGTACACACATGCAATGGCATTGGTGGATTCATGTGTGGTCTCTGAAGAGAACACACATGCAATGACTCTAGCTGTGGTTAATGAGAAGAACACACATTTCAATGACACTGGTGGATCCATATGTGGTATGTGAAAATAATAGTCATGAAATTACTCTAGTTGTTGTTAGTAAAAAGATCACACATGCAATGACATTGGTGGATCCATGTGTGGTCTCTGAAGAGAACACACATGCAATGAGACTGGTGGATCCATATGTGGTATGTGAAAAGAACACACATGCAATGACTCTAGTTTTTGTTAGTAAAAAGAACACACATACAATGAAACTGGTGGATCCATGTGAGGTCTCTGAAGAGAACACACATTTCAATGACACTCATGGATCCATATGTGGTATGTGAAAAGAACACACATGCAATGACTCAAGTTGTTGTTAGTAAAAAGTACACACATGCAATGACACTGGTGTATTCATGTGTGGTCTCTGAAGAGAACACACATGCAATGACTCTAGCTGTGGTTAATGAGAAGAACACACATTTCAATGACACTGGTGGATCCATATGTGGTATGTGAAAAGAATAGTCATGAAATGACTCCAGTTGTTGTTAGTAAAAAGATCACACATGCAATGACATTGGTGGATCCATGTGTGGTCTCTGAAGAGAACACACATGCAATGAGACTGGTGGATCCATATGTGGTATGTGAAAAGAACACACATGCAATGACTCTAGTTTTGTTAGTAAAAGAACACACATGCAATGACACTGGTGGATCCATGTGTGGTCTCTGAAGAGAACACACATTTCAATGACACTGGTGGATCCATATGTGGTATGTGAAAAGAACACACAAGCAATGACTCCAGTTGTTGTTAGTAAAAAGAACACACATGCAATGACACTGGTGGATCATGTGTGGTATCTGAAGAGAACACACATGCAATGACTCTAGTTGTGGTTAATGAGAAGAACACACGTTTCAATGACACTGGTGGATCCATATGTGGTATGTGAAAAGGACACACATGCAATGACTCTGATTGTTGTTAGTAAAAGGAGCACACATGACACTTTGGTGGATCCATGTGTGGTCTCTGAAGAAAACACATTTCAATGACCTTTGGATCCATATGTGGTATCTGAAAAGAACACACATGCAATGAATCTCGTTGTTGTTAGTCAACAGAACACACATGCAATGACACTAGTGGATCCATGTGTGGTCTCTGAAGAGAACACACATTTCAATGACACTGGTGGATCCATATGTGGTATGTGAAAAGAACACACAAGCAATGACTCAAGTTGTTGTTAGTAAAAGAACACACATGCAATGACCTGGTGGACCCATGTGTGGTCTCTAAGAGAACACACATGCAATGACTCTAGTTGTGGTTAATGAGAAGAACACACATTTCCATGACCTTTGGTGGATCCATATGTGGTATCTGAAAAGAATAGTCATGAAATGACTCCGGTTGTTGTTAGTAAAAGATCACTCATGCAATGACATTGGTGGATGCATGTGGCCTCTGAAGAGAACACACATGCAATGACACTAGTGGATCCATATGCGGTATGTGAAAAGAAAACACATGAAATGACTCCAGTTGTTGTTAGTAAAAATAACACACATACAATGACACTGGTGGATCCATGTGTGGTCTCTGAAGAGAACACACATGAAATGACACTGGTGGATCCATATGTGGTATGTGAAAAGAACACACATGCAATGACTCTGGTTGTTGTTAGTAAAAAGAGCACACATGCAATGACACTGGTGGATCCATGTGTGGTCTCTAAAGAACACACATGAAATGACACTGGTGGATCCATCTGTGGTATGTGAAAAGAACACACATGCAATGACTCTGGTTGTTGTTAGTAAAAGAACACACATGCAATGACCTTCGTGGATCCATGTGTGGTATCTGAAGAACACACATGTAATGACTCAGGTTGTGGTTAATGAGAAGAACACACATTTCAATGACACTTGGTGGATCCATATGTGGTATGTGAAAAGGACACATGCAATGACTCTAGTTGTTGTTAGTAAAGAGCACACATGCAATGACCTGGTGGATCCATGTTTGGTCTCTGAAGAACAGACATTTCAATGACACTATTGGATCCATATGTGGTATGTGAAAAGAACACACATGCAATGACTCTAGTTGTTGTTAGTAAAAAGATCACACATGAAATGACATTGGTGGATCCATGTGTGGTCTCTGAAGAGAACACACATGCAATGAGACTGGTTGATCCATCTGTGGTATGTGAAAAGAACACACATGCAATGACTCTAGATTTTGTTAGTAAAAAGAACACACATGCAATGACACTGGTGGATCCATGTGTGGTCTCTGAAGAAGACACACATTTCAATGACACTTTGGTGGATCCATATGTGGTATGTGAAAAGAACACACAAGCAATGACTCAGTTGTTGTTAGTAAAAAGAACACACATGCAATGACCTTTGGTGGATCATGTGTGGTATCTGAAGAAGAACACACATGCAATGACTCTAGTTGTGGTTAATGAGAAGAACACACGTTTCAATGACCTGGTGGATCCATATGTGGTATGTGAAAAGGACACACATGCAATGACTCTGATTGTTGTTAGTAAAAGGAGCACACATGCAATGACACTGGTGGATCCATGTGTGGTCTCTGAAGAGAAACAGACATTTCAATGACCTTTTGGATCCATAGGTGGTATCTGAAAGAACACACATGCAATGACTCTAGTTGTTGTTAGTAAAAGAACACACATGCAATGACACTAGTGGATCCATGTGTGGTCTCTGAAGAGAACACACATTTCAATGACCTTTGGTGGATCCATATGTGGTATGTGAAAAGAACACACAAGCAATGACTCAAGTTGTTGTTAGTAAAAAGAACACACATGCAATGACCTGGTGGACCCATGTGTCTCTAAAGAACACACATGCAATGACTCTAGTTGTGGTTAATGAGAAGAACACACATTTCCATGACCTGGTGGATCCATATGTGGTATGAAAAAGAATAGTCATGAAATGACTCAGTTGTTGTTAGTAAAAGATCACTCATGCAATGACATTGGTGGATGCATGTGTGGCCTCTGAAGAGAACACACATGAAATGAAACGAGTGGATCAATTTGGTGTTAGTTAAAAGAACACACATGAAATGACTCCAGTTGTTGTTAGTAAAAATAACACACATACAATGACACTGGTGGATCCATGTGTGGTCTCTGAAGAGAACAGACATGAAATGACAGTGGTAGATCCATATGTGGTATGTGAAAAGAACACACATGCAATGACTCTGGTTGTTGTTAGTAAAAAGAGCACACATGCAACGACACCGGTGGATCCATGTGTGCTCTCTAAAGAGAACACACATTTCAATGACACTAGTGGATCCATATGTGGTATGTGAAAAGAACACACATGCAATGACTCTGGTTGTTGTTAGTAAAAAGAGCACACATGTAATGACACTGGTGGATCCATGTGTGGTATCTGAAGAGAACACACATGTAATGACTCTAGTTGTGGTTAATGAGAAGAACACACATTTCAATGACACTGGTGGATCCATATGTGGTATGTGAAAAGGAGACACATGCAATGACTCTAGTTGTTGTTACTAAAAGGAGCACACATGCAATGACACTGGTGGATCCATGTTTGGTCTCTGAAGAGAACACACATTTCAATGACACTGTTGGATCCATATGTGGTA
This sequence comes from Avena insularis, assembly GCA_023614405.1. Lineage (NCBI taxonomy): Eukaryota > Viridiplantae > Streptophyta > Magnoliopsida > Poales > Poaceae > Avena > Avena insularis. Next base: position 226,213 of record JAJUPC010000492.1, on the reverse strand, counting down.
TGTGAAAAGAACACACATGCAATGACTCTAGTTGTTGTTAGTAAAAAGAACACACATGCAATGACACTGGTGGATCCATGTGTGGTCTCTGAAGAGAACACACATGCAATGAGACTGGTGGATCCATATGTGGTATGTGAAAAGAACACACATGCAATGACTCTAGTTTTTGTTAGTAAAAAGAACACACATGCAATGACACTGGTGGATCCATGTGTGGTCTCTGAAGAGAACACACATTTCAATGACACTGGTGGATCCATATGTGGTATGTGAAAAGAACACACAAGCAATGACTCCAGTTGTTGTTAGTAAAAAGAACACACATGCAATGACACTGGTGGATCATGTGTGGTATCTGAAGAGAACACACATGCAATGACTCTAGTTGTGGTTAATGAGAAGAACACACGTTTCAATGACACTGGTGGATCCATATGTGGTATGTGAAAAGGACACACATGCAATGACTCTGATTGTTGTTAGTAAAAGGAGCACACATGCAATGACACTGGTGGATCCATGTGTGGTCTCTGAAGAGAACAGACATTTCAATGACACTGTTGGATCCATATGTGGTATCTGAAAAGAACACACATGCAATGACTCTAGTTGTTGTTAGTAAAAAGAACACACATGCAATGACACTAGTGGATCCATGTGTGGTCTCTGAAGAGAACACACATTTCAATGACACTGGTGGATCCATATGTGGTATGTGAAAAGAACACACAAGCAATGACTCAAGTTGTTGTTAGTAAAAAGAACACACATGCAATGACACTGGTCGACCCATGTGTGGTCTCTAAAGAGAACACACATGCAATGACTCTAGTTGTGGTTAATGAGAAGAACACACATTTCCATGACACTGGTGGATCCATATGTGGTATGCGAAAAGAATAGTCATGAAATGACTCCAGTTGTTGTTAGTAAAAAGATCACTCATGCAATGACATTGGTGGATGCATGTGTGGCCTCTGAAGAGAACACACATGCAATGACACTAGTGGATCCATATGCGGTATGTGAAAAGAACACACATGAAATGACTCCAGTTGTTGTTAGTAAAAATAACACACATACAATGACACTGGTGGATCCATGTGTGGTCTCTGAAGAGAACACACATGAAATGACACTGGTGGATCCATATGTGGTATGTGAAAAGAACACACATGCAATGACTCTGGTTGTTGTTAGTAAAAAGAGCACACATGCAATGACACTGGTGGATCCATGTGTGGTCTCTAAAGAGAACACACATGAAATGACACTGGTGGATCCATATGTGGTATGTGAAAAGAACACACATGCAATGACTCTGGTTGTTGTTAGTAAAAAGAACACACATGCAATGACACTCGTGGATCCATGTGTGGTATCTGAAGAGAACACACATGTAATGACTCCAGTTGTGGTTAATGAGAAGAACACACATTTCAATGACACTGGTGGATCCATATGTGGTATGTGAAAAGGAGACACATGCAATGACTCTAGTTGTTGTTAGTAAAAGGAGCACACATGCAATGACACTGGTGGATCCATGTTTGGTCTCTGAAGAGAACAGACATTTCAATGACACTGTTGGATCCATATGTGGTATGTGAAAAGAACACACATGCAATGACTCTAGTTGTTGTTAGTAAAAAGAACACACATGCAATGACACTGGTGGATCCATGTGTGGTCTCTGAAGAGAACACACATGCAATGACTCTAGTTGTGGTTAATGAGAAGAACACACATTTCAATGACACTGGTGGATCCATATGTGGTATGTGAAAATAATAGTCATGAAATGACTCTAGTTGTTGTTAGTAAAAATATCACACATGCAATGGCATTGGTGGATCCATGTATGGTCTCTGAAGAGAACACACATGCAATGACACTGGTGGATCCATATGTGGTATGTTAAATGAACACACATGCAATGACTCTAGTTGTTGTTAGTAAAAAGAACACACATGCAATGACACTGGTGGATCCATGTGTGGTCTCTGAAGAGAACACACATGCAATGACACTGGTGGATCCATATGTGGTATGTGAAAAGAACACACATGCAATGACTCTAGTTGTTGTTAGTAAAAAGAACACACATGCAATGACACTGGTGGATCCATGTGTGGTGTCTGAAGAGAACACATGCAATGAGTCTAGCTGTGGTTAATGAGAAGAACACACATTTTAATGACACTGGTGGATCCATATATGGTATGTGAAAAGAACACACATGAAATGACTCCAGTTGTTGTTAGTAAAAAGAACACACATGCAATGACACTGGTGGATCCATCTGTGGTCTCTGAAGAGAACACACATTTCAATGACACTGGTGGATCCATATGTGGTATGTGAAAAGAACACACATGCAATGACTCTGGTTGTTGTTAGTAAAAAGACCACACATGCAATGACACTGGTGGATCCATGTGTGGTCTCTGAAGAGAACACACATTTCAATCACACTGGTGGATCCATATGTGGTATGTCAAAAGAACACACATGCAATGACTCCCGTTGTTGTTAGTAAAAAGAACACACATGCAATGACACTGGTGGATCCATGTGAGGTCTCTGAAGAGAACACACATTTCAATGACACTCGTGGATCCATATGTGGTATGTGAAAAGAACACACATGCAATGACTCAAGTTGTTGTTAGTAAAAGTACACACATGCAATGACATTTGGTGGATTCATGTGTGGTCTCTGAAGAGAACACACATGCAATGACTCTAGCTATGGGTATTGAGAAGAACACACATTTCAATGACACTGGTGGATCCATATGTGGTATGTGAAAAGAATAGTCATGAAATGACTCCAGTTGTTGTTAGTAAAAAGATCACACATGCAATGACATTGGTGGATCCATGTGTGGTCTCTGAAGAGAACACACATGCAATGAGACTGGTGGATCCATATGTGGTATGTGAAAAGAACACACATGCAATGACTCTAGTTTTTGTTAGTAAAAAGAACACACATGCAATGACCTTTGGTGGATCCATGTGTGGTCTCTGAAGAGAACACACATTTCAATGACACTGGTGGATCCATATGTGGTATGTGAAAAGAACACACAAGCAATGACTCCAGTTGTTGTTAGTAAAAAGAACACACATGCAATGACACTGGTGGATCATGTGTGGTATCTAAAGAGAACACACATGCAATGACTCTAGTTGTGGTTAATGAGAAGAACACACGTTTCAATGATCTTTGGTGGATCCATATGTGGTATGTGAAAAGGACACACATGCAATGACTCTGATTGTTGTTAGTAAAAGGAGCACACATGCAATGACACTGGTGGATCCATGTGTGGTCTCTGAAGAGAACAGACATTTCAATGACACTGTTGGATCCATATGTGGTATGTGAAAAGAACACACATGCAATGACTCTAGTTGTTGTTAGTAAAAAGAACACACATGCAATGACACTAGTGGATCCATGTGTGGTCTCTGAAGAGAACACACATTTCAATGACACTGGTGGATCCATATGTGGTATGTGAAAAGAACACACAAGCAATGACTCAAGTTGTTGTTAGTAAAAAGAACACACATGCAATGACACTGGTCGACCCATGTGTGGTCTCTAAAGAGAACACACATGCAATGACTCTAGTTGTGGTTAATGAGAAGAACACACATTTCCATGACACTGGTGGATCCATATGTGGTATGCGAAAAGAATAGTCATGAAATGACTCCAGTTGTTGTTAGTAAAAAGATCACTCATGCAATGACATTGGTGGATGCATGTGTGGCCTCTGAAGAGAACACACATGCAATGACACTAGTGGATCCATATGCGGTATGTGAAAAGAACACACATGAAATGACTCTAGTTGTTGTTAGTAAAAATAACACACATACAATGACACTGGTGGATCCATGTGTGGTCTCTGAAGAGAACACACATGAAATGACACTGGTGGATCCATATGTGGTATGTGAAAAGAACACACATGCAATGACTCTGGTTGTTGTTAGTAAAAAGAGCACACATGCAATGACACTGGTGGATCCATGTGTGGTCTCTGAAGAGAACACACATGAAATGACACTTTGGTGGATCCATATGTGGTATGTGAAAAGAACACACATGCAATGACTCTGGTTGTTGTTAGTAAAAGAGCACACATGCAATGACCTTTGGTGGATCCATGTGTGGTCTCTAAAGAGAACACACATGAAATGACACTGGTGGATCCATATGTGGTATGTGAAAAGAACACACATGCAATGACTCTGGTTGTTGTTAGTAAAAAGAACACACATGCAATGACACTCGTGGATCCATGTGTGGTATCTGAAGAGAACACACATGTAATGACTCCAGTTGTGGTTAATGAGAAGAACACACATTTCAATGACACTGGTGGATCCATATGTGGTATGTGAAAGGAGACACATGCAATGACTCTAGTTGTTGTTAGTAAAAGAGCACACATGCAATGACCTGGTGGATCCATGTTTGGTCTCTGAAGAGAACATTTCAATGACACTATTGGATCCATATGTGGTATGTGAAAATAACACAGATGCAATCACTCGAGTTGTTGTTAGTAATAAGAACACACATGCAATGACACTGGTGGATCCATGTGTGGTCTCTGAAGAACACACATGCAATGACTCTAGTTGTGGTTAATGAGAAGAACACACATTTCAATGACACTTGGTGGATCCATATGTGGTATGTGAAAAGAATAGTCATGAAATGACTCTAGTTGTTGTTAGTAAAAGATCACACATGCAATGGCATTGGTGGATCCATGTATGGTCTCTGAAGACACACATGCAATGACACTGGTGGATCCATAGGTGGTATGTTAAATGAACACACATGCAATGACTCTAGTTGTTGTTAGTAAAAAGAACACACATGCAATGACCTTTGGTGGATCCATGTGTGGTGTGAAGAGAACACACATGCAATGAGTCTAGCTTTGGTTAATGAGAAGAACACACATTTTAATGACACTGGTGGATCCATATATGGTATGTGAAAAGAACACACATGAAATGACTCCAGTTGTTGTTAGTAAAAAGAACACACATGCAATGACACTGGTGGATCCATCTGTGGTCTCTGAAGAGAACACACATTTGAATGACTGGTGGATCCATATGTGGTATGTGAAAATAACACACATGCAATGACTCTTGTTGTTGTCAGTAAAAAGACCACACATGCAATGACACTGGTGGCTCCATGTGTGGTCTCTGAAGAGAACACACATTTCAATCACTGGGTGGATCCATATGTGGTATGTCAAAAGAACACACATGCAATGACTCCCGTTGTTGTTAGTAAAAAGAACACACATGCAATGACACTGGTGGATCCATGTGAGGTCTCTGAAGAGAACACACATTTCAATGACACTCGTGGATCCATATGTGGTATGTGAAAAGAACACACATGCAATGACTCAAGTTGTTGTTAGTAAAAAGTACACACATGCAATGACCTTTGGTGGATTCATGTGTGGTCTCTGAAAGAGAACACATCCAATGACTCTAGCTGTGGTTAATGAGAAGAACACACATTTCAATGACACTGGTGGATCCATATGTGGTATGTGAAAGAATAGTCATGAAATGACTCCAGTTGTTGTTAGTAAAAAGATCACACATGCAATGACATTGGTGGATCCATGTGTGGTCTCTGAAGAGAACACACATGCAATGAGACTGGTGGATCCATATGTGGTATGTGAAAAGAACACACATGCAATGACTCTAGTTGTTGTTAGTAAAAAGAACACACATACAATGACACTAGTGGATCCATGTGAGGTCTCTGAAGAGAACACACATTTCAATGACACTCGTGGATCCATATGTGGTATGTGAAAAGAACACACATGCAATGACTCAAGTTGTTGTTAGTAAAAAGTACACACATGCAATGACACTGGTGGATTCATGTGTGGTCTCTGAAGAGAACACACATGCAATGACTCTAGCTGTGGTTAATGAGAAGAACACACATTTCAATGACACTGGTGGATCCACATGTGGTATGTGAAAAGAATAGTCATGAAATGACTCCAGTTGTTGTTAGTAAAAAGATCACACATGCAATGACATTGGTGGATCCATGTGTGGTCTCTGAAGAGAACACACATGCAATGAGACTGGTGGATCCATATGTGGTATGTGAAAAGAACACACATGCAATGACTCTAGTTGTTGTTAGTAAAAAGAACACACATGCAATGACACTGGTGGATCCATGTGTGGTCTCTGAAGAACACACATGCAATGACTCTAGTTGTGGTTAATGAGAAGAACACACATTTCAATGACACTAGTGGATCCATATGTGGTATGTGAAAAGAATAGTCATGAAATGACTCTAGTTGTTGTTAGTAAAAAGATCACACATGCAATGACATTGGTGGATCCATGTATGGTCTCTGAAGAGAACACACATGCAATGACACTGGTGGATCCATATGTGGTATGTTAAAAGAACACACATGCAATGACTCTAGTTGTGGTTAGTAAAAAGAACACACATGCAATGACACTGGTGGATCCATGTGTGGTCTCTGAAGAGAACACACATGCAATGACACTGGTGGATCCATATGTGGTATGTGAAAAGAACAAACATGCAATGACTCTAGTTGTTGTTAGTAAAAAGAACACACATGCAATGACACTGGTGGATCCATGTGTGGTGTCTGAAGAGAACACACATGCAATGAGTCTAGCTGTGGTTAATGAGAAGAACACACATTTTAATGACACTGGTGGATCCATATATGGTATGTGAAAAGAACACATATGAAATGACTCCAGTTGTTGTTAGTAAAAAGAACACACATGCAATGACACTGGTGGATCCATCTGTGGTCTTTGAAGAGAACACACATTTCAATGACACTGGTGGATCCATATGTGGTATGTGAAAAGAACACACATGCAATGACTCTGGTTGTTGTTAGTAAAAAGACCACACATGCAATGACACTGGTGGATCCATGTGTGGTCTCTGAAGAGAACACACATTTCAATCACACTGGTGGATCCATATGTGGTATGTCAAAAGAACACACATGCAATGACTCCCGTTGTTGTTAGTAAAAAGAACACACATGCAATGACACTGGTGGATCCATGTGAGGTCTCTGAAGAGAACACACATTTCAATGACACTCGTGGATCCATATGTGGTATGTGAAAAGAACACACATGCAATGACTCAAGTTGTTGTTAGTAAAAAGTACACACATGCAATGACACTGGTGGATTCATGTGTGGTCTCTGAAGAGAACACACATGCAATGACTCTAGCTGTGGTTAATGAGAAGAACACACATTTCAATGACACTGGTGGATCCATATGTGGTATGTGAAAAGAATAGTCATGAAATGACTCCAGTTGTTGTTAGTAAAAAGATCACACATGCAATGACATTGGTGGATCCATGTGTGGTCTCTGAAGAGAACACACATGCAATGACACTGGTGGATCCATATGTGGTATGTGAAAAGAACACACATGCAATGACTCTAGTTTTTGTTAGTAAAAAGAACACACATGCAATGACACTGGTGGATCCATGTGTGGTCTCTGAAGAGAACACACATTTCAATGACACTGGTGGATCCATATGTGGTATGTGAAAAGAACACACATGCAATGACTCAAGTTGTTGTTAGTAAAAAGTACACACATGCAATGACACTGGTGGATTCATGTGTGGTCTCTGAAGAGAACACACATGCAATGACTCTAGCTGTGGTTAATGAGAAGAATACACATTTCAATGACACTAGTGGATCCATATGTGGTATGTGAAAAGAATAGTCATGAAATGACTCTAGTTGTTGTTAGTAAAAAGATCACACATGCAATGACATTGGTGGATCCATGTATGGTCTCTGAAGAGAACACACATGCAATGACACTGGTGGATCCATATGTGGTATGTTAAAAAACACACATGCAATGACTCTAGTTGTGGTTAGTAAAAAGAACACACATGCAATGACACTGGTGGATCCATGTGTGGTTCATGGGAAGAACACACATGCAATGACACTGGTGGATCCATATGTGGTATGTGAAAAGAACACACATGCAATGACTCTAGTTGTTGTTAGTAAAAAGAACACACATGCAATGACACTGGTGGATCCATGTGTGGTGTCTGAAGAGAACACACATGCAATGCGTCTAGCTGTGGTTAATGAGAAGAACACACATTTTAATGACACTGGTGGATCCATATATGGTATGTGAAAAGAACACACATGAAATGACTCCAGTTGTTGTTAGTAAAAGAAGAACACATGCAATGACACTGGTGGATCCATCTGTGGTCTCTGAAGAGAACACACATTTCAATGACACTGGTGGATCCATATGTGGTATGTGAAAAGAACACACATGCAATGACTCTGGTTGTTGTTAGTAAAAAGACCACACATGCAATGACACTGGTGGATCCATGTGTGGTCTCTGAAGAGAACACACATTTCAGTCACACTGGTGGATCCATATGTAGTATGTCAAAAGAACACACATGCAATGACTCCCGTTGTTGTTAGTAAAAAGAACACACATGCAATGACACTGGTGGATCCATGTGAGGTCTCTGAAGAGAACACACATTTCAATGACACTCGTGGATCCATATGTGGTATGTGAAAAGGACACACATGCAATGACTCAAGTTGTTGTTAGTAAAAAGTACACACATGCAATGACACTGGTGGATTCATGTGTGGTCTCTGAAGAGAACACACATGCAATGACTCTAGCTGTGGTTAATGAGAAGAACACACATTTCAATGACACTGGTGGATCCATATGTGGTATGTGAAAAGAATAGTCATGAAATGACTCTAGTTGTTGTTAGTAAAAATAACACACATACAATGACATTGGTGGATCCATGTGTGGTCTCTGAAGAGAACACACATGAAATGACACTGGTGGATCCATATGTGGTATGTGAAAAGAACACACATGCAATGACTCTGGTTGTTGTTAGTAAAAAGAGCACACATGCAATGACACTGGTGGATCCATGTGTGGTCTCTAAAGAGAACACACATGAAATGACACTGGTGGATCCATATGTGGTATGTGAAAAGAACACACATGCAATGACTCTGGTTGTTGTTAGTAAAAAGAACACACATGCAATGACACTCGTGGATCCATGTGTGGTATCTGAAGAGAACACACATGTAATGACTCCAGTTGTGGTTAATGAGAAGAACACACATTTCAATGACACTGGTGGATCCATATGTGGTATGTGAAAAGGAGACACATGCAATGACTCTAGTTGTTGTTAGTAAAAGGAGCACACATGCAATGACACTGGTGGATCCATGTTTGGTCTCTGAAGAGAACAGACATTTCAATGACACTGTTGGATCCATATGTGGTATGTGAAAAGAACACACATGCAATGACTCTAGTTGTTGTTAGTAAAAAGAACACACATGCAATGACACTGGTGGATCCATGTGTGGTCTCTGAAGAGAACACACATGCAATGACTCTAGTTGTGGTTAATGAGAAGAACACACATTTCAATGACACTGGTGGATCCATATGTGGTATGTGAAAAGAATAGTCATGAAATGACTCTAGTTGTTGTTAGTAAAAAGATCACACATGCAATGGCATTGGTGGATCCATGTATGGTCTCTGAAGACAACACACATGCAATGACACTGGTGGATCCATATGTGGTATGTTAAATGAACACACATGCAATGACTCTAGTTGTTGTTAGTAAAAAGAACACACATGCAATGACACTGGTGGATCCATGTGTGGTGTCTGAAGAGAACACACATGCAATGAGTCTAGCTTTGGTTAATGAGAAGAACACACATTTTAATGACACTGGTGGATCCATATATGGTATGTGAAAAGAACACACATGAAATGACTCCAGTTGTTGTTAGTAAAAAGAACACACATGCAATGACACTGGTGGATCCATCTGTGGTCTCTGAAGAGAACACACATTTGAATGACACTGGTGGATCCATATGTGGTATGTGAAAAGAACACACATGCAATGACTCTGGTTGTTGTTAGTAAAAAGACCACACATGCAATGACACTGGTGGATCCATGTGTGGTCTCTGAAGAGAACACACATTTCAATCACACTGGTGGATCCATATGTGGTATGTCAAAAGAACACACATGCAATGACTCCCGTTGTTGTTAGTAAAAAGAACACACATGCAATGACACTGGTGGATCCATGTGAGGTCTCTGAAGAGAACACACATTTCAATGACACTCGTGGATCCATATGTGGTATGTGAAAAGAACACACATGCAATGACTCAAGTTGTTGTTAGTAAAAAGTACACACATGCAATGACACTGGTGGATTCATGTGTGGTCTCTGAAGAGAACACACATGCAATGACTCTAGCTGTGGTTAATGAGAAGAACACACATTTCAATGACACTGGTGGATCCATATGTGGTATGTGAAAAGAATAGTCATGAAATGACTCCAGTTGTTGTTAGTAAAAAGATCACACATGCAATGACATTGGTGGATCCATGTGTGGTCTCTGAAGAGAACACACATGCAATGACACTGGTGGATCCATATGTGGTATGTGAAAAGAACACACATGCAATGACTCTAGTTTTTGTTAGTAAAAAGAACACACATACAATGACACTGGTGGATCCATGTGAGGTCTCTGAAGAGAACACACATTTCAATGACACTCGTGGATCCATATGTGGTATGTGAAAAGAACACACATGCAATGACTCAAGTTGTTGTTAGTAAAAAGTACACACATGCAATGACACTGGTGGATTCATGTGTGGTCTCTGAAGAGAACACACATGCAATGACTCTAGCTGTGGTTAATGAGAAGAACACACATTTCAATGACACTGGTGGATCCACATGTGGTATGTGAAAAGAATAGTCATGAAATGACTCAGTTGTTAGTAAAAGATCACACATGCAATGACATTGGTGGATCCATGTGTGGTCTCTGAAGAGAACACACATGCAATGACACTGGTGGATCCATATGTGGTATGTGAAAAGAACACACATGCAATGACTCTAGTTGTTGTTAGTAAAAAGAACACACATGCAATGACACTGGTGGATCCATGTGTGGTCTCTGAAGAGAACACACATGCAATGACTCTAGTTGTGGTTAATGAGAAGAACACACATTTCAATGACACTAGTGGATCCATATGTGGTATGTGAAAAGAATAGTCATGAAATGACTCTAGTTGTTGTTAGTAAAAAGATCACACATGCAATGACATTGGTGGATCCATGTATGGTCTCTGAAGAACACACATGCAATGACACTGGTGGATCCATATGTGGTATGTTAAAAGAACACACAGTCAATGACTCTAGTTGTGGTTAGTAAAAGAACACACATGCAATGACATGGTGGATCCATGTGTGGTCTCAAGAAGAACACACATGCAATGACACTGGTGGATCCATATGTGGTATGTGAAAAGAACACACATGCAATGACTCTAGTTGTTGTTAGTAAAAAGAACACACATGCAATGACACTGGTGGATCCATGTGTGGTGTCTGAAGAGAACACACATGCAATGAGTCTAGCTGTGGTTAATGAGAAGAACACACATTTTAATGACACTGGTGGATCCATATATGGTATGTGAAAAGAACACATATGAAATGACTCCAGTTGTTGTTAGTAAAAAGAACACACATGCAATGACACTGGTGGATCCATCTGTGGTCTCAAGAGAACACACATTTCAATGACACTGGTGGATCCATATGTGGTATGTGAAAAGAACACACATGCAATGACTCTGGTTGTTGTTAGTAAAAAGAACACACATGCAATGACATGGTGGATCCATGTGTGGTCTGAAGAGAACACACATTTCAATCACACTGGTGGATCCATATGTGGTATGTCAAAAGAACACACATGCAATGACTCCCGTTGTTGTTAGTAAAAAGAACACACATGCAATGACACTGGTGGATCCATGTGAGGTCTCTGAAGAGAACACACATTTCAATGACACTCGTGGATCCATATGTGGTATGTGAAAAGAACACACATGCAATGACTCAAGTTGTTGTTAGTAAAAAGTACACACATGCAATGACACTGGTGGATTCATGTGTGGTCTCTGAAGAGAACACACATGCAATGACTCTAGCTGTGGTTAATGAGAAGAACACACATTTCAATGACACTGGTGGATCCATATGTGGTATGTGAAAAGAATAGTCATGAAATTACTCCAGTTGTTGTTAGTAAAAAGATCACACATGCAATGACATTGGTGGATCCATGTGTGGTCTCTGAAGAGAACACACATGCAATGAGACTGGTGGATCCATATGTGGTATGTGAAAAGAACACACATGCAATGACTCTAGTTTTTGTTAGTAAAAAGAACACACATACAATGACACTGGTGGATCCATGTGAGGTCTCTGAAGAGAACACACATTTCAATGACACTCGTGGATCCATATGTGGTATGTGAAAAGAACACACATGCAATGACTCAAGTTGTTGTTAGTAAAAAGTACACACATGCAATGACACTGGTGGATTCATGTGTGGTCTCTGAAGAGAACACACATGCAATGACTCTAGCTGTGGTTAATGAGAAGAACACACATTTCAATGACACTGGTGGATCCACATGTGGTATGTGAAAAGAATAGTCATGAAATGACTCCAGTTGTTGTTAGTAAAAAGATCACACATGCAATGACATTGGTGGATCCATGTGTGGTCTCTAAAGAGAACACACATGCAATGAGACTGGTGGATCCATATGTGGTATGTGAAAAGAACACACATGCAATGACTCTAGTTGTTGTTAGTAAAAAGAACACACATGCAATGACCTTTGGTGGATCCATGTGTGGTCTCTGAAGAACACACATGCAATGACTCTAGTTGTGGTTAATGAAGAACACACATTTCAATGACACTAGTGGATCCATATGTGGTATGTGAAAAGAATAGTCATGAAATGACTCTAGTTGTTGTTAGTAAAAAGATCACACATGCAATGACATTGGTGGATCCATGTATGGTCTCTGAAGAGAACACACATGCAATGACACTGGTGGATCCATATGTGGTATGTTAAAAGAACACACATGCAATGACTCTAGTTGTGGTTAGTAAAAAGAACACACATGCAATGACACTGGTGGATCCATGTGTGGTCTCTGAAGAGAACACACATGCAATGACACTGGTGGATCCATATGTGGTATGTGAAAAGAACACACATGCAATGACTCTAGTTGTTGTTAGTAAAAAGAACACACATGCAATGACACTGGTGGATCCATGTGTGGTGTCTGAAGAGAACACACATGCAATGAGTCTAGCTGTGGTTAATGAGAAGAACACACATTTTAATGACACTGGTGGATCCATATATGGTATGTGAAAAGAACACATATGAAATGACTCCAGTTGTTGTTAGTAAAAAGAACACACATGCAATGACACTGGTGGATCCATCTGTGGTCTCTGAAGAGAACACACATTTCAATGACACTGGTGGATCCATATGTGGTATGTGAAAAGAACACACATGCAATGACTCTGGTTGTTGTTAGTAAAAAGACCACACATGCAATGACACTGGTGGATCCATGTGTGGTCTCTGAAGAGAACACACATTTCAATCACACTGGTGGATCCATATGTGGTATGTCAAAAGAACACACATGCAATGACTCCCGTTGTTGTTAGTAAAAAGAACACACATGCAATGACACTGGTGGATCCATGTGAGGTCTCTGAAGAGAACACACATTTCAATGACACTCGTGGATCCATATGTGGTATGTGAAAAGAACACACATGCAATGACTCAAGTTGTTGTTAGTAAAAAGTACACACATGCAATGACACTGGTGGATTCATGTGTGGTCTCTGAAGAGAACACACATGCAATGACTCTAGCTGTGGTTAATGAGAAGAACACACATTTCAATGAAACTGGTAGATCCATATGTGGTATGTGAAAAGAATAGTCATGAAATGACTCCAGTTGTTGTTAGTAAAAAGATCACACATGCAATGACATTGGTGGATCCATGTGTGGTCTCTGAAGAGAACACACATGCAATGAGACTGGTGGATCCATATGTGGTATGTGAAAAGAACACACATGCAATGACTCTAGTTTTTGTTAGTAAAAAGAACACACATACAATGACACTGGTGGATCCATGTGAGGTCTCTGAAGAGAACACACATTTCAATGACACTCGTGGATCCATATGTGGTATGTGAAAAGAACACACATGCAATGACTCAAGTTGTTGTTAGTAAAAAGTACACACATGCAATGACACTGGTGGATTCATGTGTGGTCTCTGAAGAGAACACACATGCAATGACTCTAGCTGTGGTTAATGAGAAGAACACACATTTCAATGACACTGGTGGATCCATATGTGGTATGTGAAAAGAATAGTCATGAAATGACTCCAGTTGTTATTAAAAAGATCACACATGCAATGACATTGGTGGATCCATGTGTGGTCTCTGAAGAGAACACACATGCAATGAGACTGGTGGATCCATATGTGGTATGTGAAAAGAACACACATGCAATGACTCTAGTTGTTGTTAGTAAAAAGAACACACATGCAATGACACTGGTGGATCCATGTGTGGTCTCTGAAGAGAACACACATGCAATGACTCTAGTTGTGGTTAATGAGAAGAACACACATTTCAATGACACTAGTGGATCCATATGTGGTATGTGAAAAGAATAGTCATGAAATGACTCTAGTTGTTGTTAGTAAAAAGATCACACATGCAATGACATTGGTGGATCCATGTATGGTCTCTGAAGAGAACACACATGCAATGACACTGGTGGATCCATATGTGGTATGTTAAAAGAACACACATGCAATGACTCTAGTTGTGGTTAGTAAAAAGAACACACATGCAATGACACTGGTGGATCCATGTGTGGTCTCTGAAGAGAACACACATGCAATGACACTGGTGGATCCATATGTGGTATGTGAAAAGAACACACATGCAATGACTCTACTTGTTGTTAGTAAAAAGAACACACATGCAATGACACTGGTGGATCCATGTGTGGTGTCTGAAGAGAACACACATGCAATGAGTCTAGCTGTGGTTAATGAGAAGAACACACATTTTAATGACACTGGTGGATCCATATATGGTATGTGAAAAGAACACACATGAAATGACTCCAGTTGTTGTTAGTAAAAAGAACACACATGCAATGACACTGGTGGATCCATCTGTGGTCTCTGAAGAGAACACACATTTCAATGACACTGGTGGATCCATATGTGGTATGTGAAAAGAACACACATGCAATGACTCTGGTTGTTGTTAGTAAAAAGACACATGCAATGACATTTGGTGGATCCATGTGGTCTCTGAAGAGAACACACATTTCAGTCACACTGGTGGATCCATATGTAGTATGTCAAAAGAACACACATGCAATGACTCCCGTTGTTGTTAGTAAAAAGAACACACATGCAATGACACTGGTGGATCCATGTGAGGTCTCTGAAGAGAACACACATTTCAATGACACTCGTGGATCCATATGTGGTATGTGAAAAGGACACACATGCAATGACTCAAGTTGTTGTTAGTAAAAAGTACACACATGCAATGACACTGGTGGATTCATGTGTGGTCTCTGAAGAGAACACACATGCAATGACTCTAGCTGTGGTTAATGAGAAGAACACACATTTCAATGACACTGGTGGATCCATGTGTGGTATGTGAAAAGAATAGTCATGAAATTACTCTAGTTTTTGTTAGTAAAAAGATCACACATGCAATGACATTGGTGGATCCATGTGTGGTCTCTGAAGAGAACACACATGCAATGAGACTGGTGGATCCATATGTGGTATGTGAAAAGAACACACATGCAATGACTCTAGTTGTTGTTAGTAAAAAGAACACACATGCAATGACACTGGTGGATCCATGTGTGGTCTCTGAAGAGAACACACATGCAATGACTCTAGTTGTGGTTAATGAGAAGAACACAAATTTCAATGACACTAGTGGATCCATATGTGGTATGTGAAAAGAATAGTCATGAAATGACTCTAGTTGTTGTTAGTAAAAAGATCACACATGCAATGACATTGGTGGATCCATGTATGGTCTCTGAAGAGAACACACATGCAATGACACTGGTGGATCCATATGTGGTATGTTAAAAGAACACACATGCAATGACTCTAGTTGTGGTTAGTAAAAAGAACACACATGCAATGACACTGGTGGATCCATGTGTGGTCTCTGAAGAGAACACACATGCAATGACACTGGTGGATCCATATGTGGTATGTGAAAAGAACACACATGCAATGACTCTAGTTGTTGTTAGTAAAAAGAACACACATGCAATGACACTGGTGGATCCATGTGTGGTGTCTGAAGAGAACACACATGCAATGAGTCTAGCTCTGGTTAATGAGAAGAACACACATTTTAATGACACTGGTGGATCCATATATGGTATGTGAAAAGAACACACATGAAATGACTCCAGTTGTTGTTAGTAAAAAGAACACACATGCAATGACACTGGTGGATCCATCTGTGGTCTCTGAAGAGAACACACATTTCAATGACACTGGTGGATCCATATGTGGTATGTGAAAAGAACACACATGCAATGACTCTGGTTGTTGTTAGTAAAAAGACCACACATGCAATGACACTGGTGGATCCATGTGTGGTCTCTGAAGAGAACACACATTTCAGTCACACTGGTGGATCCATATGTGGTATGTCAAAAGAACACACATGCAATGACTCCCGTTGTTGTTAGTAAAAAGAACACACATGCAATGACACTGGTGGATCCATGTGAGGTCTCTGAAGAGAACACACATTTCAATGACACTCGTGGATCCATATGTGGTATGTGAAAAGAACACACATGCAATGACTCAAGTTGTTGTTAGTAAAAAGTACACACATGCAATGACACTGGTGGATTCATGTGTGGTCTCTGAAGAGAACACACATGCAATGACTCTAGCTGTGGTTAATGAGAAGAACACACATTTCAATGACACTGGTGGATCCATATGTGGTATGTGAAAAGAATAGTCATGAAATTACTCTAGTTGTTGTTAGTAAAAAGATCACACATGCAATGACATTGGTGGATCCATGTGTGGTCTCTGAAGAGAACACACATGCAATGAGACTGGTGGATCCATATGTGGTATGTGAAAAGAACACACATGCAATGACTCTAGTTTTTGTTAGTAAAAAGAACACACATACAATGACACTGGTGGATCCATGTGAGGTCTCTGAAGAGAACACACATTTCAATGACACTCATGGATCCATATGTGGTATGTGAAAAGAACACACATGCAATGACTCAAGTTGTTGTTAGTAAAAAGTACACACATGCAATGACACTGGTGGATTCATGTGTGGTCTCTGAAGAGAACACACATGCAATGACTCTAGCTGTGGTTAATGAGAAGAACACACATTTCAATGACACTAGTGGATCCATATGTGGTATGTGAAAAGAATAGTCATGAAATGACTCCAGTTGTTGTTAGTAAAAAGATCACACATGCAATGACATTGGTGGATCCATGTGTGGTCTCTGAAGAGAACACACATGCAATGAGACTGGTGGATCCATATGTGGTATGTGAAAAGAACACACATGCAATGACTCTAGTTTTTGTTAGTAAAAAGAACACACATGCAATGACACTGGTGGATCCATGTGTAGTCTCCAAGAAGAACACACATTTCAATGACACTGGTGGATCCATATGTGGTATGTGAAAAGAACACACAAGCAATGACTCCAGTTGTTGTTAGTAAAAAGAACACACATGCAATGACACTGGTGGATCCATGTGCGGTATCTGAAGAGAACACACATGCAATGACTCTAGTTGTGGTTAATGAGAAGAACACACATTTCAATGACACTGGTAGATCCATATGTGGTATGTGAAAAGGACACACATGCAATGACTCTGATTGTTGTTAGTAAAAGGAGCACACATGCAATGACACTTCTGGATCCATGTGTGGTCTCTGAAGAGAACAGACATTTCAATGACACTGTTGGATCCATATGTGGTATGTGACAAGAACACACATGCAATGACTCTACTCGTTGTTCGTAAAAAGAACACACATGCAATGACACTGGTGGATCCATGTGTTGTCTCTGAAGAGAACACACATGCAATGACTCTAGTTGTGGTTAATGAGAAGAACACACATTTCAATGACACTGGTGGATCCATATGTGGTATGTGAAAAGAACACACATGCAATGACTCTGGTTGTTGTTACTAAAAAGAACACACATGCAATGACACTGGTGGATCCATGTGTGGTCTCTGAAGAGAACACACATGCAATGACACTGCTGGATCCATATGTGGTATGTGAAAAGAACACACATGCAATGACTCCAGTTGTTGTTAGTAAAAATAACACACATGCAATGACACTGGTGGATCCATGTGTGGTCTCTGAAGAGAACAGACATTTCAATGACACTGTTGGATCCATATGTGGTATGTGACAAGAACACACATGCAATGACTCTACTTGTTGTTCGTAAAAAGAACACACATGCAATGACACTGGTGGATCCATGTGTTGTCTCTGAAGAGAACACACATGCAATGACTCTAGTTGTGGTTAATGAGAAGAACACACATTTCAATGACACTGGTGGATCCATATGTGGTATGTGAAAAGAACACACATGCAATGACTCTGGTTGTTGTTACTAAAAAGAACACACATGCAATGACACTGGTGGATCCATGTGTGGTCTCTGAAGAGAACACACATGCAATGACACTGCTGGATCCATATGTGGTATGTGAAAAGAACACACATGCAATGACTCCAATTGTTGTTAGTAAAAATAACACACATGCAATGACACTGGTGGATCCATGTGTGGTCTCTGAAGAGAACACACATGTAATGACACTGCTGGATCCATATGTGGTATGTGAAAAGAACACACATGCAATGACTCTAGTAGTTGTTAGTAAAAAGTACACACATGCAATGACACTGGTGGATCCATGTGTGGTCTCTGAAGAGAACACACATGCAATGACTCTAGCTATGGTTAATGAGAAGAACACACATTTCAATGACACTGGTGGATCCATATGTGGTATGTGAAAAGAATAGTCATGCAATGACTCTAGTTGTTGTTAGTAAAAAGAACACACATGCAATGACACTGGTGGATGCATGTGTGGTCTCTAAAGAGAACACACATGCAATGAGACTGGTGGATCCATGTGTGGTCTCTGAAGAGAACACACATTTCAATGACACTGGTGGATCCATATGTGGTATGTGAAAAGAACACACAAGCAATGACTCAAGTTGTTGTTAGTAAAAAGAACACACATGCAATGACACTGGTCGATCCATGTGTGGTCTCTAAAGAGAACACACATGCAATGACTCTAGTTGTGGTTAATGAGAAGAACACACATTTCAATGACACTGGTGGATCCATATGTGGTATGTGAAAAGAATAGTCATGAAATGACTCCAGTTGTTGTTAGTAAAAAGACCACTCATGCAATGACATTGGTGGATGCATGTGTGGCCTCTGAAGAGAACACACATGCAATGACACTGGTGGATCCATATGCGGTATGTGAAAAGAACACACATGAAATGACTCCAGTTGTTGTTAGTAAAAATAACACACATGCAATGACACTGGTGGATCCATGTGTGGTCTCTGATGAGAACACACATGAAATGACACTGGTGGATCCATATGTGGTATGTGAAAAGAACACACATGCAATGACTCTGGTTGTTGTTAGTAAAAAGAACACACATGCAATGACACTGGTGGACCCATGTGTGGTATCTGAAGAGAACACACATGTAATGACTCTAGTTGTGGTTAATGAGAAGAACACACATTTCAATGACACTGGTGGATCCATATGTGGTATGTGAAAAGGACACACATGCAATGACTCTGGTTGTTGTTAGTAAAAGGAGTACACATGCAATGACACTGGTGGATCCATGTTTGGTCTCTGAAGAGAACAGACATTTCAATGACACTGTTGGATCCATATGTGGTATGTGAAAAGAACACACATGCAATGACTCTAGTTGTTGTTAGTAAAAAGAACACACATGCAATGACACTGGTGGATCCATGTGTGGTCTCTAAAGAGAACACACATGCAATGACTCTAGTTGTGGTTAATGAGAAGAACACACATTTCAATGACACTGGTGGATCCATATGTGGTATGTGAAAAGAATAGTCATGAAATGACTCTAGTTGTTGTTAGTAAAAAGATCACACATGCAATGACATTGGTGGATCCATGTGTGGTCTCTGAAGAGAACACACATGCAATGACACTGGTGGATCCATATGTGGTATGTGAAAAGAACACACATGCAATGACTCTAGTTGTTGTTAGTAAAAAGAACACACATGCAATGACACTGGTGGATCCATGTGTGGTCTCTGAAGAGAACACACATGCAATGACACTGGTGGATCCATATGTGGTATGTGAAAAGAACACACATGCAATGAATCTGGTTGTTATTAGTAAAAAGAACACACATTCAATGACACTGGTGGATCCATGTGTGGTGTCTGAAGAGAACACACATGCAATGAGTCTAGCTGTGGTTAATGAGAAGAACACACATTTCAATGACACTGGTGGATCCATATATGGTATGTGAAAAGAACACACATGAAATGACTCCAGTTGTTGTTAGTAAAAAGAACACACATGCAATGACACTGGTGGATCCATCTGTGGTCTCTGAAGAGAACACACATTTCAATGACACTGGTGGATCCATATGTCGTATGTGAAAAGAACACACATGCAATGACTCTGGTTGTTGTTAGTACAAAGAGCACACATGCAATGACACTGGTGGATTCATGTGTGGTCTCTGAAGAGAACACACATTTCAATGACACTGGTGGATCCATATGTGGTATGTGAAAAGAACACACATGCAATGACTCCCGTTGTTGTTAGTAAAAAGAACACACATGCAATGACACTGGTGGATCCATGTGAGGTCTCTATATAGAACACACATTTCAATGACATTCGTGGATCCATATGTGGTATGTGAAAAGAACACACATGCAATGACTCAAGTTGTTGTTAGTAAAAAGTACACACATGCAATGACACTGGTGGATCCATGTGTGGTCTCTGAAGAGAACACACATGCAATGACTCTAGCTGTGGTTAATGAGAAGAACACACATTTCAATGACACTGGTGGATCCATATGTGGTATGTGAAAAGAATAGTCATGAAATGACTCCAGTTGTTGTTAGTAAAAAGATTACACATGCAATAACATTGGTGGATCCATGTGTGGTCTCTAAAGAAAACACACATTTCAGTGACACTGGTGGATCCATATGTGGTATGTGAAAAGAACACACATGCAATGACTCCAGTTGTTGTTAGTAAAAAGAACACACATGCAATGACACTGGTGGATCCATGTGTGGTCTCTGAAGAAAACACACATTTCAGTGACACTGGTGGATCCATATGTGGTATGTGAAAAGAACACACATGCAATGACTCTGGTTGTTGTTAGTAAAAAGAACACACATGCATGACACTGGTGGATCCATGTGTGGTCTCTGAAGAGAACACACATGCAATGACACTGGTGGATCCATATGTGGTATGTGAAAAGAACACACATGCAATGACTCTAGTTGTTGTTAGTAAAAAGAACACACATGCAATGACACTGGTGGATCCATGTGTGGTGTCTAAAGAGAACACACATGCAATGAGTCTAGCTGTGGTTAATGAGAAGAACACACATTTCAATGACACTGGTGGATCCATATATGGTATGTGAAAAGAACACACATGAAATGACTCCAGTTGTTGTTAGTAAAAAGAACACACATGCAATGACACTGGTGGATCCATCTGTGGTCTCTGAAGAGAACACACATTTCAATGACACTGGTGGATCCATATGTGGTATGTGAAAAGAACACACATGCAATGACTTTGGTTGTTCTTAGTAAAAAGAACACACATGCATGGCACTAGTGGATCCATGTGTGGTCTCTGAAGAGAATACACATGCAATGACACTGGTGGATCCATATGTGGTATGTGAAAAGAACACACATGCAATGACTCTAGTTGTTGTTAGTAAAAAGAACAGACATGCAATGACACTGTTGGATCCATGTGTGGTGTCTGAAGAGAACACACATGCAATGAGTCTAGCTGTGGTTAATGAGAAGAACACACATTTCAATGACACTGGTGGATCCATATATGGTATGTGAAAAGAACACACATGAAATGACTCCAGTTGTTGTTAGTAAAAAGAACACACATGCAATGACACTGGTGGATCCATCTGTGGTCTCTGAAGAGAACACACATTTCAATGACACTGGTGGATCCATATGTGGTATGTGAAACGAACACACATGCAATGACTCTGGTTGTTGTTAGTAAAAAGAGCACACATGCAATGACACTGGTGGATCCATGTGTGGTCTCTGAAGAGAACGCATATTTCAATAACACTGGTGGATCCATATGTGGTATGTGAAAAGAACACACATGCAATGACTCCCGTTGTTGTTAGTAAAAAGAACACACATGCAATGACACTGGTGGATCCATGTGTGGTCTCTGAAGAGAACACACATGCAATGACTCTAGTTGTGGTTAATGAGAAGAACACACATTACAATGACACTGGTGGATCCATATGTGGTATGTGAAAAGAGCACACATGCAATGACTCTAGTTGTTGTTAGTAAAAAGAACACACATGCAATGACACTGGTGGATCCATGTATGGTGTCTGAAGAGAACACACATGCAATGAGTCTAGCTGTGGTTAATGAGAAGAACACACATTTCAATGACACTGGTGGATCCATATATGGTATGTGAAAAGAACACACATGAAATGACTCAAGTTGTTGTTAGTAAAAAGAACACACATGCAATGACACTGGTGGATCCATCTGTGGTCTCTGAAGAGAACACACATTTCAATGACACTGGTGGATCCATATGTGGTATGTGAAACAAACACACATGAAATGACTCTGGTTGTTGTTAGTAAAAAGAGCACACATGCAATGACACTGGTGGATCCATGTGTGGTCTCTGAAGAGAACGCATATTTCAATAACACTGGTGGATCCATATGTGGTATGTGAAAAGAACACAGATGCAATGACTCCCGTTGTTGTTAGTAAAAAGAACACACATGCAATGACACTGGTGGATCCATGTGTGGTCTCTGAAGAGAACACACATGCAATGACTCTAGTTGTGGTTAATGAGAAGAACACACATTACAATGACACTGGAGGATCCATATGTGGTATGTGAAAAGAACACACATGCAATGACTCTAGTTGTTGTTAGTAAAAAGAACACACATGCAATGACACTGGTGGATCCATGTGTGGTCTCTGAAGAGAACACACATTCAATGACTCTAGTTGTGGTTAATGAGAAGAACGCACATTTCAATGACACTGGTGGATCCATATGTGGTATTTGAAAAGAATAGTCATGAAATGACTCTAGTTGTTGTTAGTAAAAAGATCACACATGCAATGACATTGGTGGATCCATGTGTGGTCTCTGAAGAGAACACACATGCAATGACACTGGTGGATCCATATGTGGTATGTTAAAAGAACTGACATGCAATGACTCTAGTTGTTGTTAGTAAAAAGAACACACATGCAATGACACTGGTGGATCCATGTGTGGTCTCTGAAGAGATCACACATGCCATGACACTGGTGGATCCATATGTGGTATGTGAAAAGAACACACATGCAATGACTCTAGTTGTTGTTAGTAAAAAGAACACACATGCAATGACACTGGTGGATCCATGTGTGGTGTCTGAAGAGAACACACATGAAATGACTCCAGTTGTTGTTACTAAAAAGAACACACATGCAATGACACTGGTGGATCCATCTGTGGTCTCTGAAGAGAACACACATTTCAATGACACTGGTGGATCCATATGTGGTATGTGAAAAGAACACACATGCAATGAATCTGGTTGTTGTTAGTACAGAGAGCACACATGAAATGACATTTGGTGGATCCATGTGTGGTCTCTGAAAAGAACACACATTTCAATGACAGTGGTGGATCCATATGTGGTATGTCAAAAGAACACACATGCAATGACTCCCGTTGTTGTTAGTAAAAAGAAAACACATGCAATGACACTGGTGGATCCATGTGAGGTCTCTGAAGAGAACACACATTTCAATGACACTCGTGGATCCATATGTGGTATGTGAAAAGAACACACATGCAATGACTCTAGTTTTTGTTAGTAAAAAGAACACACATGCAATGACACTGGTGGATCCATGTGTAGTCTCTGAAGAGAACACACATTTCAATGACACTGGTGGATCCATATGTGGTATGTGAAAAGAACACACAAGCAATGACTCCAGTTGTTGTTAGTAAAAAGAACACACATGCAATGACACTGGTGGATCCATGTGCGGTATCTGAAGAGAACACACATGCAATGACTCTAGTTGTGGTTAATGAGAAGAACACACATTTCAATGACACTGGTAGATCCATATGTGGTATGTGAAAAGGACACACATGCAATGACTCTGATTGTTGTTAGTAAAAGGAGCACACATGCAATGACACTTCTGGATCCATGTGTGGTCTCTGAAGAGAACAGACATTTCAATGACACTGTTGGATCCATATGTGGTATGTGACAAGAACACACATGCAATGACTCTACTTGTTGTTCGTAAAAAGAACACACATGCAATGACACTGGTGGATCCATGTGTGGTCTCTGAAGAGAACACACATTTCAGTCACACTGGTGGATCCATATGTGGTATGTCAAAAGAACACACATGCAATGACTCCCGTTGTTGTTAGTAAAAAGAACACACATGCAATGACACTGGTGGATCCATGTGAGGTGTCTGAAGAGAACACACGTTTCAATGACACTCGTGGATCCATATGTGGTATGTGCAAAGAACACACATGCAATGACTCAAGTTGTTGTTAGTAAAAAGTACACACATGCAATGACACTGGTGGATTCATGTGTGGTCTCTGAAGAGAACACACATGCAATGACTCTAGCTATGGTTAATGAGAAGAACACACATTTCAATGACACTGGTGGATCCATATGTGGTATGTGAAAAGAATAGTCATGAAATTACTCCAGTTGTTGTTAGTAAAAAGATCACACATGCAATGACATTGGTGGATCCATGTGTGGTCTCTGAAGAGAACACACATGCAATGAGACTGGTGGATCCATATGTGGTATGTGAAAAGAACACACATGCAATGACTCTAGTTTTTGTTAGTAAAAAGAACACACATACAATGACACTGGTGGATCCATGTGAGGTCTCTGAAGAGAACACACATTTCAATGACACTCATGGATCCATATGTGGTATGTGAAAAGAACACACATGCAATGACTCAAGTTGTTGTTAGTAAAAAGTACACACATGCAATGACACTGGTGGATTCATGTGTGGTCTCTGAAGAGAACACACATGCAATGACTCTAGCTGTGGTTAATGAGAAGAACACACATTTCAATGACACTAGTGGATCCATATGTGGTATGTGAAAAGAATAGTCATGAAATGACTCCAGTTGTTGTTAGTAAAAAGATCACACATGCAATGACATTGGTGGATCCATGTGTGGTCTCTGAAGAGAACACACATGCAATGAGACTGGTGGATCCATATGTGGTATGTGAAAAGAACACACATGCAATGACTCTAGTTTTTGTTAGTAAAAAGAACACACATGCAATGACACTGGTGGATCCATGTGTAGTCTCTGAAGAGAACACACATTTCAATGACACTGGTGGATCCATATGTGGTATGTGAAAAGAACACACAAGCAATGACTCCAGTTGTTGTTAGTAAAAAGAACACACATGCAATGACACTGGTGGATCCATGTGCGGTATCTGAAGAGAACACACATGCAATGACTCTAGTTGTGGTTAATGAGAAGAACACACATTTCAATGACACTGGTAGATCCATATGTGGTATGTGAAAAGGACACACATGCAATGACTCTGATTGTTGTTAGTAAAAGGAGCACACATGCAATGACACTTCTGGATCCATGTGTGGTCTCTGAAGAGAACAGACATTTCAATGACACTGTTGGATCCATATGTGGTATGTGACAAGAACACACATGCAATGACTCTACTCGTTGTTCGTAAAAAGAACACACATGCAATGACACTGGTGGATCCATGTGTTGTCTCTGAAGAGAACACACATGCAATGACTCTAGTTGTGGTTAATGAGAAGAACACACATTTCAATGACACTGGTGGATCCATATGTGGTATGTGAAAAGAACACACATGCAATGACTCTGGTTGTTGTTACTAAAAAGAACACACATGCAATGACACTGGTGGATCCATGTGTGGTCTCTGAAGAGAACACACATGCAATGACACTGCTGGATCCATATGTGGTATGTGAAAAGAACACACATGCAATGACTCCAGTTGTTGTTAGTAAAAATAACACACATGCAATGACACTGGTGGATCCATGTGTGGTCTCTGAAGAGAACAGACATTTCAATGACACTGTTGGATCCATATGTGGTATGTGACAAGAACACACATGCAATGACTCTACTTGTTGTTCGTAAAAAGAACACACATGCAATGACACTGGTGGATCCATGTGTTGTCTCTGAAGAGAACACACATGCAATGACTCTAGTTGTGGTTAATGAGAAGAACACACATTTCAATGACACTGGTGGATCCATATGTGGTATGTGAAAAGAACACACATGCAATGACTCTGGTTGTTGTTACTAAAAAGAACACACATGCAATGACATTGGTGTATCCATGTGTGGTCTCTGAAGAGAACACACATGCAATGACACTGCTGGATCCATATGTGGTATGTGAAAAGAACACACATGCAATGACTCCAATTGTTGTTAGTAAAAATAACACACATGCAATGACACTGGTGGATCCATGTGTGGTCTCTGAAGAGAACACACATGCAATGACACTGCTGGATCCATATGTGGTATGTGAAAAGAACACACATGCAATGACTCTAGTAGTTGTTAGTAAAAAGTACACACATGCAATGACACTGGTGGATCCATGTGTGGTCTCTGAAGAGAACACACATGCAATGACTCTAGCTATGGTTAATGAGAAGAACACACATTTCAATGACACTGGTGGATCCATATGTGGTATGTGAAAAGAATAGTCATGCAATGACTCTAGTTGTTGTTAGTAAAAAGAACACACATGCAATGACACTGGTGGATGCATGTGTGGTCTCTAAAGAGAACACACATGCAATGAGACTGGTGGATCCATGTGTGGTCTCTGAAGAGAACACACATTTCAATGACACTGGTGGATCCATATGTGGTATGTGAAAAGAACACACAAGCAATGACTCAAGTTGTTGTTAGTAAAAAGAACACACATGCAATGACACTGGTCGATCCATGTGTGGTCTCTAAAGAGAACACACATGCAATGACTCTAGTTGTGGTTAATGAGAAGAACACACATTTCAATGACACTGGTGGATCCATATGTGGTATGTGAAAAGAATAGTCATGAAATGACTCCAGTTGTTGTTAGTAAAAAGACCACTCATGCAATGACATTGGTGGATGCATGTGTGGCCTCTGAAGAGAACACACATGCAATGACACTGGTGGATCCATATGCGGTATGTGAAAAGAACACACATGAAATGACTCCAGTTGTTGTTAGTAAAAATAACACAAATGCAATGACACTGGTGGATCCATGTGTGGTCTCTGAAGAGAACACACATGAAATGACACTGGTGGATCCATATGTGGTATGTGAAAAGAACACACATGCAATGACTCTGGTTGTTGTTAGTAAAAAGAACACACATGCAATGACACTGGTGGATCCATGTGTGGTATCTGAAGAGAACACACATGTAATGACTCTAGTTGTGGTTAATGAGAAGAACACACATTTCAATGACACTGGTGGATCCATATGTGGTATGTGAAAAGGACACACATGCAAAGACTCTGGTTGTTGTTAGTAAAAGGAGCACACATGCAATGACACTGGTGGATCCATGTTTGGTCTCTGAAGAGAACAGACATTTCAATGACACTGTTGGATCCATATGTGGTATGTGAAAAGAACACACATGCAATGACTCTAGTTGTTGTTAGTAAAAAGTACACACATGCAATGACACTGGTGGATCCATGTGTGGTCTCTGAAGAGAACACACATGCAATGACTCTAGTTGTGGTTAATGAGAAGAACACACATTTCAATGACACTGGTGGATCCATATGTGGTATGTGAAAAGAATAGTCATGAAATGACTCCAGTTGTTGTTAGTAAAAAGATCACACATGCAATGACATTGGTGGATCGATGTGTGGTCTCTGAAGAGAACACACATGCAATGACACTGGTGGATCCATATGTGGTATGTGAAAAGAACACACATGCAATGACTATAGTTGTTGTTGTTAGTAAAAAGAACACACATGCAATGACACTGGTGGATCCATGTGTGGTCTCTGAAGAGAACACACATGCAATGACACTGGTGGATCCATATGTGGTATGTGAAAAGAACACACATGCAATGACTCTAGTTGTTGTTAGTAAAAAGAACACACATGCAATGGCACTGGTGGATCCATGTGTGGTGTCTGAAGAGAACACACACGCAATGAGTCTAGCTGTGGTTAATGAGAAGAACACACATTTCAATGACACTGGTGGATCCATATATGGTATGTGAAAAGAACACACATGAAATGACTCCAGTTGTTGTTAGTAAAAAGAACACACATGCAATGACACTGGTGGATCCATCTGTGGTCTCTGAAGAGAACACACATTTCAATGACACTGGTGGATCCATATGTGGTATGTGAAAAGAACACACATGCAATGACTCTGGTTGTTGTTAGTAAAAAGAGCACACATGCAATGAGACTGGTGGATCCATGTGTGGTCTCTGAAGAGAACACACATTTCAATGACACTGGTGGATCCATATGTGGTATGTGAAAAGAACACACATGCAATGACTCCCGTTGTTGTTAGTAAAAAGAACACACATGCAATGACACTAGTGGATCCATGTGAGGTCTCTAAAGAGAACACACATTTCAATGACACTCGTGGATCCATATGTGGTATGTGAAAAGAACACACATGCAATGACTCAAGTTGTTGTTAGTAAAAAGTACACACATGCAATGACACTGGTGGATCCATGTGTGGTCTCTGAAGAGAACACACATGCAATGAGTCTAGCTGTGGTTAATGAGAAGAACACACATTTGAATGACACTGGTGGATCCATATGTGGTATGTGAAAAGAATAGTCATGAAATGACTCCAGTTGTTGTTAGTAAAAAGATTACACATGCAATAACATTGGTGGATCCATGTGTGGTCTCTAAAGAAAACACACATTTCAGTGACACTGGTGGATCCATATGTGGTATGTGAAAAGAACACACATGCAATGACTCCAGTTGTTGTTAGTAAAAAGAACACACATGCAATGACACTGGTGGATCCATGTGTGGTCTCTGAAGAAAACACACATTTCAGTGACACTGGTGGATCCATATGTGGTATGTGAAAAGAACACACATGCAATGACTCGGTTGTTGTTAGTAAAAGAACACACATGCATGACACTGGTGGATCGATGTGTTGTCTCTAGAGAACACACATGCAATGACACTGGTGGATCCATATGTGGTATGTGAAAAGAACACACATGCAATGACTCTAGTTGTTGTTAGTAAAAAGAACACACATGCAATGACACTGGTGGATCCATGTGTGGTGTCTAAAGAGAACACACATGCAATGAGTCTAGCTGTGGTTAATGAGAAGAACACACATTTCAATGACACTGGTGGATCCATATATGGTATGTGAAAAGAACACACATGAAATGACTCCAGTTGTTAGTAAAAAGAACACACATGCAATGACACTGGTGGATCCATCTGTGGTCTCTGAAGAGAACACACATTTCAATGACACTGGTGGATCCATATGTGGTATGTGAAAAGAACACACATGCAATGACTCTGGTTGTTCTTAGTAAAAAGAACAAACATGCATGGCACTAGTGGATCCATGTGTGGTCTCTGAAGAGAATACACATGCAATGACACTGGTGGATCCATATGTGGTATGTGAAAAGAACACACATGCAATGACTCTAGTTGTTGTTAGTAAAAAGAACACACATGCAATGACACTGGTGGATCCATGTGTGGTGTCTGAAGAGAACACACATGCAATGAGTCTAGCTGTGGTTAATGAGAAGAACACACATTTCAATGACACTGGTGGATCCATATATGGTATGTGAAAAGAACACACATGAAATGACTCCAGTTGTTGTTAGTAAAAAGAACACACATGCAATGACACTGGTGGATCCATCTGTGGTCTCTGAAGAGAACACACATTTCAATGACACTGGTGGATCCATATGTGGTATGTGAAACGAACACACATGCAATTACTCTGGTTGTTGTTAGTAAAAAGAGCACACATGCAATGACACTGGTGGATCCATGTGTGGTCTCTGAAGAGAACGCATATTTCAATAACACTGGTGGATCCATATGTGGTATGTGAAAAGAACACACATGCAATGACTCCCGTTGTTGTTAGGAAAAAGAACACACATGCAATGACACTGGTGGATCCATGTGTGGTCTCTGAAGAGAACACACATGCAATGACTCTAGTTGTGGTTAATGAGAAGAACACACATTACAATGACACTGGTGGATCCATATGTGGTATGTGAAAAGAACACACATGCAATGACTCTAGTTGTTGTTAGTAAAAAGAACACACATGCAATGACACTGGTGGATCCATGTGTGGTCTCTGAAGAGAACACACATTCAATGACTCTAGTTGTGGTTAATGAGAAGAACGCACATTTCAATGACACTGGTGGATCCATATGTGGTATTTGAAAAGAATAGTCATGAAATGACTCTAGTTGTTGTTAGTAAAAAGATCACACATGCAATGACATTGGTGGATCCATGTGTGGTCTCTGAAGAGAACACACATGCAATGACACTGGTGGATCCATATGTGGTATGTTAAAAGAACTGACATGCAATGACTCTAGTTGTTGTTAGTAAAAAGAACACACATGCAATGACACTGGTGGATCCATGTGTGGTCTCTGAAGAGATCACACATGCCATGACACTGGTGGATCCATATGTGGTATGTGAAAAGAACACACATGCAATGACTCTAGTTGATGTTAGTAAAAAGAACACACATGCAATGACACTGGTGGATCCATGTGTGGTGTCTGAAGAGAACACACATGCAATGAGTCTAGCTGTGGTTAATGAGAAGAACACGCATTTCAATGACACTGGTGCATCCATATATGGTATGTGAAAAGAACACACATGAAATGACTCCAGTTGTTGTTACTAAAAAGAACACACATGCAATGACACTGGTGGATCCATCTGTGGTCTCTGAAGAGAACACACATTTCAATGACACTGGTGGATCCATATGTGGTATGTGAAAAGAACACACATGCAATGGATCTGGTTGTTGTTAGTAAAAAGAGCACACATGCAATGACACTGGTGGATCCATGTGTGGTCTCTGAAAAGAACACACATTTCAATGACAGTGGTGGATCCATATGTGGTATGTCAAAAGAACACACATGCAATGACTCCCGTTGTTGTTAGTAAAAAGAAAACACATGCAATGACACTGGTGGATCCATGTGAGGTCTCTGAAGAGAACACACATTTCAATGACACTCGTGGATCCATATGTGGTATTTGAAAAGAACACACATGCAATGACTCAAGTTGTTGTTAGTAAAAAGTACACACATGCAATGACACTGGTGGATCCATGTGTGGTCTCTGAAGAGAACACACATGCAATGACACTGGTGGATCCATATGTGGTATGTGAAAAGAACACACATGCAATGAATCTGGTTGTTATTAGTAAAAAGAACACACATTCAATGACACTGGTGGATCCATGTGTGGTGTCTGAAGAGAACACACATGCAATGAGTCTAGCTGTGGTTAATGAGAAGAACACACATTTCAATGACACTGGTGGATCCATATATGGTATGTGAAAAGATCACACATGAAATGACTCCAGTTGTTGTTAGTAAAAAGAACACACATGCAATGACACTGGTGGATCCATCTGTGGTCTCTGAAGAGAACACACATTTCAATGACACTGGTGGATCCATATGTGGTATGTGAAAAGAACACACATGCAATGACTCCCGTTGTTGTTAGTAAAAAGAACACACATGCAATGACACTGGTGGATCCATGTGAGGTGTCTGAAGAGAACACACGTTTCAATGACACTCGTGGATCCATATGTGGTATGTGCAAAGAACACACATGCAATGACTCAAGTTGTTGTTAGTAAAAAGTACACACATGCAATGACACTGGTGGATCCATGTGTGGTCTCTGAAGAGAACACACATGCAATGACTCTAGCTGTGGTTAATGAGAAGAACACACATTTCAATGACACTGGTGGATCCATATATGGTATGTGAAAAGAACACACATGAAATGACTCCAGTTGTTGTTAGTAAAAAGAACCCACATGCAATGACACTGGTGGATCCATCTGTGGTCTCTGAAGAGAACACACATTTCAATGACACTGGTGGATCCATATGTGGTATGTGAAACGAACACACATGCAATGACTCTGGTTGTTGTTAGTAAAAAGAGCACACATGCAATGACACTGGTGGATCCATGTGTGGTCTCTGAAGAGAACGCATATTTCAATAACACTGGTGGATCCATATGTGGTATGTGAAAAGAACACACATGCAATGACTCCGTTGTTGTTAGGAAAAAGAACACACATGCAATGACATCAGGTGGATCCATGTGTGGTCTCTGAAGAACACACATGCAATGACTCTAGTTGTGGTTAATGAGAAGAACACACATTACAATGACACTGGTGGATCCATATGTGGTATGTGAAAAGAACCCACATGCAATGACTCTAGTTGTTGTTAGTAAAAAGAACACACATGCAATGACACTGGTGGATCCATGTGTGGTCTCTGAAGAGAACACACATTCAATGACTCTAGTTGTGGTTAATGAGAAGAACGCACATTTCAATGACACTGGTGGATCCATATGTGGTATTTGAAAAGAATAGTCATGCAATGACTCTGGTTGTTGTTAGTAAAAAGAGCACACATGCAATGACACTGGTGGATCCATGTGTGGTCTCGGAAGAGAACACACATGCAATGACACTGGTGGATCCATATGTGGTATGTTAAAAGAACACACATGCAGTGACTCTGGTTGTTGTTAGTAAAAAGAGCACACATCCAATGACACTGGTGGATCCATGTGTGGTCTCTGAAGAGATCACACATGCAATGACACTGGTGGATCCATATGTGGTATGTGAAAAGAACACACATGCAATGACTCTAGTTGTTGTTAGTAAAAAGAACACACATGCAATGACACTGGTGGATCCATGTGTGGTGTCTGAAGAGAACACACATGCAATGAGTCTAGCTGTGGTTAATGAGAAGAACACGCATTTCAATGACACTGGTGCATCCATATATGGTATGTGAAAAGAACACACATGAAATGACTCCAGTTGTTGTTACTAAAAAGAACACACATGCAATGACACTGGTGGATCCATCTGTGGTCTCTGAAGAGAACACACATTTCAATGACACTGGTGGATCCATATGTGGTATGTGAAAAGAACACACATGCAATGAATCTGGTTGTTGTTAGTAAAAAGAGCACACATGCAATGACACTGGTGGATCCATGTGTGGTCTCTGAAAATAACACACATTTCAATGACAGTGGTGGATCCATATGTGGTATGTCAAAAGAACACACATGCAATGACTCCCGTTGTTGTTAGTAAAAAGAAAACACATGCAATGACACTGGTGGATCCATGTGAGGTCTCTGAAGAGAACACACATTTCAATGACACTCGTGGATCCATATGTGGTATGTGAAAAGAACACACATGCAATGACTCAAGTTGTTGTTAGTAAAAAGTACACACATGCAATGACACTGGTGGATCCATGTGTGGTCTCTGAAGAGAACACACATGCAATGACACTGGTGGATCCATATGTGGTATGTGAAAAGAACACACATGCAATGACTCTAGTTGTTGTTAGTAAAAAGAACACACATGCAATGACACTGGTGGATCCATGTGTGGTGTCTGAAGAGAACACACACGCAATGAGTCTAGTTGTGGTTAATGAGAAGAACACACATTTCAATGACACTGGTGGATCCATATATGGTATGTGAAAAGAACACACATGAAATGACTCCAGTTGTTGTTAGTAAAAAGAACACACATGCAATGACACTGGTGGATCCATCTGTGGTCTCTGGAGAGAACACACATTTCAATGACACTGGTGGATCCATATGTGGTATGTGAAAAGAACACACATGCAATGACTCTGGTTGTTGTTAGTAAAAAGAGCACACATGCAATGATACTGGTGGATCCATGTGTGGTCTCTGAAGAGAACACACATTTCAATGACACTGGTGGATCCATATGTGGTATGTGAAAAGAACACACATGCAATGACTCCAGTTGTTGTTAGTAAAAAGAACACACATGCAATGACACTAGTGGATCCATGTGAGGTCTCTAAAGAGAACACACATTTCAATGACACTCGTGGATCCATATGTGGTATGTGAAAAGAACACACATGCAATGACTCTAGTTGTTGTTAGTAAAAAGAACACACATGCAATGACACTGGTGGATCCATGTGTGGTCTCTGAAGAGAACACACATTCAATGACTCTAGTTGTGGTTAATGAGAAGAACGCACATTTCAATGACACTGGTGGATCCATATGTGGTATTTGAAAAGAATAGTCATGAAATGACTCTAGTTGTTGTTAGTAAAAAGATCACACATGCAATGACATTGGTGGATCCATGTGTGGTCTCTGAAGAGAACACACATGCAATGACACTGGTGGATCCATATGTGGTATGTTAAAAGAACTGACATGCAATGACTCTAGTTGTTGTTAGTAAAAAGAACACACATGCAATGACACTGGTGGATCCATGTGTGGTCTCTGAAGAGATCACACATGCCATGACACTGGTGGATCCATATGTGGTATGTGAAAAGAACACACATGCAATGACTCTAGTTGTTGTTAGTAAAAAGAACACACATGCAATGACACTGGTGGATCCATGTGTGGTGTTTGAAGAGAACACACATGCAATGAGTCTAGCTGTGGTTAATGAGAAGAACACGCATTTCAATGACACTAGTGCATCCATATATGGTATGTGAAAAGAACACACATGAAATGACTCCAGTTGTTGTTACTAAAAAGAACACACATGCAATGACACTGGTGGATCCATCTGTGGTCTCTGAAGAGAACACACATTTCAATGACACTGGTGGATCCATATGTGGTATGTGAAAAGAACACACATGCAATGAATCTGGTTGTTGTTAGTAAAAAGAGCACACATGCAATGACACTGGTGGATCCATGTGTGGTCTCTGAAAAGAACACACATTTCAATGACAGTGGTGGATCCATATGTGGTATGTCAAAAGAACACACATGCAATGACTCCCGTTGTTGTTAGTAAAAAGAAAACACATGCAATGACACTGGTGGATCCATGTGAGGTCTCTGAAGAGAACACATATTTCAATGACACTCGTGGATCCATATGTGGTATGTGAAAAGAACACACATGCAATGACTCAAGTTGTTGTTAGTAAAAAGTACACACATGCAATGACACTGGTGGATCCATGTGTGGTCTCTGAAGAGAACACACATGCAATGACACTGGTGGATCCATATGTGGTATGTGAAAAGAACACACATGCAATGACTCTAGTTGTTGTTAGTAAAAAGAACACACATGCAATGACACTGGTGGATCCATGTGTGGTGTCTGAAGAGAACACACACGCAATGAGTCTAGCTGTGGTTAATGAGAAGAACACACATTTCAATGACACTGGTGGATCCATATATGGTATGTGAAAAGAACACACATGAAATGACTCCAGTTATTGTTAGTAAAAAGAACACACATGCAATGACCTTTGGTGGATCCATCTGTGGTCTGGAGAGAACACACATTTCAATGACACTGGTGGATCCATATGTGGTATGTGAAAAGAACACACATGCAATGACTCTGGTTGTTGTTAGTAAAAAGAGCACACATGCAATGAGACTGGTGGATCCATGTGTGGTCTCTGAAGAGAACACACATTTCAATGACACTGGTGGATCCATATGTGGTATGTGAAAAGAACACACATGCAATGACTCCCATTGTTGTTAGTAAAAAGAACACACATGCAATGACACTAGTGGATCCATGTGAGGTCTCTAAAGAGAACACACATTTCAATGACACTCGTGGATCCATATGTGGTATGTGAAAAGAACACACATGCAATGACTCAAGTTGTTGTTAGTAAAAAGTACACACATGCAATGACACTGGTGGATCCATGTGTGGTCTCTGAAGAGAACACACATGCAATGAGTCTAGCTGTGGTTAATGAGAAGAACACACATTTGAATGACACTGGTGGATCCATATGTGGTATGTGAAAAGAATAGTCATGAAATGACTCCAGTTGTTGTTAGTAAAAAGATTACACATGCAATAACATTGGTGGATCCATGTGTGGTCTCTAAAGAAAACACACATTTCAGTGACACTGGTGGATCCATATGTGGTATGTGAAAAGAACACATGCAATGACTCCAGTTGTTGTTAGTAAAAAGAACACACATGCAATGACACTGGTGGATCCATGTGTGGTCTCTGAAGAAAACACACATTTCAGTGACACTGGTGGATCCATATGTGGTATGTGAAAAGAACACACATGCAATGACTCTGGTTGTTGTTAGTAAAAAGAACACACATGCATGACACTGGTGGATCCATGTGTGGTCTCTGAAGAGAACACACATGCAATGACACTGGTGGATCCATATGTGGTATGTGAAAAGAACACACATGCAATGACTCTAGTTGTTGTTAGTAAAAAGAACACACATGCAATGACACTGGTGGATCCACGTGTGGTGTCTAAAGAGAACACACATGCAATGAGTCTAGCTGTGGTTAATGAGAAGAACACACATTTCAATGACACTGGTGGATCCATATATGGTATGTGAAAAGAACACACATGAAATGACTCACGTTGTTGTTAGTTAAAAGAACACACATGCAATGACACTGGTGGATCCATCTGTGGTCTCTGAAGAGAACACACATTTCAATGACACTGGTGGATCCATATGTGGTATGTGAAAAGAACACACATGCAATGACTCTGGTTGTTCTTAGTAAAAAGAACGCACATGCATGGCACTAGTGGATCCATGTGTGGTCTCTGAAGAGAATACACATGCAATGACACTGGTGGATCCATATGTGGTATGTGAAAAGAACACACATGCAATGACTCTAGTTGTTGTTAGTAAAAAGAACACACATGCAATGACACTGGTGGATCCATGTGTGGTGTCTGAAGAGAACACACATGCAATGAGTCTAGCTGTGGTTAATGAGAAGAACACACATTTCAATGACACTGGTGGATCCATATATGGTATGTGAAAAGAACACACATGAAATGACTCCAGTTGTTGTTAGTAAAAAGAACACACATGCAATGACACTGGTGGATCCATCTGTGGTCTCTGAAGAGAACACACATTTCAATGACACTGGTGGATCCATATGTGGTATGTGAAGAACACACATGCAATGACTGGTTGTTGTTAGTAAAAGAGCACACATGCATGACACTGGTGGATCCATGTGTGGTCTCTGAAGAACACATATTTCAATAACACTGGTGGATCCATATGTGGTATGTGAAAAGAACACACATGCAATGACTCCGTTGTTGTTAGTAAAAGAACACACATGCAATGACATCAGGTGGATCCATGTGTGGTCTCTGAAGAGAACACACATGCAATTACTCTAGTTGTGGTTAATGAGAAGAACACACATTACAATGACACTGGTGGATCCATATGTGGTATGTGAAAAGAACACACATGCAATGACTCTAGTTGTTGTTAGTAAAAAGAACACACATGCAATGACACTGGTGGATCCATGTGTGGTCTCTGAAGAGAACACACATTCAATGACTCTAGGTGTGGTTAATGAGAAGAACACATTTCAATGACACGGTGGATCCATATGTGGTATTTGAAAAGAATAGTCATGAAATGACTCTAGTTGTTGTTAGTAAAAAGATCACACATGCAATGACATTGGTGGATCCATGTGTGGTCTCTGAAGAGAACACACATGCAATGACACTGGTGGATCCATATGTGGTATGTTAAAAGAACTGACATGCAATGACTCTAGTTGTTGTTAGTAAAAAGAACACACATGCAATGACACTGGTGGATCCATGTGTGGTCTCTGAAGAGATCACACATGCCATGACACTGGTGGATCCATATGTGGTATGTGAAAAGAACACACATGCAATGACTCTAGTTGTTGTTAGTAAAAAGAACACACATGTAATGACACTGGTGGATCCATGTGTGGTGTCTGAAGAGAACACACATGCAATGAGTCTAGCTGTGGTTAATGAGAAGAACA
Source organism: Avena insularis (assembly GCA_023614405.1). Lineage (NCBI taxonomy): Eukaryota > Viridiplantae > Streptophyta > Magnoliopsida > Poales > Poaceae > Avena > Avena insularis. The sequence continues at coordinate 187,225 of JAJUPC010000492.1, read as the reverse complement.
CGCATTTCAATGACACTGGTGCATCCATATATGGTATGTGAAAAGAACACACATGAAATGACTCCAGTTGTTGTTACTAAAAAGAACACACATGCAATGACACTGGTGGATCCATCTGTGGTCTCTGAAGAGAACACACATTTCAATGACACTGGTGGATCCATATGTGGTATGTGAAAAGAACACACATGCAATGAATCTGGTTGTTGTTAGTAAAAAGAGCACACATGCAATGACACTGGTGGATCCATGTGTGGTCTCTGAAAAGAACACACATTTCAATGACAGTGGTGGATCCATATGTGGTATGTCAAAAGAACACACATGCAATGACTCCCGTTGTTGTTAGTAAAAAGAAAACACATGCAATGACACTGGTGGATCCATGTGAGGTCTCTGAAGAGAACACACATTTCAATGACACTCGTGGATCCATATGTGGTATGTGAAAAGAACACACATGCAATGACTCAAGTTGTTGTTAGTAAAAAGTACACACATGCAATGACATCAGGTGGATCCATGTGTGGTCGCTGAAGAGAACACACATGCAATGGCAGTGGAAGATCCATATGTGGTATGTGAAAAGAACACACATGCAATGACTCTAGTTGTTGTTAGTAAAAAGAACACACATGCAATGACACTGGTGGATCCATGTGTGGTGTCTGAAGAGAAACCACATGCAATGAGTCTAGCTGTGGTTAATGAGAAGAACACACATTTCAATGACACTGGTGGATCCATATATGGTATGTGAAAAGAACACACATGAAATGACTCCAGTTGTTGTTAGTAAAAAGAACACACATGCAATGACACTGGTGGATCCATCTGTGGTCTCTGGAGAGAACACACATTTCAATGACACTGGTGGATCCATATGTGGTATGTGAAAAGAACACACATGCAATGACTCTGGTTGTTGTTAGTAAAAAGAGCACACATGCAATGAGACTGGTGGATCCATGTGTGGTCTCTGAAGAGAACACACATTTCAATGACACTGGTGGATCCATATGTGGTATGTCAAAAGAACACACATGCAATGACTCCCGTTGTTGTTAGTAAAAAGAACACACATGCAATGACACTGGTGGATCCATGTGAGGTCTCTAAAGAGAACACACATTTCAATGACACTCGTGGATCCATATGTGGTATGTGAAAAGAACACACATGCAATGACTCAAGTTGTTGTTAGTAAAAAGTACACACATGCAATGACACTGGTGGATCCATGTGTGGTCTCTGAAGAGAACACACATGCAATGACTCTAGCTGTGGTTAAAGAGAAGAACACACATTTGAATGACACTGGTGGATCCATATGTGGTATGTGAAAAGAATAGTCATGAAATGACTCCAGTTGTTGTTAGTAAAAAGATTACACATGCAATAACATTGGTGGATCCATGTGTGGTCTCTGAAGAAAACACACATTTCAGTGACACTGGTGGATCCATATGTGGTATGTGAAAAGAACACACATGCAATGACTCCAGTTGTTGTTAGTAAAAAGAACACACATGCAATGACACTGGTGGATCCATGTGTGGTCTCTGAAGAGATCACACATGCCATGACACTGGTGGATCCATATGTGGTATGTGAAAAGAACACACATGCAATGACTCTAGTTGTTGTTAGTAAAAGAACACACATGCAATGACACTGGTGGATCCATGTGTGGTGTCTGAAGAGAACACACATGCAATGAGTCTAGCTGTGGTTAATGAGAAGAACACGCATTTCAATGACACTGGTGCATCCATATATGGTATGTGAAAAGAACACACATGAAATGACTCCAGTTGTTGTTACTAAAAAGAACACACATGCAATGACACTGGTGGATCCATCTGTGGTCTCTGAAGAGAACACACATTTCAATGACACTGGTGGATCCATATGTGGTATGTGAAAAGAACACACATGTAATGAATCTGGTTGTTGTTAGTAAAAAGAGCACACATGCAATGACACTGGTGGATCCATGTGTGGTCTCTGAAAAGAACACACATTTCAATGACAGTGGTGGATCCATATGTGGTATGTCAAAAGAACACACATGCAATGACTCCCGTTGTTGTTAGTAAAAAGAAAACACATGCAATGACACTGGTGGATCCATGTGAGGTCTCTGAAGAGAACACACATTTCAATGACACTCGTGGATCCATATGTGGTATGTGAAAAGAACACACATGCAATGACTCAAGTTGTTGTTAGTAAAAAGTACACACATGCAATGACACTGGTGGATCCATGTGTGGTCTCTGAAGAGAACACACATGCAATGACACTGGTGGATCCATATGTGGTATGTGAAAAGAACACACATGCAATGACTCTAGTTGTTGTTAGTAAAAAGAACACACATGCAATGACACTGGTGGATCCATGTGTGGTGTCTGAAGAGAAACCACATGCAATGAGTCTAGCTGTGGTTAATGAGAAGAACTGTAACATCCCTAAAAAAATCATGTTTCATATCATTCTTGCATCATTCATTCATATAGGGTTTTTCTCAAAATCATTTAGAAACATACACTTTGGCTATGATTTCATGTGGGCAATTTATCTCAATTGGCCATCACCCTTTGGGATTTGATTGTCTATGAACTTGTTTGCTTGCCTCCATGGTTGGAAAGACTAGGTGAAGCTTTTTACCCAAGATTCAAAATTTAGAAATATTTTCTAAACCCTATTCCAAATATTTGCAACTAGAGCAAAGCCTCTGTTTATTTCAAATACCCAAGCTTGACCAAGCCTTGCAAGGTGACCACATGGTTATTTGACTGCATTTGAACCCACAAGAACCCTGCAAAAATCCCCAAAGAAGTTTGAATTCAAAAGATTTGAATTCATATCAAATTCATTCCAGAAAATGAAATTAGAAAAAGAAAAAGGCTAAGGAAAAGAAAAGGCCGGCGGCGAGAATCGGCCCAAAGCAGATCCAGCCAGCAAGCCCACCGGGACCTCCTTTTACTTCTCTCACCTTGAGCCACCTTGACAGACGCCGACAGCAGACCCACACCCCGCGCACCTCGCTGACAAGCGGGCCTTCTCCACGTCACCGTCGTCTCCACCCGCACGACCCGTTCATCCCCAAATCAACGCGAGCGTTTCTGTGTTTAAATTCGCGGTGTCAATTCGAGTTATTGGCCGAGTGATTCTCGCTCGTGACCAGGCTATAAGAACCCCCTCTGTTCCCTCTCTCTTCTCCCTCAAACCCCGAACCCAGAGCGCCACCAGGCTGCGTGTATTGCTCTCTGAAACCCCGCCGTCAATGAGTCCGACGAGCTCCCCTCTCCGCTCTCGTTCTTGCAAACTGATTCGGTGAATCCTGCGCTTCTTTTAACACATTCGTTTGCTCTCGCATGGACCGTAGCTCGGCAACATCATCGACTAGTCGCCACCGACGCGTCGCATAACTCCGCGAACTCTAGTGGTAAGTACAGACCGCCCCGCGCCTCCTAGTTCATGCTCACTACTTCGCCTTGACCCTGTGAACCTAACCGTGTCCTCGACTTGCCTTGGGGTGATCCACAGCGACGTCCCCGACGACCACCCGACGCACCCGACGCCGCCACGAACTCCGGTGAGGAATAGCAGCCGTGCCCGAGCGCCCCTTGACCAACCGCGAGTACGACAAGCTTCGCCGTGACCTCCTGAGCCCGGTGAGCTACTCCTCCTTCTCCCTCGCCGTCTGCATCGGCAGCGTCGTCGGCCGGCAGTTCGCCCGCCCGGTAGCCGCGCTCGCATCGTGGCGCTAGGATAGATCCACTTAACCCGAAGCGCAGCGATCTGAGCCGCACCTGCCTTTAGATCCTACGGCTGTGGAGCTCGATCCAGCACGAACTGCAGCGAATAAAAACATGATGGCGTGGCTAGAGCTGATCTGAAAATAGAATTTAAAACAGATTTTGATCCAGATTTCAAATGCCTATATCTTTTGAATCCCACGTTAGATTTTTGCAAACTTTATACCGTTGGATTCAGAAAAACAAGACCTTTCTGCCTATCCTTTTTGTTTAGCATATAGTAACCATTAGATGTGCTAAAATTGCAGAGACTTGTTTGAGGCCATTTTAAGTATAGATTTAGTTTAGTATTTATGTTTTAGGGTTATTTAAGTTGTCTTGGATAGATTTGTGACTTGTTTAGATTCTGTAAACATGCACTTGCTTGGTTGAAGTTTTCAAAAATCATCACTTGGTAGATTCATGCATGCATGCATTCATAATACTTTTGTTTGTTTATATTTGTGTGTTATTGAATGCTACAACTTTGTGTGTAGATTTTGCTAGTGATTGTGATTGTGACGAGTGCTACTCTCCACACTACCAAGGCAAGTGATATCTTCATGAATATTCCATACCTATATTTTATACTTGCATTAGATATATTTTGTTAGGACTTGCATGCTACTTTTGTCAAATAATGATGGGAAATCCTATTTAGAATAGAATGCTAGAATTGCTAGGAGAATTCCCTAAAGATAAGTTGCCATGCCATGCTTAGCCTAGCTACTAGAAAACAAGGGTGGTTTATATATTCACACTATGGAAAAATATTCTAAGTCTAAGGACTTATTTTTATTTAACAAAACAACTAAGTTAATGAATCACCTGGGTGGAATGGAAAGATTGGGTTATGTTGAGTGGTTACACAAGGCCGGGACTTGGTGAACCTTGTGTATCTCACTTGTGGATGGCCACCCAGGAACAAAGAGATTTGAGTTGTCAAATGTTGAGAAGCTTCAAGTGCAACCACTTGGTAATATGGGCTCTGCCATGATCTTAGGATGCTGGAACTTAGTCTCTTGGACAGTGGGTGGTAGATGGGTTGATAGGTTGGAGCGCGTCCATTTGACTAAGGAAAGGCTACTGAAGGATCATGTCTTGGGAAACCAAGGCTTGTGGGAAAGTGCACCACCTCTGCAGTGTAAAACCTAAGTACTTAGCCATGTCCCTGGTAAAGGACAATTTGAGCATCAAGACATGGAAACTTCAAGAATCTCATCACTCCAATTTCTAAATAAAACTTGTGGGTGAACAAGGGTTAAAGGATTCTTCAGTCTTTGATTGGTAGATGCACTGAGTGGATCTTGGTCTCTGATTGGTAGATACCTTGGGATGGACTTTGCCTTACAAAAACTTAGTATTTTCAAAAGTTAAGGAAAAATCTATTTTGAGCAATGCAAGCCTAAGCTCCACCAGCCAAATGCATATAGTATTATAGTCCACTTAAATATATATTAAGGTATCACTTGCCAATACTATTCCAAAGTATTGACCCTTGTGGCTGTAACTTATGATGTTGCAGGTTACTCTGATGATGATTAGGAGTCATGAGTCTACACTCAACATGCTTGCCTGTGGCACATGAAGATGAAGACTTATGTTTATTTACATATTCCATAAACTCTTGTACTAGGCCTTTGGCCATGAGTTGTAAAAGACTATGTTATATCTCTGGAATGACTGTAATAAATGACCTTTGTATCTGTGTACTTCATCTTAAACTGTGGATGCTAGCAATGATCCAGGGACTAGCATTGCAATCACAGGGATCTTTTCCTTTAATAAGGAGGGATCTTACAGATGGTATCAGAGCACTGTGTTGCCTGTAGGATTATGACCCTAGGATTGGAAACCACTAAGGAAAATTTTAACTTCTTCTACACTTGTCTATTCTTCTCGTAAACTTTTCTAATCTTCACCTTCTCATCTCTATTTGTAGATGAACTCCGTCAACGAAGCCGTGAAGAAAGGACCACTCATGACCATGACCTTGGAGTGTGAGACTGAGTTTCCCAAGATTCTCAAGGACCTCATGGAAACCATGGGAGTACATGGTGCAGCTGTGTACAAGGGCTTTCCAGTAATGGAGGATGGAGTGGAATATTGGTGGGTGCAACTTCACTTGTACAAGAACAAGGAAGACAACCACAAAGAAAAAGGCTTCTGCATGTACACCAACACTTTTATGCACACCACATTCTTTGAGTCAGCAAAAGAAGCAGCTTGGAAGACTATCAAAGAACTCAGTGCTAGAGTCAAGTGCAGGATGCTCAACCTCCAAAAAGACTTAGAGAAAGAGAAGGAACATACCCAAGAGTTGGAAGTCACCAACCAATCCTTAAGAGGAGATATTATAGACTTAGTGATAGAAGCATGTGAACAAGATAGGGTGATTGCCACTAGGAACATTGTGCTAGCCACCAGATCCAATGAGATAGGATTGTAAGCGCACTTCGTTAGTTGACCACCACCTATCACCTTATTTTCCAAAATAAGACCTTAAATAAGTTTGAACCTTGGTTGATGTAATGAATTTATGTATGCATGACTTGAGTGATTTGTGTGTTCCAAGAATGTGTTTGAATGTTTGTCTTGTTTATCTTAAATTGTGTTGTTCTAACTTTTCAATCTTATAAATAGATGCCTATTGCCATCAAGACTTTGTTGAGGAGTTTCAGGCTACCCGTTTTGGTCCTCGTATCGTAGAGCTTACTACTTTACTCGATCTCCCTCTTCCTATCATTACGGTGCACCCACTCACCAAGTTTGAGAGGAAGGACCTTTGGGGCTTCAAGGTGAACCAGCCAGGACGCCAGGCAGAGCCTACTACGGAGGCCATCGTCTTCAAACTTATGCACGATGACAGGGAGAGAGGCATGGAGGTTGTCATGCAGGATCTGATAGGACGACTGTTAGGACGTCACTCCCGACAGGTTAGAGGCACTCACTTCCACGCCTTCGGAAGGCGTGATGATGACGGAGAGTCCATTGACTTTGAGGACGACTCGAGGGTCACAGCAGAGCCGATACGCCTGTACCTCCAGGACTTAGAGACTCTTATTAGGCACGTGGATACCGATAGGACCAACGTCATGCTTAGTAATGACGAGCTCCAGGTGCAGCTTCGCGAGAAGGACAAGCTCTTCGCGCAGCAGGACGAGATAGTCAAAGAGATGGAGGCAAGGTTTGAGACCCAAGACCGTAAGTTCAAGAGTCAAGAGAAGCGTGTCCAGGATAGGAACAAGAGGATTCGTGATATGACCGAGGAACTGCAGTCCAAGGACTTCGAGTTAGAGCAGCAGTGAGCGGTGATTGAGAGGCTTCGTTCCCAGAAGAGGGCTCTCAAGGCCAAGATCGACTCTTTGACCACTACCATCGAGGAGAACAAGACCGCAATGGAGAACGCAGGTCTTACCTTTGTCGAGGAGGAGATTGATGCCGACGAGTAGATTTGACTACTCAGTTATCTTTATTTTTCGCACTTGTTATTTGAGAACTTATTGTTGGACCATCCGACATGTGGATGGCTTGCCACTTGTATGTTTGTACTTTGAGATTTTTGTTATCTTGTTGTTTAGATTTTATCCTTGTATTGCTTTGCTATGTGTTTGCTAGTGTGATGTATTGTGCATAAATCATGTAAGGGTATCTCATTCTTATCTCTATATGAATAAACCACAGATGCCTCCCCGTCGCGCAAACACCAACCCCAACGTTACCCCGGAAATGCAACAAATGATGAATGCGCAAACACAGCTTATGCAAATGATGACGACGTTCATCCAGAACCAGAACAACAACAACAACAACAACAACAACCCCAATCCCAACAACAACAACAACAATAACAACAACAACAACCCTCCAGGTTTTGATATGCTCACCAGATTTCTGCGTCTAAGGCCAGCTAAGTTTTCAGGAACGACTGATCCCATGGTGGCCAATGATTGGCTACGTTCTGTGAACAAAGACTTAGTGACCGTAGGATGCACAGATGCTGAAAAGGTCAGGTTTGCAGCACATCTGTTGGAAGGACCAGCAGCGATGGTGGGACAACTTCAGTTACCACGCCTATTGATGAGGTAACTTGGGCTATCTTTGAAGATGGATTTCGTACCACTCATATCTCACGGTATGATGAGCACGAAAAGAAGGAATTTCACAACCTGAAAGCGCCACCACAGCGTGGCTGAATACATCGAAGAGTTCAACAATCTGGCGCGCTATGCACCGGATGAGGTTGACACTGATGCCAAAAGGAAGGAAAAGTTTCTAGAAGGCTTGAATGATGAGCTAAATCTGCAGCTGTCTGTAGCATATGTTCCAACTTATCAGTCATTGTGTGACAAGGCTGTTATTGTGGAGAATAAAATGAAGCAAGTTGAGAGTAGAAAGAGGAAACACTCCGACAAGCATAGCTCGGGATCGTATCATAAACGATCTCACTATGAAGATAGTGTCAGCTCAGGATCCCACAAGCATGGGAAGTTTAACAAGCACCACAACCACAACCGTCATGACAACAAGCATCATCGCAGCCATGACAATGATAAGTACAAGAACCACAAGAGTGGATATAAGAGCCACCATAGTGGAAGTGGAAGTGGAAGTCAACCTAAGAAGGACAACAGTCAGGTTGAATGCTTCAAATGCAAGAAGCTGGGGCATTATGCTAATGAGTGCCCTGAGAAGAACGTTGAAGGACCTAACAAACCCAATCCTTTTGGAAAGGACAGGTTAACCACATCAATGTGGAGGAAGTCTATGAAGAACTGATGCCGCTTTGGTAAGTTCAGACTCAATTCCATCTCAGCATTTGTACTCTTTGACCTGGTGCATCTCATTCATTCATATCTAAAGCATTTGTCGAAGAAATGGGTTTGCATCTGAAAACATTGGGTGTCCGATAAAAGTTAGCTCTCCGGGAGGGATATGATAGTGAGTCTTGGATGCCGGGATCTAGTCATAGAGATCGGAAAACATAAGTTTCCAGTAAACCTAATAATCCTAAATTCCCAAGGATTGGATGTAATTTTGGGAATGGATTGGATGGCTAAGTATGAGGGAGTACTAGATTGTGCAAATCGCACAATTTCACTCACAACCCCTGCAGGTAAGAGGATAACATTTAAGTCCAATTTTAAATCTAAAGGGAGTAAGCTAAATTCTCTTAAGGGGGTTAGCATGGACATGGTGCCAATTGTGTGTGAGTATCCGGATGTGTTCCCGGAAGAATTACCAGGAATGCCACCAGATAGAGATGTGGAATTTATAATAGAATTGGTACCAGGTTACGGACCAAGGGCAAAAAGGCCTTATAAAATGTCGGTTCTGAACTTAAGGAACTCAAGAAACAACTTGGAGAACAATTGCAGAAAGGATTCATCCAGCCAAGTTCTTCATCTTGGGGAGCTCCAGTTTTGTTCGTAGAAAAGAGAGATAGAACTCAAAGATTATGCATAGATTACCGTTCTCTCAACGAGGTAACCATCAAGAACAAATATCCTTTGCCAAGAATCAATGACTTGTTTGATCAGCTAGAAGGAGCTTGTGTGTTCTCGAAGATTGATCTTCGGTCAGGCTATTTTCAACTCAAGATAAGAGAGCAAGACATACCTAAAACAGCATTCACCACAAGGTATGGATTGTATGAGTACACGGTGATGCCTTTTGGATTAACCAATGCTCCAGCATACTTCATGAATATGATGAACAAAGTGTTCATGGAATTTCTCGACAAGTTTGTTGTCGTTTTCATCGATGACATCTTAGTCTACTCCAAGAGCAAGGAAGAACATGAAAGACATCTACGCTTGATACTTGAGAAACTAAGGGAACATAAACTTTATGCCAAATTCAGCAAGTGTGAGTTTTGGTTAGAGGAAGTTGGATTTCTTGGTCATGTTATGACAAAGGATGGTGTAGCGATTGATCTGCTAAGGTTTCAAAATGTAAGAATGGGAATCTCCTAAGAATGTAAAAGAGGTACGTAGTTTCCTTGGGTTAGCAGGTTACTACAGAAGGTTCATTGAAATTTTTTCTAAGGTTGCTAAACCAATGACGGAATTGTTAAAGAAAGATAAGAAATTTGCTTGGTCTGAAGGATGTGAACTCAGCTTTCAAGAATTAAAAAAGAGACTTGTGTCAGCACCAGTTCTGTGCCTACCAGATTTGGAAAAGGATTTCCAAGTGTATTGTGATGCTTCGCATCAAGGATTAGGAGCCGTACTTATGCAAGGCGGAAAAGTTGTGGCTTATGCCTCGAGACAACTCAAAACTCATGAAGTAAATTATCCTACTCATGATTTAGAGTTAGCCGCTGTTGTCCATGCACTCAAAACATGGAGACATTACCTTTTGGGAAAACGTTGTGAAGTATTCACCGATCATAAAAGCTTGAAATATATCTTCACCCAGAAGGAGATCAATATGAGACAAAGAAGATGGCTAGAACTTATCAAGGATTATGACTTGAATTTGCAATACCACCCCGGTAAAGCAAATGTAGTAGCAGATGCTCTAAGTCGTAAGGCGTTTGTAAATGGTCTTACCAAAGGTGAATTGCCTGATAATTTGTGTAAGCAATTCAAGGAACTCAGGTTGGAGATAGTGCCAGAAGGACATCTCATGTCTTTGGATGTTCAACCCACTCTGTTGGATAAGATTAAAGAAGCCCAAAAGACGGATAAAGAAATCGAAGAGATTAAGGAAAGGATTAGCCAAGGGAAAGCTAAAAGTTTCCATATGGACGAACAAGGTACTTTATGGCAAGAGAAGCGTATTTGTGTTCCACAAGATCCGAAATGCGAAACTGATTACGCAAGAAGCCCATAACTCTCCGTATTCTATTCACGGAAACACCAAAATGTACATGGATATGAAAGAAAGATTTTGGTGGAACAATCTTAAAGGGACATCCGAACACATTGCCTTGTGTGACGTGTGTAGTAGAGTGAAAGCGGAGCATCGAAACCAGCAGGTTTGCTTCAACCAATGCCTATTCTGAATGGAAGTGGGAAAATATTGGTATGGATTTCATTCGGATTACCAAGGACCAGGTCAGGGTATGATTCCATATGGGTAATAGTAGATCGCCTAACTAAAGTGGCTCATTTTATACCCGTAAAGACAACTTATACTAGTGCCAAGTTAGCCAAAATCTACATGAGCAGAATTGTATGCCTTCACGGTGTACCTAAGAGTATTGTGTCTGATAGAGGAACTCAGTTCACTTCTCACTTTTGGAGACAACTTCATGAATCTCTAGGAACGAGGTTGGAATTCAGCACTGCTTTTCATCCTCAAACTGATGGACAAACAGAAAGGACTAACCAAATTCTTGAAGACATGTTGAGGGCATGTGCCCTAGACTATGGAGCAAGTTGGGATGAAAGTCTGCCCTACGCAGAGTTTTCTTACAACAGATCACCAATCTAGTATTGGGATGGCACCATTTGAGTTTCTACGGAAGAAAGTGTACCACCCCATTGCTATGGAATGGTGTGGGAGAAAGAAGTTTGTTTGGACCAGACCTTATCAAAGACGCCAAGAAAAGGTCAAATTGATTAGAGGCAGTTGAAGATAGCACAGTCTCGACGGAAAAGCTACGCAGATGCTAAGCGTAGAGAAGTCACTTACGAAGTTGGGGATAGAGCTTATCTTAGAGTATCACCACTGTGGAGTAAAAGATTTGGAGTCAAAGGAAAGTTAGCACCAAGATATGTGGGACCATTCAATATTTTAAGTCGCAAGGAGAAGCGCATATGAAATCGAACTGCCAAGATCTTTACTAGCAGTCCATAATGTTTTCATGTGAGCAGCTCAAGAAATGTCACCCAGAAATGGAAGAAACATCTTTGAAAGATACCATATCTTTGGAAGAAGTTCAACTAGAAAGTGATCTCACCTATGAAGAAAAGCCTGTCAAGATACTTGAGACCACAGAAAGAGTCACGAGAACAAAGACTATCAAGTTTTGCAAAGTACAATGTAATCATCATTCCGAAGAAGAAGCAACATGGGAAAGAAGATGATCTTGGAAGACCACCCTCACCTATTTGCTAGCCAATCCGAATCTCGAGGGCTTAGATTCATTTTAAGGGTTAGATTTGTAACATCCCTAAAATCATGTTTCATATCATTCTTGCATCATTCATTCATATAGGGTTTTTCTCAAAATCATTTAGAAGCATACACTTTGGCTATGATTTCATGTGGGCAATTTATCTCAATTGGCCATCACCCTTTGGGATTTGATTGTCTATGAACTTGTTTGCTTGCCTCCATGGTTGGAAAGACTAGGTGAAGCTTTTTACCCAAGATTCAAAATTTAGAAATATTTTCTAAACCCTATTCCAAATATTTGCAACTAGAGCAAAGCCTGTTTATTTCAAAGACCCAAGCTTGACCAAGCCTTGCAAGGTGACCACATGGTTATTTGATTGCATTTGAACCCACAAGAACCTGCAAAAATCCCCAAAGAAGTTTGAATTCAAAAATATTTGAATTCATATCAAATTCATTCAGAAAATGAAATTAGAAAAGAAAAGGCTAAGAAAAGAAAGGGCCGGCGAAATGGCCAGACAGATCCAGCCCAGCAAGCCCACCCGGACCTCCTTTTACTTCTCTCACCTGAGCCCATGCAGATGACAGGCGGACCCACCTGCACCGCGCACCTCGGCGACAAGCGGGCCTTCTCCACGTCACCGTCGTCTCCACCCGACCCGTTCATCCCCAAATCAACACGAGCGTTTACGTGTTTTAAATTCGCGGTGTCAATTCGAGTTATTGGCCGAGTGATTCTCGCTCGTGACCAGGCTATAAGAACCCCCTCTGTTCCCTCTCTTCTCCCTCAAACCCCGAACCCAGAGCGCCACCAGGCTGCGTGTATTGCTCTCTGAAACCCCGCCGTCTCCGACGACCGCGCCGGCGAATTCCGGTGAGTCCAGAGCTCCCCTCTGCCTCTCGTTCTTGCAAACTCGGTGAATCCTGCGCTTCTTTTAACACATTCCGTTTGCTCGCATGGACCGTAGCTCCGGCAACATCATCGACTAGTCGCCACCGACGTCTGCACGAACTCCGGCGAACTCTAGTGGTAAGTACAGACCGCCCCGCGCCTCCTAGTTCATGCTCACTACTTCGCCTTGACCCTGTGAACCTAACCGTGTCCTCGACTTGCCTTGGGGTGATCCACGCAGCGTCCCAGCGACCACCTGACGCATCCGACGCCGCCACGAACTCCGGTGAGGAATAGCCGTGCCGGCGCCCCTTGACCAACCGCCGAAGTACGACAAGCCGCCGTGACCTCCGAGCCCGGTGAGCTACTCCTCCTTCTCCCTCTCGCCGTCGCATCGCCAACGTCGTCGACCGATTCGCCGCCCGGTAGCCGCCCGCTCCGCCGATTCTTGGCGAGAGAAGCGGCCGTTAGATCGCATCGTGGCGCTAGGATAGATCCACTTAACCCGAAGCGATGCAGCGATCTGAGCGCACCTACCCTTTAGATCCTACGGTGGAGCTCGATCCAGCACGAACCGGTACGGGCGAATAAAAACATGACGCGTGGCTAGGAGCTGATCTGAAAATAGAATTTAAAACAGATTTTGATCCAGATTTCAAATGCCTATATCTTTTGAATCCCACGTTAGATTTTTGCAAACTTTATGCCGTTGGATTCAGAAAAACAAGACCTTTCTGCCTGTCCTTTTTGTTTAGCATATAGTAACCATTAGATGTGCTAAAATTGCAGAGACTTGTTTGAGGCCATTTTAAGTATAGATTTAGTTTAGTATTTATGTTTTAGGGTTATTTAAGTTGTCTTGGATAGATTTGTGACTTGTTTAGATTCTGTAAACATGCACTTGCTTGGTTGAAGTTTTCAAAAATCATCACTTGGTAGATTCATGCATGCATGCATTCATAATACTTTTGTTTGTTTATATTTGTGTGTTATTGAATGCTACAACTTTGTGTGTAGATTTTGCTAGTGATTGTGATTGTGACGAGTGCTACTCTCCACACTACCAAGGCAAGTGATATCTTCATGAATATTCCATACCTATATTTTATACTTGCATTAGATATATTTTGTTAGGACTTGCATGCTACTTTTGTCAAATAATGATGGGAAATCCTATTTAGAATAGAATGCTAGAATTGCTAGGAGAATTCCCTAAAGATAAGTTGCCATGCCATGCTTAGCCTAGCTACTAGAAAACAAGGGTGGTTTATATATTCACACTATGGAAAAATATTCTAAGTCTAAGGACTTATTTTTATTTAACAAAACAACTAAGTTAATGAATCACCTGGGTGGAATGGAAAGATTGGGTTATGTTGAGTGGTTACACAAGGCCAGGGGTACTGGTGAACCTTGTGTATCTCACTTGTGGATGGCCACCCAGGAACAAAGAGATTTGAGTTGTCAAATGTTGAGAAGCTTCAAGTGCAACCACTTGGTAATATGGGCTCTGCCATGATCTTAGGATCTTTGGAACTTAGTCTCTTGGACGGTGGGTGGTAGATGGGTTGATAGGTTGGAGGCGTCCATTTGACTAAGGAAAGGCTACTGAAGGATCATGTCTTGGGAAACCAAGGCTTGTGGGGAAAGTGCACCACCTCTGCAGAGTGTAAAACCTAAGTACTTAGCCATGTCCCTGGTAAAGGACAATTTGAGCATCAAGACATGGAAACTTCAAGAATCTCATCACTCCAATTTCTAAATAAAACTTGTGGGTGAACAAGGGTTAAAGGATTCTTCAGTCTTTGATTGGTAGATGCCCTGAGTGGATCTTCAGTCTCTGATTGGTAGATACCTTGGGATGGACTTTGCCTTACAAAAACTTAGTATTTTCAAAAGTTAAGGAAAAATCTATTTTGAGCAATGCAAGCCTAAGCTCCACCAGCCAAATGCATATAGTATTATAGTCCACTTAAATATATATTAAGGTATCACTTGCCAATACTATTCCAAAGTATTGACCCTTGTGGCTGTAACTTATGATGTTGCAGGTTACTCTGATGATGATTAGGAGTCATGAGTCTACACTCAACATGCTTGCCTGTGGCACATGAAGATGAAGACTTATGTTTATTTACATATTCCATAAACTCTTGTACTAGGCCTTTGGCCATGAGTTGTAAAAGACTATGTTATATCTCTGGAATGACTGTAATAAACGACCTTTGTATCTGTGTACTTCATCTTAAACTGTGGATGCTAGCAATGATCCAGGGACTAGCATTGCAATCACAGGGATCTTTTCCTTTAATAAGGAGGGATCTTACAAGAACACACATTTCAATGACACTGGTGGATCCATATATGGTATGTGAAAAGAACACACATGAAATGACTCCAGTTGTTGTTAGTAAAAAGAACACACATGCAATGACACTGGTGGATCCATCTGTGGTCTCTGGAGAGAACACACATTTCAATGACACTGGTGGATCCATATGTGGTATGTGAAAAGAACACACATGCAATGACTCTGGTTGTTGTTAGTAAAAAGAGCACACATGCAATGAGACTGGTGGATCCATGTGTGGTCTCTGAAGAGAACACACATTTCAATGACACTGGTGGATCCATATGTGGTATGTCAAAAGAACACACATGCAATGACTCCCGTTGTTGTTAGTAAAAAGAACACACATGCAATGACACTGGTGGATCCATGTGAGGTCTCTAAAGAGAACACACATTTCAATGACACTCGTGGATCCATATGTGGTATGTGAAAAGAACACACATGCAATGACTCAAGTTGTTGTTAGTAAAAAGTACACACATGCAATGACACTGGTGGATCCATGTGTGGTCTCTGAAGAGAACACACATGTAATGACTCTAGCTGTGGTTAATGAGAAGAACACACATTTGAATGACACTGGTGGATCCATATGTGGTATGTGAAAAGAATAGTCATGAAATGACTCCAGTTGTTGTTAGTAAAAAGATTACACATGCAATAACATTGGTGGATCCATGTGTGGTCTCTGAAGAAAACACACATTTCAGTGACACTGGTGGATCCATATGTGGTATGTGAAAAGAACACACATGCAATGACTCCAGTTGTTGTTAGTAAAAAGAACACACATGCAATGACACTGGTGGATCCATGTGTGGTCTCTGAAGAAAACACACATTTCAATGACACTGGTGGATCCATATGTGGTATGTGAAAAGAACACACATGCAATGACTCTGGTTGTTGTTAGTAAAAAGAACACACATGCATGACACTGGTGGATCCATGTGTGGTCTCTGAAGAGAACACACATGCAATGACACTGGTGGATCCATATGTGGTATGTGAAAAGAACACACATGCAATAACTCTATTTGTTGTTAGTAAAAAGAACACACATGCAATGACACTGGTGGATCCATGTGTGGTGTCTGAAGAGAACACACATGCAATGAGTCTAGCTGTGGTTAATGAGAAGAACACACATTTCAATGACACTGGTGGATCCATATATGGTATGTGAAAAGAACACACATGAAATGACTCCAGTTGTTGTTAGTAAAAAGAACACACATGCAATGACACTGGTGGATCCATGTGAGGTCTCTGAAGAGAACACACATTTCAATGACACTCGTGGATCCATATGTGGTATGTGAAAAGAACACACATGCAATGACTCAAGTTGTTGTTAGTAAAAAGTACACACATGCAATGACACTGGTGGATCCATGTGTGGTCTCTGAAGAGAACACACATGCAATGACACTGGTGGATCCATATGTGGTATGTGAAAAGAACACACATGCAATGACTCTAGTTGTTGTTAGTAAAAAGAACACACATGCAATGAGACTGGTGGATCCATGTGTGGTGTCTGAAGAGAACACACATGCAATGAGTCTAGCTGTGGTTAATGAGAAGAACACACATTTCAATGACACTGGTGGATCCATATATGGTATGTGAAAAGAACACACATGAAATGACTCCAGTTGTTTATAGTAAAAAGAACACACATGCAATGACACTGGTGGATCCATCTGTGGTCTCTGAAGAGAACACACATTTCAATGACACTGGTGGATCCATATGTGGTATGTGAAACGAACACACATGCAATGACTCTGGTTGTTGTTAGTAAAAAGAGCACACATGCTATGACACTGGTGGATCCATGTGTGGTCTCTGAAGAGAACGCATATTTCAATGACACTGGTGGATCCATATGTGGTATGTGAAAAGAACACACATGCAATGACTCCCGTTGTTGTTAGTAAAAAGAACACACATGCAATGACACTGGTGGATCCATGTGTGGTCTCTGAAGAGAACACACATGCAATGACTCTAGTTGTGGTTAATGAGAAGAACACACATTACAATGGCACTGGTGGATCCATATGTGGTATGTGAAAAGAACACACATGCAATGACTCTAGTTGTTGTTAGTAAAAAGAACACACATGCAATGACACTGGTGGATCCATGTGTGGTCTCTGAAGAGAACACATATTCAATGACTCTAGTTGTGGTTAATGAGAAGAACACACATTTCAATGACACTGGTGGATCCATATGTGGTATTTGAAAAGAATAGTCATGAAATGACTCTAGTTGTTGTTAGTAAAAAGATCACACATGCAATGACATTGGTGGATCCATGTGTGGTCTCTGAAGAGAACACACATGCAATGACACTGGTGGATCCATATGTGGTATGTTAAAAGAACTGACATGCAATGACTCTAGTTGTTGTTAGTAAAAAGAACACACATGCAATGACACTGGTGGATCCATGTGTGGTCTCTGAAGAGAACACACATGCAATGACACTGGTGGATCCATATGTGGTATGTGAAAAGAACACACATGCAATGACTCTAGTTGTTGTTAGTAAAAAGAACACACATGCAATGACACTGGTGGATCCATGTGTGGTGTCTGAAGAGAACACACATGCAATGAGTCTAGCTGTGGGTAATGAGAAGAACACGCATTTCAATGACACTAGTGCATCCATATATGGTATGTGAAAAGAACACACATGAAATGACTCTAGTTGTTGTTACTAAAAAGAACACACATACAATGACACTGGTGGATCCATCTGTGGTCTCTGAAGAGAACACACATTTCAATGACACTGGTGGATCCATATGTGGTATGTGAAAAGAACACACATGCAATGAATCTGGTTGTTGTTAGTAAAAAGAGCACACATGCAATGACACTGGTGGATCCATGTGTGGTCTCTGAAAAGAACACACATTTCAATGACAGTGGTGGATCCATATGTGGTATGTCAAAAGAACACACATGCAATGACTCCCGTTGTTGTTAGTAAAAAGAAAACACATGCAATGACACTGGTGGATCCATGTGAGGTCTCTGAAGAGAACACACATTTCAATGACACTCGTGGATCCATATGTGGTATGTGAAAAGAACACACATGCAATGACTCAAGTTGTTGTTAGTAAAAAGTACGCACATGCAATGACACTGGTGGATCCATGTGTGGTCTCTGAAGAGAACACACATGCAATGACTCTAGCTATGGTTAATGAGAAGAACACAAATTTCAATGACACTGGTGGATCCATATGTGGTATGTGAAAAGAATAGTCATGAAATGACTCCATTTGTTGTTAGTAAAAAGAACACACATGCAATGACACTGGTGGATCCATGTGTGGTCTCTAAAGAGAACACACATGCAATGAGACTGGTGGATCCATATGTGGTATGTGAAAAGAACACACATGCAATGATCTAGTTTTTGTTAGTAAAAAGAACACACATGCAATGACACTGGTGGATCCATGTGTGGTCTCTGAAGAGAACACACATTTCAATGACACTGGTGGATCCATATGTGGTATGTGAAAAGAACATACAAGCAATGACTCAAGTTGTTGTTAGTAAAAAGAACAAACATGCAATGACACTGGTCGATCCATGTGTGGTCTCTAAAGAGAACACACATGCAATGACTCTAGTTGTGGTTAATGAGAAGAACACACATTTCAATGACACTGGTGGATCCATATGTGGTATGTGAAAAGAATAGTCATGAAATGACTCCACTTGTTGTTAGTAAAAAGATTACACATGCAATGACATTGGTGGATGCATGTGTAGCCTCTGAAGAGAACACACATGCAAAGACACTGGTGGATCCATATGCGGTATGTGAAAAGAACACACATGCAATGACTCCAGTTGTTGTTAGTAAAAATAACACACATGCAATGACACTGGTGGATCCATGTGTGGTCTCTGAAGAGAACACACATGAAATGACACTGGTGGATCCATATGTGGAATGTGAAAAGAACACACATGCAATGACTCTAGTTGTTGTTAGTAAAAAGAACACACATGCAATGACACTGGTGGACCCATGTGTGGTATCTGAAGAGAACACACATCTAATGACTCTAGTTGTGGTTAATGAGAAGAACACACATTTCATTGACACTGGTGGATCCATATGTGGTATGTGAAAAGGACACACATGCAATGACTCTGGTTGTTGTTAGTAAAAGGAGCACACATGCAATGACACTGGTGGATCCATGTTTGGTCTCTAAAGAGAACAGACATTTCAATGACACTGTTGGATCCATATGTGGTATGTGAAAAGAACACACATGCAATGACTCTAGTTGTTGTTAGGAAAAAGAACACACATGCAATGACACCGGTGGATCTATGTGTGGTCTCTGAGGAGAACACACATGCAATGACTATAGTTGTGGTTAATGAGAAGAACACACATTTCAATAACACTGGTGGATCCATATGTGGTATGTGAAAAGAATAGTCATGAAATGAGTCTAGTTGTTGTTAGTAAAAAGATCACACATGCAATGACATTGGTGGATCCATGTGTGGTCTCTGAAGAGAACACACTTGCAATGACACTGGTGGATCCATATGTGGTATGTGAAAAGAACAGACATATAATGACTCTAGTTGTTGTTAGTAAAAAGAACACACATGCAATGACACTGGTGGATCCATCTGTGGTCTCTAAAGAGAACACACATTTCAATGACACTGGTGGATCCATATGTGGTATGTGAAAAGAACACACATGCAATGACTCTAGTTGTTGTTAGTAAAAAGAACACACATGCAATGACACTGGTGGATCCATGTGTGGTCTCTGAAGATAACACACATTTCAATGACACTGGTGGATCCATATGTGCTTTGTGAAAAGGACACACATGCAATGACTCTGGTTGTTGTTAGAAAAAGGAGCACACATGCAATGACACTGGTGGATCCATGTGTGGTCTCTGAAGAGAACAGACATTTCAATGACACTGTTGGATCCATATGTGGTATGTGAAAAGAACACACATGCAATGGCTCTAGTTGTCGTTCGTAAAAAGAACACACATGCAATGACACTGGTGGATCCATGTGTGGTCTCTGAAGAGAACACACATGCAATGACACTGCTGGATCCATATGTGGTATGTGAAAAGAACACACATGCAATGACTCCAGTTGTTGTTAGTAAAAAGAACACACATGCAATGACACTGGTGGATCCATGTGTGGTCTCTGAAGAGAACACACATGCAATGACACTGGTGGATCCATATGTGGTATGTGAAGAGAACACACGTGCAATGACTCGAGTTGTTGTTAGTAAAAAGTACACACATGCAATGACACTGGCGGATCCATGTGTGGTCTCTGAAGAGAACACACATGCAATGACTCTAGCTATGGTTAATGAGAAGAACACACATTTCAATGACACTGGTGGATCCATATGTGGTATGTGAAAAGAATAGTCATGAAATGACTCTAGTTGTTGTTAGTAAAAAGAACACACATGCAATGGCACTGGTGGATCCATGTGTGGTCTCTAAAGAGAACACACATGCAATGACTATAGTTGTTGTTAGTAAAAAGTACACACATGCAATGACACTGGTGGATCCATGTGTGGTCTCTGAAGAGAACACACATTTCAATGACACTGGTGGATCCATATGTGGTATGTGAAAAGAACACACATGCAATGACTCTGGTTGTTGTTAGTAAAAAGAGCACACATGCAATGACACTGGTGGATCCATGTGTGGTCTCTGAATAGAACACACATTTCAATGACACTGGTGGATCCATATGTGCTTTGTGAAAAGGACACACATGCAATGACTCTGGTTGTTGTTAGTAAAAGGAGCACACATGCAATGACACTGGTGGATTCATGTGTGGTCTCTGAAGAGAACAGACATTTCAATGACACTGTTGGATCCATATGTGGTATGTGAAAAGAACACACATGCAATGACAGTGGTGGATCCATGTGTGGTCTCTGAAGAGAACACACATGCAATGACACTGCTTGATCCATATGTGGTATGTGAAAAGAACACTCATGCAATGACTCCAGTTGTTGTTAGTAAAAAGAACACACATGCAATGACACTGGTGGATCCATGTGTGGTCTCTGAAGAGAACACACATGCAATGACACTGGTGGATCCATATGTGGTATGTGAAAATAACACACACGCAATGACTCTAGTTGTTGTTAGTAAAAAGTACACACATGCAATGACACTGGAGGATCCATGTGTGGTCTCTGAAGAGAACACACATGCAATGACTCTAGCTATGGTTAATGAGAAGAACACACATTTCAATGACACTGGTGGATCCATATGTGGTATGTGAAAAGAATAGTCATGAAATGACTCCAGTTGTTGTTAGTAAAAAGAACACACATGCAATGACACTGGTGGATCCATGTGTGGTCTCTAAAGAGAACACACATGCAATGACTCTAGTTGTTGTTAGTAAAAAGAACACACATGCAATGACACTGGTGGATCCATCTGTGGTCTCTGAAGAGAACACACATTTCAATGACACTGGTGGATCCATATGTGGTATGTGAAAAGAACACACATGCAATGACTCTAGTTGTTGTTAGTAAAAAGAACACACATGCAATGACACTGGTGGATCCATGTGTGGTCTCGGAAGAGAACACACATTTCAATGACACTGGTGGATCCATATGTGCTTTGTGAAAAGTACACACATGCAATGACTCTAGTTGTTGTTATTAAAAGGAGCACACATGCAATGACACTGGTGGATCCATGTTTGGTCTCTGAAGAGAACAGACATTTCAGTGACACTGTTGGATCCATATGTGGTATGTGAAAAGAACACACATGCAATGACTCTAGTTGTTGTTAGTAAAAAGAACACACATGCAATGACACTGGTGGATCTATGTGTGGTCTCTGAAGAGAACACACATGCAATGACTCTAGTTGTGGTTAATGAGAAGAACACACATTTCAATGACACTGGTGGATCCATATGTGGTATGTGAAAAGAATAGTCATGAAATGAGTCTAGTTGTTGTTAGTAAAAAGATCACACATGCAATGACATTGGTGGATCCATGTGTGGTCTCTGAAGAGAACACACATGCAATGACACTGGTGGATCCATATGTGGTATGTGAAAAGAACACACATGCAATGACTCTAGTTGTTGTTAGTAAAAAGAACACACATGCAATGACACTGGTGGATCCATCTGTGGTCTCTGAAGAGAACACACATTTCAATGACACTGGTGGATCCATGTGTGGTCTCTGAAGAGAACACACATTTCAATGACACTGGTGGATCCATATGTGCTTTGTGAAAAGGACACACATGCAATGACTCTGGTTGTTGTTAGTAAAAGGAGCACACATGCAATGACACTGGTGGATCCATGTGTGGTCTCTGAAGAGAACAGACATTTCAATGACACTGTTGGATCCATATGTGATATGTGAAAAGAATAGTCATGAAATGACTCAAGTTGTTGTTAGTAAAAAGAACACACATGCAATGACACTGGTGGATCCATGTGTGGTGTCTGAAGAGAACACACATGCAATGAGTCTAGCTGTGGTTAATGAGAAGAACACACATTTCAATGACACTGGTGGATCCATATATGGTATGTGAAAAGAACACACATGAAATGACTCTGGTTGTTGTTAGTAAAAAGAACACACATCCAATGACACTGGTGGATCCATCTGTTGTCTCTAAAGAGAACACACATTTCAATGACACTGGTGGATCCATATGTGGTATGTGAAAATAACACACATGCAATGACTCTGGTTGTTGTTAGTAAAAACAGCACACATGCAATGACACTGGTGGATCCATGTGTGGTCTCTGAAGAGAACACACATTTCAATGACACTGGTGGATCCATATGTGGTATGTCAAAAGAACACACATGCAATGACTCCCGTTGTTGTTAGTAAAAAGAACACACATCCAATGACATTGGTGGATCCATGTGAGGTCTCTCAAGAGAACACACATTTCAATGACACTCGTGGATCCATATGTGGTATGTGAAAAGAACACACATGCAATGACTCAAGTTGTTGTTAGTAAAAAGTACACACATGCAATGACACTGGTGGATCTATGTGTGGTCTCTGAAGAGAACACACATGCAATGACTCTAGCTGTGGTTAATGAGAAGAACACACATTTCAATGACACTGGTGGATCCATGTGTGGTATGTGAAAAGAATAGTCATGAAATGACTCCAGTTGTTGTTAGTAAAAAGATTACACATGAAATGACATTGGTGGATCCATGTGTGGTCTCTGAAGAGAACACACATGCAATGACACTGGTGGATCCATATGTGGTATTTGAAAAGAACACACATGCAATGACTCCAGTTGTTGTTAGTAAAAAGAACACACATGCAATGACACTGGCGGATCCATGTGTGGTCTCTAAAGAGAACACACATTTCAATGACACTGGTGGATCCATATGTGGTATGTGAAAAGAACACACATGCAATGACTATGGTTGTTGTTAGTAAAAAGAACACACATGCATGCCACTTGTAGATCCATGTGTGGTCTCTGAAGAGAACACACATGCAATGACACTGGTGGATCCATATGTGGTATGTGAAAATAACACACATGCAATGACTCTAGTTGCTGTTAGTAATAAGAACACACATGCAATGACATTGGTGGATCCATGTGTGGTGTCTGAAGAGAACACACATGCAATGAGTCTAGCTGTGGTTAATGAGAAGAACACACATTTCAATGACACTGGTGGATCCATATATGGTATGTGAAAAGAACACACATGAAATGACTCGGGTTGTTGTTAGTAAAAAGAACACACATGCAATGACACTGGTGGATCCATCTGTGGTCTCTGAAGAGAACACACATTTCAATGACACTGGTGGATCCATATGTGGTATGTGAAAAGAACACACATGCAATGACTCTGGTTGTTGTTAGTATAAAGAGCACACATGCAATGACATTGGTGGATCCATGTGTGGTCTCTGAAGTGAACACACATGCAATAACACTGGTGGATCCATATGTGGTATGTCAAAATAACACACATGCAATGACTCCAGTTGTTGTTAGCAAAAAGAACACACATGCAATGACACTGGTGGATCCATGTGTGGTCTCTGAAGATAACACACATGCAATGACACTGGTGGATCCATATGTGGTATGTGAAAAGAACACACATGCAATGACTCTAGTTGTTGTTAGTAAAAAGTACACACATGCAATGACACTGGTGGATCCATGTGCTGTCTCTGAAGAGAACACACATGCAATGACTCTAGCTATGGTTAATGAGAAGAACACACATTTCAATGACACTGGTGGATCCATATGTGCTTTGTGAAAAGGACACACATGCAATGACTCTGGTTGTTGTTAGTAAAAGGAGCACACATGCAATGACACTGGTGGATCCATGTTTGGTCTCTGAAGAGAACACACATTTCAATGACACTATTGGATCAATATGTGGTATGTGAAAAGAACACACATGCAATGACTCTAGTTGTTGTTAGTAAAAAGAACACACATGCAATGACACTTGTGGATCTATGTGTGGTCTCTGAAGAGAACACACATGCAATGACTCTAGTTGTGGTTAATGAGAAGAACACACATGTCAATGACACTGGTGGATCCATATGTTGTATGTGAAAAGAATAGTCATGAAATGAGTCTAGTTGTTGTTAGTAAAAAGATCACACATGCAATGACATTGGTGGATCCATGTGTGGTCTCTGAAGAGAACACACATGCAATGACACTGGTGGATCCATATGTGGTATGTGAAAAGAACACACATGCAATGACTCTAGTTGTTGTTAGTAAAAAGAACACACATGCAATGACACTGGTGGATCCATCTATGGTCTCTGAAGATAACACACATTTCAATGACACTGGTGGATCCATATGTGGTATGTGAAAAGAACACACATGCAATGACTCTAGTTGTTGTTAGTAAAAAGAACACACATGCAATGACACTGGTGGATCCATGTGTGGTCTCTGAAGAGAACACACATTTCAATGACACTGGTGGATCCATATGTGCTTTGTGAAAAGGACACACATGCAATGACTCTGGTTGTTGTTAGTAAAAGGAGCACACATGCAATGACACTGGTGTATCCATGTGTGGTCTCTGAAGAGAACACACATTTCAATGACACTCGTGGATCCATATGTGGTATGTGAAAAGAACACACATGCAATGACTCAAGTTGTTGTTAGTAAAAAGTACACACATGCAATGACACTGGTGGATCTATGTGTGGTCTTTGAAGAGAACACACATGCAATGACTCTAGCTGTGGTTAATGAGAAGAACACACATTTCAATGACACTGGTGGATCCATATGTGGTATGTGAAAAGAATAGTCATGAAATGACTCCAGTTGTTGTTAGTAAAAAGATTACACATGAAATGACATTGGTGGATCCATGTGTGGTCTGTGAAGAGAACACACATGCAATGACACTGGTGGATCCATATGTGGTATTTGAAAAGAACACACATTCAATAACTCCAGTTGTTGTTAGTAAAAAGAACACACATGCAATGACACTGGTGGATCCATGTGTGGTCTCTGAAGAGAACACACATTTCAATGACACTGGTGGATCCATATGTGGTATGTGAAAAGAACACACATGCAATGACTATGGTTGTTGTTAGTAAAAAGAACACACATGCATGCCACTGGTAGATCCATGTGTGGTCTCTGAAGAGAACACACATGCAATGACACTGGTGGATCCATATGTGGTATGTGAAAATAACAGACATGCAATGACTCTAGTTGTTATTAGTAAAAAGAACACACATGCAATGACACTGGTGGATCCATGTGTGGTGTCTGAAGAGAACACACATGCAATGAGTCTAGCTGTGGTTAATGAGAAGAACACACATTTCAATGACACTGGTGGATCCATATATGGTATGTGAAAAGAACACACATGAAATGACTCCGGTTGTTGTTAGTAAAAAGAACACACATGCAATGACACTGGTGGATCCATCTGTGGTCTCTGAAGAGAACACACATTTCAATGACACTGGTGGATCCATATGTGGTATGTGAAAAGAACACACATGCAATGACTCTGGTTGTTGTTAGTATAAAGAGCACACATGCAATGACATTGGTGGATCCATGTGTGGTCTCTGAAGAGAACACACATGCAATGACACTGGTGGATCCATATGTGGTATGTCAAAAGAACACACATGCAATGACTCCAGTTGTTGTTAGTAAAAAGAAGACACATGCAATGACACTGGTGGATCCATGTGTGGTCTCTGAAGATAACACACATGCAATGACACTGGTGGATCCATATGTGGTATGTGAAAAGAACACACATGCAATGACTCTAGTTGTTGTTAGTAAAAAGTACACACATGCAATGATACTGGTGGATCCATGTGTGGTCTCTGAAGAGAACACACATGCAATGACTAGCTATGGTTAATGAGAAGAACACACATTTCAATGACACTGGTGGATCCATATGTGCTTTGTGAAAAGGACACACATGCAATGACTCTGGTTGTTGTTAGTAAAAGGAGCACACATGCAATGACACTGGTGGATCCATGTTTGGTCTCTGAAGAGAACACACATTTCAATGACACTGTTGGATCAATATGTGGTATGTGAAAAGAACACACATGCAATGACTCTAGTTGTTGTTAGTAAAAAGATCACACATGCAATGACACTTGTGGATCTATGTGTGGTCTCTGAAGAGAACACACATGCAATGACTCTAGTTGTGGTTAATGAGAAGAACACACATTTCAATGACACTGGTGGATCCATATGTGGTATGTGAAAAGAATAGTCATGAAATGAGTCTAGTTGTTGTTAGTAAAAAGATCACACATGCAATGACATTGGTGGATCCATGTGTGGTCTCTGAAGAGAACACACATGCAATGACACTGGTGGATCCATATGTGGTATGTGAAAAGAACACACATGCAATGACTCTAGTTGTTGTTAGTAAAAAGAACACACATGCAATGACACTGGTGGATCCATCTATGGTCTCTGAAGAGAACACACATTTCAATGACACTGGTGGATCCATATGTGGTATGTGAAAAGAACACACATGCAATGACTCTAGTTGTTGTTAGTAAAAAGAACACACATGCAATGACACTGGTGGATCCATGTGTGGTCTCTGAAGAGAACACACATTTCAATGACACTGGTGGATCCATATGTGCTTTGTGGAAAGGACACACATGCAATGACTCTGGTTGTTGTTAGTAAAAGGAGCACACATGCAATGACACTGGTGGATCCATGTGTGGTCTCTGAAGAGAACAGACATTTCAATGACACTGTTGGATGCATATGTGGTATGTGAAAAGAATAGTCATGAAATGACTCCAGTTGTAGTTAGTAAAAAGAACACACATGCAATGAGATTGGTGGATCCATGTGTGGTCTCTGAAGAGAACACACATGCAATGACACTGGTGGATCCATAAGTGGTATGTGAAAAGAACACACATGCAATGACTCCAGTTGTTGTTAGTAAAAGAACACACAGGCAATGACACTGGTGGATCCATGTGTGGTCTCTGAAGATAACACACATGCAATGACACTGGTGGATCCATATGTGGTATGTGAAAAGAACACACATGCAATGACTCTAGTTGTTGTTAGTAAAAAGTACACACATGCAATGACACTGGTGGATCCATGTGTGGTCTCTGAAGAGAACACACATGCAATGACTCTAGCTATGGTTAATGAGAAGAACACACATTTCAATGACACTGGTGGATCCATATGTGGTATGTGAAAAGAATAGTCATGAAATGACTCCAGTTGTTGTTAGTAAAAAGAACACACATGCAATGACACTGGTGGATCCATGTGTGGTCTCTAAAGAGAACACACATGCAATGAGACTGGTGGATCCTTATGTGGTATGTGAAAAGAACACACATGCAATGACTCTAGTTGTTGTTAGTAAAAAGTACACACATGCAATGACACTGGCGGATCCATGTGTGGTCTCTGAAGAGAACACACATGCAATGACTCTAGCTATGGTTAATGAGAAGAACACACATTTCAATGACACTGGTGGATCCATATGTGGTATGTGAAAAGAATAGTCATGAAATGACTCCAGTTGTTGTTAGTAAAGAGAACACACATGCAATGACACTGGTGGATCCATGTGAGGTCTCTAAAGAGAACACACATGCAATGAATCTAGTTGTTGTTAGTAAAAAGTACACACATGCAATGACACTGGTGGATCCATGTGTGGTCTCTGAAGAGAACACACATGCAATGACTCTAGCTATGGTTAATGAGAAGAACACACATTTCAATGACACTGGTGGATCCATATGTGGTATGTGAAAAGAATAGTCATGAAATGACTCTAGTTGTTGTTAGTAAACAGAACACACATGCAATGACTTTGGTGGATCCATGTGTGGTGTCTGAAGAACACACATGCAATGAGTCTAGCTGTGGTTAATGAGAAGAACACACATTTCAATGACACTGGTGGATCCATATATGGTATGTGAAAAGAACACACATGAAATGACTCCGGTTGTTGTTAGTAAAAAGAACACACATGCAATGACACTGGTGGATCCATCTGTGGTCTCTGAAGAGAACACACATTTCAATGACACTGGTGGATCCATATGTCGTATGTGAAAAGAACACACATGCAATGACTCTGGTTGTTGTTAGTACAAAGAGCACACATGCAATGACACTGGTGGATTCATGTGTGGTCTCTGAAGAGAACACACATTTCAATGACACTGGTGGATCCATATGTGGTATGTCAAAAGAACACGCGTGCAATGACTCCCGTTGTTGTTAGTAAAAAGAACACACATGCAATGACACTGGTGGATCCATGTGAGGTCTCTGAAGAGAACACACATTTCAATGACACTCGTGGATCCATATGTGGTATGTGAAAAGAACACACATGCAATGACTCAAGTTGTTGTTAGTAAAAAGTACACACATGCAATGACACTTGTGGATCCATGTGTGGTCTCTGAAGAGAACACACATGCAATGACTCTAGCTGTGGTTAATGAGAAGAACACACATTTCAATGACACTGGTGGATCCATATGTGGTATGTGAAAAGAATAGTCATGAAATGACTCCAGTTGTTGTTAGTAAAAAGATTACACATGCAATGACATTGGTGGATCCATGTGTGGTCTCTGAAGAGAACACACATGCAATCACACTGGTGGATCCATATGTGGTATGTGAAAAGAACACACATGCAATGACTCTAGTTGTTAGTAAAAAGAACACACATGCAATGACACTGGTGGATCCATGTGTGGTCTCTGAAGAGAACACACATTTCAATGACACTGGTGGATCCATATGTGGTATGTGAAAAGAACACACATGGAATGACTCCGGTTGTTGTTAGTAAAAAGAACACACATGCATGACACTGGTGGATCCATGTGTGGTCTCTGAAGAGAACACACATGCAATGACACTGGTTGATCCATATGTGGTATGTGAAAAGAACACACATGCAATGACTCTAGTTGTTGTTAGTAAAAAGAACACACATGCAATGACACTGGTGGATCCATATGTGGTATGTCAAAAGAACACACATGCAATGACTCCAGTTGTTGTTAGTAAAAAGAAGACACATGCAATGACACTGGTGGATCCATGTGTGGTCTCTGAAGATAACACACATGCAATGACACTGGTGGATCCATATGTGGTATGTGAAAAGAACACACATGCAATGACTCTAGTTGTTGTTAGTAAAAAGTACACACATGCAATGATACTGGTGGATCCATGTGTGGTCTCTGAAGAGAACACACATGCAATGACTAGCTATGGTTAATGAGAAGAACACACATTTCAATGACACTGGTGGATCCATATGTGCTTTGTGAAAAGGACACACATGCAATGACTCTGGTTGTTGTTAGTAAAAGGAGCACACATGCAATGACACTGGTGGATCCATGTTTGGTCTCTGAAGAGAACACACATTTCAATGACACTGTTGGATCAATATGTGGTATGTGAAAAGAACACACATGCAATGACTCTAGTTGTTGTTAGTAAAAAGATCACACATGCAATGACACTTGTGGATCTATGTGTGGTCTCTGAAGAGAACACACATGCAATGACTCTAGTTGTGGTTAATGAGAAGAACACACATTTCAATGACACTGGTGGATCCATATGTGGTATGTGAAAAGAATAGTCATGAAATGAGTCTAGTTGTTGTTAGTAAAAAGATCACACATGCAATGACATTGGTGGATCCATGTGTGGTCTCTGAAGAGAACACACATGCAATGACACTGGTGGATCCATATGTGGTATGTGAAAAGAACACACATGCAATGACTCTAGTTGTTGTTAGTAAAAAGAACACACATGCAATGACACTGGTGGATCCATCTATGGTCTCTGAAGAGAACACACATTTCAATGACACTGGTGGATCCATATGTGGTATGTGAAAAGAACACACATGCAATGACTCTAGTTGTTGTTAGTAAAAAGAACACACATGCAATGACACTGGTGGATCCATGTGTGGTCTCTGAAGAGAACACACATTTCAATGACACTGGTGGATCCATATGTGCTTTGTGGAAAGGACACACATGCAATGACTCTGGTTGTTGTTAGTAAAAGGAGCACACATGCAATGACACTGGTGGATCCATGTGTGGTCTCTGAAGAGAACAGACATTTCAATGACACTGTTGGATGCATATGTGGTATGTGAAAAGAATAGTCATGAAATGACTCCAGTTGTAGTTAGTAAAAAGAACACACATGCAATGAGATTGGTGGATCCATGTGTGGTCTCTGAAGAGAACACACATGCAATGACACTGGTGGATCCATAAGTGGTATGTGAAAAGAACACACATGCAATGACTCCAGTTGTTGTTAGTAAAAAGAACACACATGCAATGACACTGGTGGATCCATGTGTGGTCTCTGAAGATAACACACATGCAATGACACTGGTGGATCCATATGTGGTATGTGAAAAGAACACACATGCAATGACTCTAGTTGTTGTTAGTAAAAAGTACACACATGCAATGACACTGGTGGATCCATGTGTGGTCTCTGAAGAGAACACACATGCAATGACTCTAGCTATGGTTAATGAGAAGAACACACATTTCAATGACACTGGTGGATCCATATGTGGTATGTGAAAAGAATAGTCATGAAATGACTCCAGTTGTTGTTAGTAAAAAGAACACACATGCAATGACACTGGTGGATCCATGTGTGGTCTCTAAAGAGAACACACATGCAATGAGACTGGTGGATCCTTATGTGGTATGTGAAAAGAACACACATGCAATGACTCTAGTTGTTGTTAGTAAAAAGTACACACATGCAATGACACTGGCGGATCCATGTGTGGTCTTTGAAGAGAACACACATGCAATGACTCTAGCTATGGTTAATGAGAAGAAGAACACACATTTCAATGACACTGGTGGATCCATATGTGGTATGTGAAAAGAATAGTCATGAAATGACTCCAGTTGTTGTTAGTAAAGAGAACACACATGCAATGACACTGGTGGATCCATGTGAGGTCTCTAAAGAGAACACACATGCAATGAATCTAGTTGTTGTTAGTAAAAAGTACACACATGCAATGACACTGGTGGATCCATGTGTGGTCTCTGAAGAGAACACACATGCAATGACTCTAGCTATGGTTAATGAGAAGAACACACATTTCAATGACACTGGTGGATCCATATGTGGTATGTGAAAAGAATAGACATGAAATGACTCCAGTTGTTGTTAGTAAAAAGAACACACATGCAATGACACTGGTGGATCCATGTGTGGTGTCCAGAAGAACACACATGCAATGATTCTAGCTGTGGTTAATGAGAAGAACACACATTTCAATGACACTGGTGGATCCATATATGGTATGTGAAAAGAACACACATGAAATGACTCCGGTTGTTGTTAGTAAAAAGAACACACATGCAATGACACTGGTGGATCCATCTGTGGTCTCTGAAGAGAACACACATTTCAATGACACTGGTGGATCCATATGTGGTATGTGAAAAGAACACACATGCAATGACTCTGGTTGTTGTTAGTAAAAACAGCACACATGCAATGACACTGGTGGATCCATGTGTGGTCTCTGAAGAGAACACACATTTCAATGACACTGGTGGATCCATATGTGGTATGTCAAAAGAACACGCGTGCAATGACTCCCATTGTTGTTAGTAAAAGAACACACATGCAATGACCTTTGGTGGATCCATGTGAGGTCTCTGGAGAGAACACACATTTCAATGACACTCGTGGATCCATATGTGGTATGTGAAAAGAACACACATGCAATGACTCAAGTTGTTGTTAGTAAAAAGTACACACATGCAATGACACTGGTGGATCCATGTGTGGTCTCTGAAGAGAACACACATGCAATGACTCTAGCTGTGGTTAATGAGAAGAACACACATTTCAATGACACTGGTGGATCCATATGTGGTATGTGAAAAGAATAGTCATGAAATGACTCCAGTTGTTGTTAGTAAAAAGATTACACATGCAATGACATTGGTGGATTCATGTGTGGTCTCTGAAGAGAACACACATGCAATCACACTGGTGGATCCATATGTGGTATGTGAAAAGAACACACATGCAATGACTCTAGTTGTTGTTAGTAAAAAGAACACACATGCAATGACACTGGTGGATCCATGTGTGGTCTCTGAAGAGAACACACATTTCAATGACACTGGTGGATCCATATGTGGTATGTGAAAAGAACACACATGGAATGACTCCGGTTGTTGTTAGTAAAAAGAACACACATGCATGACACTGGTGGATCCATGTGTGGTCTCTGAAGAGAACACACATGCAATGACACTGGTTGATCCATATGTGGTATGTGAAAAGAACACACATGCAATGACTCTAGTTGTTGTTAGTAAAAAGAACACACATGCAATGACAATGGTGGATCCATGTGTGGTGTCTGAAGAGAACACACATGCAATGAGTCTAGTTGTGGTTAATGAGAAGAACACACATTTCAATGACACTGGTGGATCCATATATGGTATGTGAAAAGAACACACATGAAATGACTCCAGTTGTTGTTAGTAAAAAGAACACACATGCAATGACACTGGTGGATCCATCTGTGGTCTCTGAAGAGAACACACATTTCAATGACACTGGTGGATCCATATGTGGTATGTCAAAAGAACACACATGCAATGACTCTGGTTGTTCTTAGTAAAAAGAGCACACATGCAATGACACTGGTGGATCCATGTGTGGTCTCTGAAGAGAACACATATTTCAATGACACTGGTGGATCCATATGTGGTATGTGAAAAGAACACACATGCAATGACTCTAGTTGTTGTTAGTAAAAAGAGCACACATGCAATGACACTGGTGGATCCATGTGTGGTCTCTGAAGAGAACACACATTTCAATGACACTGGTGGATCCATATGTGCTTTGTGAAAAGGACACACATGCAATGACTCTGGTTGTTGTTAGTAAAAGGATCACACATGCAATGACACTGGTGGATCCATGTGTGGTCTATGAAGAGAACAGACATTTCAATGACACTGTTGGATCCATATGTGGTATGTGAAAAGAACACACATGCAATGACTCCAGTTGTTGTTAGTAAAAAGAACACACATGCAATGACACTGGTGGATCCATGTGTGGTCTCTGAAGAGAACACACATGCAATGACACTGGTGGATCCATATGTGGTATGTGAAAAGAACACACATGCATTGACTCTAGTTGTTGTTAGTAAAAAGTACACACATGCAATGACACTGGCGGATCCATGTGTGGTCTCTGAAGAGAACACACATGCAATGACTCTAGCTATGGTTAATGAGAATAACACACATTTCAATGACACTGGTGGATACATATGTGGTATGTGAAAAGAATAGTCATGAAATGACTCCAGTTGTTGTTAGTAAAAAGAACACACATGCAATGACATTTGGTGGATCCATGTGTGGTCTCTAAAGAGAACACACATGCAATGACTATAGTTGTTGTTAGTAAAAAGTACACACATGCAATGACCTTTGGTGGATCCATGTGTGGTCTCAAAAGAACACACATTCAATGACTCTAGCTATGGTTAATGAGAAGAACACACATTTCAATGACACTGGTTGTTCCTTATGTGGTATGTGAAAATAATAGTAATGAATTGAATCCCGTTTTTGTTAGTTTAAAGAACACACATGCAATGACACTGGTGGATCCATGTGTGGTGTCTGAAGAGAACACACATGCAATGAGTCTAGCTGTGGTTAATGAGAAGAACACACATTTCAATGACACTGGTGGATCCATATATGGTATGTGAAAAGAACACACATGAAATGACTCCAGTTGTTGTTAGTAAAAAGAACACACATGCAATGACACTGGTGGATCCATCTGTGGTCTCTGAAGAGAACACACATTTCAATGACACTTGTGGATCCATATGTGGTATGTCAAAAGAACACACATGCAATGACTCTGGTTGTTCTTAGTAAAAAGAGCACACATGCAATGACACTGGTGGATCCATGTGTGGTCTCTGAAGAGAACACACATTTCAATGACACTGGTGGATCCATATGTGGTATGTGAAAAGAACACACATGCAATGACTCTGGTTGTTGTTAGTAAAAAGAGCACACATGCAATGACACTGGTGGATCCATGTGTGGTCTCTAAAGAGAACACACATTTCAATGACACTGGTGGATCCATATGTGCTTTGTGAAAAGGACACACATGCAATGACTCTGGTTGTTGTTAGTAAAAGGAGCACACATGCAATGACACTGGTGGATCCATGTGTGGTCTCTGAAGTGAACAAACATTTCAATGACACTGTTGGATCCATATGTGGTATGTGAAAAGAACACACATGCAATGACTCTAGTTGTTGTTCGTAAAAAGAACACACATGCAATGACACTGGTGGATCCATGTGTGGTCTCTGAAGAGAACACACATGCCATGACACTGCTGGATCCATATGTGGTATGTGAAAAGAACACTCATGCAATGACACTGGTGGATCCATGTGAGGTCTCTAAAGAGAACACACATTTCAATCACACTCGTGGATCCATATGTGGTATGTGAAAAGAACACACATGCAATGACTCAAGTTGTTGTTAGTAAAAAGTACACACATGCAATGACACTGGTGGATGCATGTGTGGTCTCTGAAGAGAACACACATGCAATGACTCTAGCTGTGGTTAATGAGAAGAACACACATTTCAATGACACTGGTGGATCCATATGTGGTATGTGAAAAGAATAGTCATGAAATTACTCCAGTTGTTGTTAGTAAAAAGATTACACATGAAATGACATTGGTGGATACATGTGTGGTCTCTGAAGAGAACACACATGCAATGACACTGGTCGATCCATATGTGGTATTTGAAAAGAACACACATGCAATGACTCTGGCGGATCCATGTGTGGTCTCTGAAGAGAACACACATTTCAATGACACTGGTGGATCCATATGTGGTATGTGAAAAGAACACACATGAAATGACTCCAGTTGTTGTTAGTAAAAAGAACACACATGCAATGACACTGGCGGATCCATGTGTGGTCTCTGAAGAGAACACACATTTCAATGACA
Source organism: Avena insularis (assembly GCA_023614405.1). Classification (NCBI taxonomy): domain Eukaryota; kingdom Viridiplantae; phylum Streptophyta; class Magnoliopsida; order Poales; family Poaceae; genus Avena; species Avena insularis. The sequence continues at coordinate 151,284 of JAJUPC010000492.1, read as the reverse complement.
CTGGTGGATCCATATGTGGTATGTGAAAAGAACACACATGCAATGACTCTGGTTGTTGTTAGTAAAAAGAACACACATGCATGCCACTAGTAGATCCATGTGTGGTCTCTGAAGAGAACACACATGCAATGACACTGGTGGATCCATATGTGGTATGTGAAAAGAACACACATGCAATGACTCTAGTTGTTGTTAGTAAAAAGAACACACATGCAATGACACGGGTGGCTCCAGGTGGGGTGTGTGAAGAAGAACACACATGCAATGAGTCTAGCTGTTAATGAGAAGAACACACATTTCAATGACACTGGTGTGGATCCATATATGGTATGTGAAAAGAACACACATGAAATGACTCGTTGTTGTTAGTAAAAGAACAGACATGAAATGACACTGGTGGATCCATCTGGTCTCTGAAGAACACACATTTCAATGACACTGGTGGATCCATATGTGGTATGTAAAAACAACACACATGCAATGACTCTGGTTGTTGTTAGTATAAAGATCACACATGCAATGACACTGGTGGATCCATGTGTGGACTCTGAAGAGAACACACATTTCAATGACACTGGTGGATCCATATGTGGTATGTCAAAAGAACACACATGCAATGACTCTGGTTGTTCTTAGTAAAAAGAGCACACATGCAATGACACTGGTGGATCCATGTGTGGTCTCTGAAGAGAACACATATTTCAATGACACTGGTGGATCCATATGTGGTATGTGAAAAGAACACACATGCAATGACTCTGGTTGTTGTTAGTAAAAAGAGCACACATGCAATGACACTGGTGGATCCATGTGTGGTCTCTGAAGAGAACACACATTTCAATGACACTGGTGGATCCATATGTGCTTTGTGAAAAGGACACACATGCAATGACTCTAGTTGTTGTTAGTAAAAGGAGCACACATGCAATGACACTGGTGTATCCATGTGTGGTCTCTGAAGAGAACACACATTTCAATGACACTCGTGGATCCATATGTGGTATGTGAAAAGAACACACATGCAATGACTCAAGTTGTTGTTAGTAAAAAGTACACACATGCAATGACACTGGTGGATCTATGTGTGGTCTCTGAAGAGAACACACATGCAATGACTCTAGCTGTGGTTAATGAGAAGAACACACATTTCAATGACACTGGTGGATCCATATGTGGTATGTGAAAAGAATAGTCATGAAATGACTCCAGTTGTTGTTAGTAAAAAGATTACACATGAAATGACATTGGTGGATCCATGTGTGGTCTGTGAAGAGAACACACATGCAATGACACTGGTGGATCCATATGTGGTATTTGAAAAGAACACACATGCAATAACTCCAGTTGTTGTTAGTAAAAAGAACACACATGCAATGACACTGGTGGATCCATGTGTGGTCTCTGAAGAGAACACACATTTCAATGACACTGGTGGATCCATATGTGGTATGTGAAAAGAACACACATGCAATGACTATGGTTGTTGTTAGTAAAAAGAACACACATGCATGCCACTGGTAGATCCATGTGTGGTCTCTGAAGAGAACACACATGCAATGACACTGGTGGATCCATATGTGGTATGTGAAAATAACACACATGCAATGACTCTAGTTGCTGTTAGTAAAAAGAACACACATGCAATGACACTGGTGGATCCATGTGTGGTGTCTGAAGAGAACACACATGCAATGAGTCTAGCTGTGGTTAATGAGAAGAACACACATTTCAATGACACTGGTGGATCCATATATGGTATGTGAAAAGAACACACATGAAATGACTCCGGTTGTTGTTAGTAAAAAGAACACACATGCAATGACACTGGTGGATCCATCTGTGGTCTCTGAAGAGAACACACATTTCAATGACACTGGTGGATCCATATGTGGTATGTGAAAAGAACACACATGCAATGACTCTGGTTGTTGTTAGTATAAAGAGCACACATGCAATGACATTGGTGGATCCATGTGTGGTCTCTGAAGAGAACACACATGCAATGACACTGGTGGATCCATATGTGGTATGTCAAAAGAACAGACATGCAATGACTCCAGTTGTTGTTAGTAAAAAGAAGACACATGCAATGACACTGGTGGATCCATGTGTGGTCTCCAAGATAACACACATTCAATGACACTGGTGGATCCATATGTGGTATGTGAAAAGAACACACATGCAATGACTCTAGTTGTTGTTAGTAAAAAGTACACACATGCAATGATACTGGTGGATCCATGTGTGGTCTCTGAAGAGAACACACATGCAATGACTAGCTATGGTTAATGAGAAGAACACACATTTCAATGACACTGGTGGATCCATATGTGCTTTGTGAAAAGGACACACATGCAATGACTCTGGTTGTTGTGAGGAAAAGCACACATGCAATGACACTGGTGGATCCATGTTTGGTCTCTCAAGAGAACACATTTCAATGACACTGTGGATCAATATGTGGTATGTGAAAAGAACACACATGCAATGACTCTAGTTGTTGTTAGTAAAAGATCACACATGCAATGACACTTGTGGATCTATGTGTGGTCTCTGAAGAGAACACACATGCAATGACTCTAGTTGTGGTTAATGAGAAGAACACACATTTCAATGACACTGGTGGATCCATATGTGGTATGTGAAAAGAATAGTCATGAAATGAGTCTAGTTGTTGTTAGTAAAAGATCACACATGCAATGACATTGGTGGATCCATGTGTGGTCTCTGAAGAACACACATGCAATGACACTGGTGGATCCATATGTGGTATGTGAAAAGAACACACATGCAATGACTCTAGTTGTTGTTAGTAAAAAGAACACACATGCAATGACACGGGTGGATCCATCTATGGTCTCTGAAGAGAACACACATTTCAATGACACTGGTGGATCCATATGTGGTATGTGAAAAGAACACACATGCAATGACTCTAGTTGTTGTTAGTAAAAAGAACACACATGCAATGACACTGGTGGATCCATGTGTGGTCTCTGAAGAGAACACACATTTCAATGACACTGGTGGATCCATATGTGCTTTGTGGAAAGGACACACATGCAATGACTCTGGTTGTTGTTAGTAAAAGGAGCACACATGCAATGACACTGGTGGATCCATGTGTGGTCTCTGAAGAGAACAGACATTTCAATGACACTGTTGGATGCATATGTGGTATGTGAAAAGAATAGTCATGAAATGACTCAGGTTGTTAGTAAAAAAGACCACACATGCAATGACATTGGTGGATCCATGTGTGGTCTCTGAAGAGAACACACATGCAATGACACTGGTGGATCCATAAGTGGTATGTGAAAAGAACACACATGCAATGACTCCAGTTGTTGTTAGTAAAAAGAACACACAGGCAATGACACTAGTGGATCCATGTGTGGTCTCTGAAGATAACACACATGCAATGACTCTAGCTATGGTTAATGAGAAGAACACACATTTCAATGACACTGGTGGATCCATATGTGGTATGTGAAAAGAATAGTCATGAAATGACTCCAGTTGTTGTTAGTAAAGAGAACACACATGCAATGACACTGGTGGATCCATGTGAGGTCTCTAAAGAGAACACACATGCAATGAATCTAGTTGTTGTTAGTAAAAAGTACACACATGCAATGACACTGGTGGATCCATGTGTGGTCTCTGAAGAGAACACACATGCAATGACTCTAGCTATGGTTAATGAGAAGAACACACATTTCAATGACACTGGTGGATCCATATGTGGTATGTGAAAAGAATAGTCATGAAATGACTCCAGTTGTTGTTAGTAAAAAGAACACACATGCAATGACACTGGTGGATCCATGTGTGGTGTCTGAAGAGAACACACATGCAATGAGTCTAGCTGTGGTTAATGAGAAGAACACACATTTCAATGACACTGGTGGATCCATATATGGTATGTGAAAAGAACACACATGAAATGACTCCGGTTGTTGTTAGTAAAAAGAACACACATGCAATGACACTGGTGGATCCATCTGTGGTCTCTGAAGAGAACACACATTTCAATGACACTGGTGGATCCATATGTGGTATGTGAAAAGAACACACATGCAATGACTCTGGTTGTTGTTAGTAAAAACAGCACACATGCAATGACACTGGTGGATCCATGTGTGGTCTCTGAAGAGAACACACATTTCAATGACACTGGTGGATCCATATGTGGTATGTCAAAAGAACACGCGTGCAATGACTCCCGTTGTTGTTAGTAAAAAGAACACACATGCAATGACACTGGTGGATCCATGTGAGGTCTCTGAAGAGAACACACATTTCAATGACACTCGTGGATCCATATGTGGTATGTGAAAAGAACACACATGCAATGACTCAAGTTGTTGTTAGTAAAAAGTACACACATGCAATGACACTGGTGGATCCATGTGTTGTCTCTGAAGAGAACACACATGCAATGACTCTAGCTGTGGTTAATGAGAAGAACACACATTTCAATGACACTGGTGGATCCATATGTGGTATGTGAAAAGAATAGTCATGAAATGACTCCAGTTGTTGTTAGTAAAAAGATTACACATGCAATGACATTGGTGGATCCATGTGTGGTCTCTGAAGAGAACACACATGCAATCACACTGGTGGATCCATATGTGGTATGTGAAAAGAACACACATGCAATGACTCTAGTTGTTGTTAGTAAAAAGAACACACATGCAATGACATCAGGATCCATGTGTGGTCTCTGACTAGAACACACATTTCAATGACACTGGTGGATCCATATGTGGTATGTGAAAAGAACACACATGGAATGACTCCGGTTGTTGTTAGTAAAAAGAACACACATGCATGACATCAGGTGGATCCATGTGGTCTCTGAAGAACACACATGCAATGACACTGGTTGATCCATATGTGGTATGTGAAAAGAACACACATGCAATGACTCTAGTTGTTGTTAGTAAAAAGAACACACATGCAATGACAATGGTGGATCCATGTGTGGTGTCTGAAGAGAACACACATGCAATGAGTCTAGTTGTGGTTAATGAGAAGAACACACATTTCAATGACACTGGTGGATCCATATATGGTATGTGAAAAGAACACACATGAAATGACTCCAGTTGTTGTTAGTAAAAAGAACACACATGCAATGACACTGGTGGATCCATCTGTGGTCTCTGAAGAGAACACACATTTCAATGACACTGGTGGATCCATATGTGGTATGTCAAAAGAACACACATGCAATGACTCTGGTTGTTCTTAGTAAAAAGAGCACACATGCAATGACACTGGTGGATCCATGTGTGGTCTCTGAAGAGAACACATATTTCAATGACACTGGTGGATCCATATGTGGTATGTGAAAAGAACACACATGCAATGACTCTGGTTGTTGTTAGTAAAAAGAGCACACATGCAATGACACTGGTGGATCCATGTGTGGTCTCTGAAGAGAACACACATTTCAATGACACTAGTGGATCCATATGTGCTTTCTGAAAAGGACACACATGCAATGACTCTGGTTGTTGTTAGTAAAAGGATCACACATGCAATGACACTGGTGGATCCATGTGTGGTCTATGAAGAGAACAGACATTTCAATGACACTGTTGGATCCATATGTGGTATGTGAAAAGAACACACATGCAATGACTCCAGTTGTTGTTAGTAAAAAGAACACACATGCAATGACACTGGTGGATCCATGTGTGGTCTCTGAAGAGAACACACATGCAATGACACTGGTGGATCCATATGTGGTATGTGAAAAGAACACACATGCATTGACTCTAGTTGTTGTTAGTAAAAAGTACACACATGCAATGACACTGGCGGATCCATGTGTGGTCTCTGAAGAGAACACACATGCAATGACTCTAGCTATAGTTAATGAGAATAACACACATTTCAATGACACTGGTGGATACATATGTGGTATGTGAAAAGAATAGTCATGAAATGACTCCAGTTGTTGTTAGTAAAAAGAACACACATGCAATGACACTGGTGGATCCATGTGTGGTCTCTAAAGAGAACACACATGCAATGACTCTAGTTGTTGTTAGTAAAAAGTACACACATGCAATGACACTGGTGGATCCATGTGTGGTCTCTGAAGAGAACACACATTCAATGACTCTAGCTATGGTTAATGAGAAGAACACACATTTCAATGACACTGGTGGATCCATATGTGGTATGTGAAAAGAATAGTCATGAAATGACTCCAGTTGTTATTAGTAAAAAGAACACACATGCAATGACACTGGTGGATCCATGTGTGGTGTCTGAAGAGAACACACATGCAATGAGTCTAGCTGTGGTTAATGAGAAGAACACACATTTCAATGACACTGGTGGATCCATATATGGTATGTGAAAAGAACACACATGAAATGACTCCAGTTGTTGTTAGTAAAAAGAACACACATGCAATGACACTGGTGGATCCATCTGTGGTCTCTGAAGAGAACACACATTTCAATGACACTTGTGGATCCATATGTGGTATGTCAAAAGAACACACATGCAATGACTCTGGTTGTTCTTAGTAAAAAGAGCACACATGCAATGACACTGGTGGATCCATGTGTGGTCTCTGAAGAGAACACACATTTCAATGACACTGGTGGATCCATATGTGGTATGTGAAAAGAACACACATGCAATGACTCTGGTTGTTGTTAGTAAAAAGAGCACACATGCAACGACACTGGTGGATCCATGTGTGGTCTCTAAAGAGAACACACATTTCAATGACACTGGTGGATCCATATGTGCTTTGTGAAAAGGACACACATCCAATGACTCTGGTTGTTGTTAGTAAAAGGAGCACACATGCAATGACACTGGTGGATCCATGTGTGGTCTCTCATGAACAGAACACATTTCAATGACACTGGATCCATATGTGGTATGTGAAAAGAACACACATGCAATGACTCTAGTTGTTGTTCGTAAAAAGAACACACATGCAATGACACTGGTGGATCCATGTGTGGTCTCTGAAGAGAACACACATGCCATGACACTGCTGGATCCATATGTGGTATGTGAAAAGAACACTCATGCAATGACACTGGTGGATCCATGTGAGGTCTCTGAAGAGAACACACATTTCAATCACACTCGTGGATCCATATGTGGTATGTGAAAAGAACACACATGCAATGACTCAAGTTGTTGTTAGTAAAAAGTACACACATGCAATGACACTGGTGGATCCATGTGTGGTCTCTGAAGAGAACACACATGCAATGACTCTAGCTGTGGTTAATGAGAAGAACACACATTTCAATGACACTGGTGGATCCATATGTGGTATGTGAAAAGAATAGTCATGAAATGACTCCAGTTGTTGTTAGTAAAAAGATTACACATGAAATGACATTGGTGGATACATGTGTGGTCTCTGAAGAGAACACACATGCAATGACACTGGTGGATCCATATGTGGTATTTGAAAAGAACACACATGCAATGACTCTGGCGGATCCATGTGTGGTCTCTGAAGAGAACACACATTTCAATGACACTGGTGGATCCATATGTGGTATGTGAAAAGAACACACATGAAATGACTCCAGTTGTTGTTAGTAAAAAGAACACACATGCAATGACACTGGCGGATCCATGTGTGGTCTCTGAAGAGAACACACATTTCAATGACACTGGTGGATCCATATGTGGTATGTGAAAAGAACACACATGCAATGACTCTGGTTGTTGTTCGTAAAAAGAACACACATGCATGCCACTAGTAGATCCATGTGTGGTCTCTGAAGAGAACACACATGCAATGACACTGGTGGATCCATATGTGGTATGTGAAAAGAACACATATGCAATGACTCTAGTTGTTGTTAGTCAAAAGAACACACATGCAATGACACTGGTGGATCCATGTGTGGTGTCTGAAGAGAACACACATGCAATGAGTCTAGCTGTCGTTAATGAGAAGAACACACATTTCAATGACACTGGTGGATCCATATATGGTATGTGAAAAGAACACACATGAAATGACTCTGGTTGTTGTTAGTAAAAAGAACAGACATGAAATGACACTGGTGGATCCATCTGTGGTCTCTGAAGAGAACACACATTTCAATGACACTGGTGGATCCATATGTGGTATGTGAAAATAACACACATGCAATGACTCTGGTTGTTGTTAGTATAAAGAGCACACATGCAATGACACTGGTGGATCCATGTGTGGTCTCTGAAGAGAACACACATTTCAATGACACTGGTGGATCCATATGTGGTATGTCAAAAGAACACACATGCAATGACTCCCGTTGTTGTTAGTAAAAAGAACACACATGCAATGACACTGGTGGATCCATGTGAGGTCTCTAAAGAGAACACACATTTCAATGACACTCGTGGATCAATATGTGGTATGTGAAAAGAACACACATGCAATGACTCTGGTTGTTGTTAGTAAAAAGTACACACATGCAATGACACTGGTGGATCCATGTGTGGTCTCTGAAGAGAACACACATGCAATGACTCTAGCTGTGGTTAATGAGAAGAACACACATTTCAATGACACTGGTGGATCCATATGTGGTATGTGAAAAGAATAGTCATGAAATGACTCCACTTGTTGTTAGTAAAAAGATTACACATGCAATGACATTGGTGGATCCATGTGTGGTCTCTGAAGAGAACACACATGCAATGACACTGGTGGATCCATAAGTGGTATGTGAAAAGAACACACATGCAATGACTCCAGTTGTTGTTAGTAAAAAGAACACACATGCAATGACATCAGGATCCATGTGTGGTCTCTGAATATAACACACATGCAATGACACTGGTGGATCCATATGTGGTATGTGAAAAGAACACACATGCAATGACTCTAGTTGTTGTTAGAAAAAGTACACACATGCAATGACACTGGTGGATCCATGTGTGGTCTCTGAAGAGAACACACATGCAATGACTCTAGCTATGGTTAATGAGAAGAACACACATTTCAATGACACTGGTGGATCCATATGTGGTATGTGAAAAGAATAGTCATGAAATGACTCCAGTTGTTGTTAGTAAAAGGAGCACAGATGCAATGACACTGGTGGATCCATGTTTGGTCTCTGAAGAGAACAGACATTTCAATGACACTGGTGGATCAATATGTGGTATGTGAAAAGAATAGTCATGAAATGACTCCAGTTGTTGTTAGTAAAAAGAACACACATGCAATGACACTGGTGGATCCATGTGTGGTGTCTGAAGAGAACACACATTTCAATGACACTGGTGGATCCATATGTGGTATGTGAAAAGAATAGTAATGAAATGAGTCTAGTTGTTGTTAGTAAAAAGATCACACATGCAATGACATTGGTGGATCCATGTGTGGTCTCTGAAGAGAACACACATGCAATGACACTGGTGGATCCATATGTGGTATGTGAAAAAAAACACATGCAATGACTCTAGTTGTTGTTAGTAAAAAGAACACACATGCAATGACACTGGTGGATCCATGTGTGGTCTCTAAAGAGAACACACATTTCAATGACACTGGTGGATCCATATGTGGTATGTGAAAAGAACACACATGCAATGACTCTAGTTGTTGTTAGTAAAAAGAACACACATGCAATGACACTGGTGGATCCATGTGTGGTCTCTGAAGAGAACACACATTTCAATGACACTGGTGGATCCATATGTGCTTTGTGAAAAGGACACACATGCAATGACTCTGGTTGTTGTTAGTAAAAGGAGCACACATGCAATGACACTGGTGGATCCATGTATGGTCTTTGAAGAGAACAGACATTTCAATGACATTGTTGGATCCATATGTGGTATGTGAAAAGAATAGTCATGAAATGACTCCAATTGTTGTTAGTAAAAAGAACACACATGCAATGACATTGGTGGATCCATGTGTGGTCTCTGAAGAGAACACACATGCAATGACACTGGTGGATCCATAAGTGGTATGTGAAAATAACACACATGCAATGACTCCAGTTGTTGTTAGTAAAAGGAACACACATGCAATGACACTGGTGGATCCATGTGTGGTCTCTGAAGATAACACACATGCAATGACACTGGTGGATCCATATGTGGTATGTGAAAAGAACACACATGCAATGACTCTAGTTGTTGTTAGTAAAAAGTATACACATGCAATGACACTGGTGGATCCATGTGTGGTCTCTGAAGAGAACACACATGCAATGACTCTAGCTATGGTTAATGAGAAGAACACACATTTCAATGACACTGGTGGATCCATATGTGGTATGTGAAAAGAATAGTCATGAAATGACTCAAGTTGTTGTTAGTAAAAAGAACACACATGCAATGACACTGGTGGATCCATGTGTGGTCTCTAAAGAGAACACACATGCAATGACTCTAGTTGTTGTTAGTAAAAAGTACACACATGCAATGACACTGGCGGATCCATGTGTGGTCTTTGAAGAGAACACACATGCAATGACTCTAGCTATGGTTAATGAGAAGAACACACATTTCAATGACACTGGTGGATCCATATGTGGTATGTGAAAAGAATAGTCATGAAATGACTCCAGTTGTTGTTAGTAAAGAGAACACACATGCAATGACACTGGTGGATCCATGTGAGGTCTCTAAAGAGAACACACATGCAATGACTCTAGTTGTTGTTAGTAAAAAGTACACACATGCAATGACACTGGTGGATCCATGTGTGGTCTCTGAAGAGAACACACATGCAATGACTCTAGCTATGGTTAATGAGAAGAATACACATTTCAATGACACTGGTGGATCCATATGTGGTATGTGAAAAGAATAGTCATGAAATGACTCCAGTTGTTGTTAGTAAAAAGAACACACATGCAATGACACTGGTGGATCCATGTGTGGTAAAGAGAACACACATGCAATGAGTCTAGCTGTGGTTAATGAGAAGAACACACATTTCAATGACACTGGTGGATCCATATGTGGTATGTGAAAAGAATAGTCATGAAATGACTCCACTTGTTGTTAGTAAAAAGATTACACATGCAATGACATTGGTGGATCCATGTGTGGTCTCTGAAGAGAACACACATGCAATGACACTGGTGGATCCATATGTGGTATGTGAAAAAAAAAACACATGCAATGACTCTAGTTGTTGTTAGTAAAAAGAACACACATGCAATGACACTGGTGGATCCATCTGTGGTCTCTAAAGAGAACACACATTTCAATGACACTGGTGGATCCATATGTGGTATGTGAAAAGAACACACATGCAATGACTCTAGTTGTTGTTAGTAAAAAGAACACACATGCAATGACACTGGTGGATCCATGTGTGGTCTCTGAAGAGAACACACATTTCAATGACACTGGTGGATCCATATGTGCTTTGTGAAAAGGACACACATGCAATGACTCTGGTTGTTGTTAGTAAAAGTAGCACACATGCAATGACACTGGTGGATCCATGTATGGTCTTTGAAGAGAACAGACATTTCAATGACATTGTTGGATCCATATGTGGTATGTGAAAAGAATAGTCATGAAATGACTCCAGTTGTTGTTAGTAAAAAGAACACACATGCAATGACATTGGTGGATCCATGTGTGGTCTCTGAAGAGAACACACATGCAATGACACTGGTGGATCCATAAGTGGTATGTGAAAATAACACACATGCAATGACTCCAGTTGTTGTTAGTAAAAGGAACACACATGCAATGACCTTTGGTGGATCCATGTGTGGTCTCTGAAGATAACACACATGCAATGACACTGGTGGATCCATATGTGGTATGTGAAAAGAACACACATGCAATGACTCTAGTTGTTGTTAGTAAAAAGTATACACATGCAATGACACTGGTGGATCCATGTGTGGTCTCTGAAGAGAACACACATGCAATGACTCTAGCTATGGTTAATGAGAAGAACACACATTTCAATGACACTGGTGGATCCATATGTGGTATGTGAAAAGAATAGTCATGAAATGACTCCAGTTGTTGTTAGTAAAAAGAACACACATGCAATGACACTGGTGGATCCATGTGTGGTCTCTAAAGAGAACACACATGCAATGAGACTGGTGGATCCATATGTGGTATGTGAAAAGAACACACATGCAATGACTCTAGTTGTTGTTAGTAAAAAGTACACACATGCAATGACACTGGCGGATCCATGTGTGGTCTCTGAAGAGAACACACATGCAATGACTCTAGCTATGGTTAATGAGAAGAACACACATTTCAATGACACTGGTGGATCCATATGTGGTATGTGAAAAGAATAGTCATGAAATGACTCCAGTTGTTGTTAGTAAAAAGAACACACATGCAATGACACTGGTGGATCCATGTGTGGTGTCTGAAGAGAACACACATGCAATGAGTCTAGCTGTGGTTAATGAGAAGAACACACATTTCAATGACACTGGTGGATCCATATGTGGTATGTGAAAAGAATAGTCATGAAATGACTCCACTTGTTGTTAGTAAAAAGATTACACATGCAATGACATTGGTGGATCCATGTGTGGTCTCTGAAGAGAACACACATGCAATGACACTGGTGGATCCATATATGGTATGTGAAAAGAACACACATGAAATGACTCCGGTTGTTGTTAGTAAAAAGAACACACATGCAATGACACTGGTGGATCCATCTGTGGTCTCTGAAGAGAACACACATTTCAATGACATTGGTGGATCTATATGTGGTATGTGAAAAGAACACACATGCAATGACTCTGGTTGTTGTTAGTAAAAACAGCACACATGCAATGACACTGGTGGATCCATGTGTGGTCTCTGAAGAGAACACACATTTCAATGACACTGGTGGATCCATATGTGGTATGTCAAAAGAACACACATGCAATGACTCCCGTTGTTGTTAGTAAAAAGAACACACATGCAATGACACTGGTGGATCCATGTGAGGTCTCTCAAGAGAACACACATTTCAATGACACTCGTGGATCCATATGTGGTATGTGAAAAGAACACACATGCAATGACTCAAGTTGTTGTTAGTAAAAAGTACACACATGCAATGACACTGGTGGATCCATGTGTGGTCTCTGAAGAGAACACACATGCAATGACTCTAGCTGTGGTTAATGAGAAGAACACACATTTCAATGACACTTGTGTATCCATATGTGGTATGTGAAAAGAATAGTCATGAAATGACTCCAGTTGTTGTTAGTAAAAAGATTACACATGCAATGACATTGGTGGATCCATGTGTGGTCTCTGAAGAGAACACACATGCAATGACACTGGTGGATCCATATGTGGTATGTGAAAAGAACACACATGCAATGACTCTAGTTGTTGTTAGTAAAAAGAACACACATGCAATGACACTGGTGGATCCATGTGTGGTATCTGAAGAGAACACACATTTCAATGACACTGGTGGATCCATATGTGGTATGTGAAAAGAACACACATGGAATGACTCCGGTTGTTGTTAGTAAAAAGAACACACATGCATGACACTGGTGGATCCATGTGTGGTCTCTGAAGAGAACACACATGCAATGACACTGGTTGATCCATATGTGGTATGTGAAAAGAACACACATGCAATGACTCAAGTTGTTGTTAGTAAAAAGTACACACATGCAATGACACTGGTGGATCCATTTGTGGTGTCTGAAGAGAACACACATGCAATGAGTCTTGCTGTGGTTAATGAGAAGAACACACATTTCAATGACACTGGTGGATCCATATATGGTATGTGAAAAGAACACACATGAAATGACTCCAGTTGTTGTTAGTAAAAAGAACACACATGCAATGTCACTGGTGGATCCATCTGTGGTCTCTAAAGAGAACACACATTTCAATGACACTGGTGGATCCATATGTGGTATGTCAAAAGAACACACATGCAATGACTCTGGTTGTTCTTAGTAAAAAGAGCACACATGCAATGACACTGGTGGATCCATGTGTGGTCTCTGAAGAGAACACACATTTCAATGACACTGGTGGATCCATATGTGGTATGTGAAAAGAACACACATGCAATGACTCTGGTTGTTGTTAGTAAAAAGAGCACACATGCAATGACACTGGTGGATCCATGTGTGGTCTCTGAAGAGAACACACATTTCAATGACACTGGTGGATCCATATGTGCTTTGTGAAAAGGACACACATGCAATGACTCTGGTTGTTGTTAGTAAAAGGAGCACACATGCAATGACACTGGTGGATCCATGTGTGGTCTCTGAAGAGAACAGACATGCAATGACACTGCTGGATCCATATGTGGTATGTGAAAAGAACACTCATGCAATGACTCCAGTTGTTGTTAGTAAAAAGAACACACATGCAATGACACTGGTGGATCCATGTGTGGTCTCTGAAGAGAACACACATGCAATGACACTGGTGGATCCATATGTGGTATGTGAAAAGAACACACACGCAATGACTCTAGTTGTTGTTAGTAAAAAGTACACACATGCAATGACACTGGAGGATCCATGTGTGGTCTCTGAAGAGAACACACATGCAATGACTCTAGCTATGGTTAATGAGAAGAACACACATTTCAATGACACTGGTGGATCCATATGTGGTATGTGAAAAGAATAGTCATGAAATGACTCCAGTTGTTGTTAGTAAAAAGAACACACATGCAATGACACTGGTGGATCCATGTGTGGTCTCTAAAGAGAACACACATGCAATGACTCTAGTTGTTGTTAGTAAAAAGAACACACATGCAATGACAGTGGTGGATCCATCTGTGGTCTCTGAAGAGAACACACATTTCAATGACACTGGTGGATCCATATGTGCTTTGTGAAAAGGACACACATGCAATGACTCTGGTTGTTGTTAGTAAAAGGAGCACACATGCAATGACACTGGTGGATCCATGTGTGGTCTCTGAAGAGAACAGACATTTCAATGACACTGTTGGATCCATATGTGGTATGTGAAAAGAACACGCATGCAATGACTCTAGTTGTTGTTCGTAAAAAGAACACACATGCAATGACACTGGTGGATCCATGTGTGGTCTCTGAAGAGAACACACATGCAATGACACTGCTGGATCCATATGTGGTATGTGAAAAGAACACTCATGCAATGACTCCAGTTGTTGTTAGTAAAAAGAACACACATGCAATGACACTGGTGGATCCATGTGTGGTCTCTGAAGAGAACACACATGCAATGACACTGGTGGATCCATATGTGGTATGTGAAAAGAACACACACGCAATGACTCTAGTTGTTGTTAGTAAAAAGTACACACATGCAATGACACTGGAGGATCCATGTGTGGTCTCTGAAGAGAACACACATGCAATGACTCTAGCTATGGTTAATGAGAAGAACACACATTTCAATGACACTGGTGGATCCATATGTGGTATGTGAAAAGAATAGTCATGAAATGACTCCAGTTGTTGTTAGTAAAAAGAACACACATGCAATGACACTGGTGGATCCATGTGTGGTCTCTAAAGAGAACACACATGCAATGACTCTAGTTGTTGTTAGTAAAAAGAACACACATGCAATGACACTGGTGGATCCATCTGTGGTCTCTGAAGAGAACACACATTTCAATGACACTGGTGGATCCATATGTGCTTTGTGAAAAGGACACACATGCAATGACTCTGGTTGTTGTTAGTAAAAGGAGCACACATGCAATGACACTGGTGGATCCATGTGTGGTCTCTGAAGAGAACAGACATTTCAATGACACTGTTGGATCCATATGTGGTATGTGAAAAGAACACACATGCAATGACTCTAGTTGTTGTTCGTAAAAAGAACACACATGCAATGACACTGGTGGATCCATGTGTGGTCTCTGAAGAGAACACACATGCAATGACACTGCTGGATCCATATGTGGTATGTGAAAAGAACACTCATGCAATGACTCCAGTTGTTGTTGGTAAAAAGAACACACATGCAATGACACTGGTGGATCCATGTGTGGTCTCTGAAGAGAACACACATGCAATGACACTGGTGGATCCATATGTGGTATGTGAAAAGAACACACACGCAATGACTCTAGTTGTTGTTAGTAAAAAGTACACACATGCAATGACACTGGTAGGATCCATGTGTGGTCTCTGAAGAGAACACACATGCAATGACTCTAGCTATGGTTAATGAGAAGAACACACATTTCAATGACACTGGTGGATCCATATGTGGTATGTGAAAAGAATAGTCATGAAATGACTCCAGTTGTTGTTAGTAAAAAGAACACACATGCAATGACACTGGTGGATCCATGTGTGGTCTCTGAAGAGAACACACATGCAATGACTCTAGTTGTTGTTAGTAAAAAGAACACACATGCAATGACACTGGTGGATCCATCTGTGGTCTCTGAAGAGAACACACATTTCAATGACACTGGTGGATCCATATGTGGTATGTGAAAAGAACACACATACAATGACTCTAGTTGTTGTTAGTAAAAAGAACACACATGCAATGACACTGGTGGATCCATGTGTGGTCTCTGAAGAGAACACACATTTCAATGACACTGGTGGATCCATATGTGCTTTGTGAAAAGGACACACATGCAATGACTCTGGTTGTTGTTAGTAAAAGGAGCACACATGCAATGACACTGGGGGATCCATGTTTGGTCTCTGAAGAGAACAGACATTTCAATGACACTGTTGGATCCATATGTGGTATGTGAAAATAACACACATGCAATGACTCTAGTTGTTGTTAGTAAAAAGAACACACATGCAATGACACTGGTGGATCTATGTGTGGTCTCTGAAGAGAACACACATGCAATGACTCTAGTTGTGGTTAATGAGAAGAACACACATTTCAATGACAGTGGTGGATCCATATGTGGTATGTGAAAAGAATAGTCATGAAATGAGTCTAGTTGTTGTTAGTAAAAAGATCACACATGCAATGACATTGGTGGATCCATGTGTGGTCTCTGAAGAGAACACACATGCAATGACACTGGTGGATCCATATGTGGTATGTGAAAAGAACACACATGCAATGACTCTAGTTGTTGTTAGTAAAAAGAACACACATGCAATGACACTGGTGGATCCATCTGTTGTCTCTGAAGAGAACACACATTTCAATGACACTGGTGGATCCATATGTGGTATGTGAAAAGAACACACATGCAATGACTCTAGTTGTTGTTAGTAAAAAGAACACACATGCAATGACACTGGTGGATCCATGTGTGGTCTCTGAAGAGAACACACATTTCAATGACACTGGTGGATCCATATGTGCTTTGTGAAAATGACACACATGCAATGACTCTGGTGGGTGTTCGTAAAAGGAGCACACATGCAATGACCTTTGGTGGATCCATATGTGGTCTCTGAAGAGAACAGACATTTCAATGACACTGTTGGATCCATATGTGGTACGTGAATAGAATAGTCATGAAATGACTCCAGTTGTTGTTAGTAAAAAGAACACACATGCAATGACACTGGTGGATCCATGTGTGGTGTCTGAAGAGAACACACATGCAATGAGTCTAGTTGTGGTTAATGAGAAGAACACACATTTCAATGACACTGGTGGATCCATATATGGTATGTGAAAAAAACACACATGAAATGACTCCGGTTGTTGTTAGTAAAAAGAACACACATCCAATGACACTGGTGGATCCGTCTGTGGTCTCTGAAGAGAACACACATTTCAATGACACTGGTGGATCCATATGTGGTATGTGAAAAGAACACACATGCAATGACTCTGGTTGTTGTTAGTAAAAACAGCACACATGCAATGACACTGGTGGATCCATGTGTGGTCTCTGAAGAGAACACACATTTCAATGACACTGGTGGATCTATATGTGGTATGTCAAAAGAACACACATGCAATGACTCCCGTTGTTGTTAGTAAAAAGAACACACATGCAATGACCCTGGTGGATCCATGTGAGGTCTCTGAAGAGAACACACATTTCAATGACACTCGTGGATCCATATGTGGTATGTGAAAAGAACACACATGCAATGACTCAAGTTGTTGTTAGTAAAAAGTACACACATGCAATGACACTGGTGGATCCATGTTTGGTGTCTGAAGAGAACACACATGCAATGAGTCTAGCTGTGGTTAATGAGAAGAACACACATTTCAATGACACTGGTGGATCCATATATGGTATGTGAAAAGAACACACATGAAATGACTCAAGTTGTTGTTAGTAAAAAGAACACACATGCAATGACACTGGTGGATCCATCTGTGGTCTCTGAAGAGAACACACATTTCAATGACACTGGTGGATCCATATGTGGTATGTCAAAAGAACACACATGCAATGACTCTGGTTGTTCTTAGTAAAAAGAGCACACATGCAATGACACTGGTGGATCCATGTGTGGTCTCTAAAGAGAACACACATTTCAATGACACTGGTGGATCCATATGTGGTATGTGAAAAGAACACACATGCAATGACTCTGGTTGTTGTTAGTAAAAAGAGCACACATGCATTGACACTGGTGGATCCATGTGTGGTCTCTGAAGAGAACACACATTTCAATGACACTGGTGGATCCATATGTGCTTTGTGAAAAGGACACACATGCAATGACTCTGGTTGTTGTTAGTAAAAGGAGCACACATGCAATGACACTGGTGGATCCATGTGTGGTCTCTGAAGAGAACAGACATTTCAATGACACTGTTGGATCCATATGTGGTATGTGAAAAGAACACACATGCAATGACTCTAGTTGTTGTTCGTAAAAAGAACACACATGCAATGACACTGGTGGATCCATGTGTGGTCTCTGAAGAGAACACACATGCAATGACACTGCTGGATCCATATGTGGTATGTGAAAAGAACACTCATGCAATGACTCCAGTTGTTGTTAGTAAAAAGAACACACATGCAATGACACTGGTGGATCCATGTGTGGTCTCTGAAGAGAACACACATGCAATGACACTGGTGGATCCATATGTGGTATGTGAAAAGAACACACACGCAATGACTCTAGTTGTTGTTAGTAAAAAGTACACACATGCAATGACACTGGAGGATCCATGTGTGGTCTCTGAAGAGAACACACATGCAATGACTCTAGCTATGGTTAATGAGAAGAACACACATTTCAATAACACTGGTGGATCCATATGTGGTATGTGAAAAGAATAGTCATGAAATGACTCCAGTTGTTGTTAGTAAAAAGAACACACATGCAATGACACTGGTGGATCCATGTGTGGTCTCTAAAGAGAACACACATGCAATGACTCTAGTTGTTGTTAGTAAAAAGAACACACATGCAATGACACTGGTGGATCCATCTGTGGTCTCTGAAGAGAACACACATTTCAATGACACTGGTGGATCCATATGTGGTATGTGAAAAGAACACACATGCAATGACTCTAGTTGTTGTTAGTAAAAAGAACATACATGCAATGACACTGGTGGATCCATGTGTGGTCCCTGAAGAGAACACACATTTCAATGACACTGGTGGATCCATATGTGCTTTGTGAAAAGGACACACATGCAATGACTCTGGTTGTTGTTAGTAAAAGGAGCACACATGCAATGACACTGGTGGATCCATGTTTGGTCATTGAAGAGAACAGACATTTCAATGACACTATTGGATCCATATGTCGTATGTGAAAAGAACACACATGCAATGACTCTAGTTGTTGTTAGTAAAAAGAACACACATGCAATGACACTGGTGGATCTATGTGTGGTCTCTGAAGAGAACACACATGCAATGACTCTAGTTGTGGTTAATGAGAAGAACACACATTTCAATGACACTGGTGGATCCATATGTGGTATGTGAAAAGAATAGTCATGAAATGAGTCTAGCTGTTGTTATTAAAAAGATCACACATGCAATGCCATTGGTGGATCCATGTGTGGTCTCTGAAGAGAACACACATGCAATGACACTGGTGGATCCATATGTGGTATGTGAAAAGAACACACATGCAATGACTCTAGTTGTTGTTAGTAAAAAGAACACACATGCAATGACACCAGTGGATCCATCTGTGGTCTCTGAAGAGAACACACATTTCAATGACACTGGTGGATCCATATGTGGTATGTGAAAAGAACACACATGCAATGACTCTAGTTGTTGTTAGTAAAAAGAACACACATGCAATGACACTGGTGGATCCATGTGTGGTCTCTAAAGAGAACACACATTTCAATGAACTGGTGGATCCATATGTGCTTTGTGAAAAGGACACACATGCAATGACTCTGGTTGTTGTTAGTAAAAGGAGCACACATGCAATGACACTGGTGGATCCATGTGTGGTCTCTGAAGAGAACAGACATTTCAATGACACTGTTGGATCCATATGTGGTATGTGAAAAGAATAGTCATGAAATGACTTCAGTTGTTGTTAGTAAAAAGAACACACATGCAATGACACTGGTGGATCCATGTGTGGTGTCTGAAGAGAACACACATGCAATGAGTCTAGCTGTGGTTAATGAGAAGAACACACATTTCAATGACACTGGTGGATCCATATATGGTATGTGAAAAGAACACACATGAAATGACTCCGGTTGTTGTTAGTAAAAAGAGCACACATCCGATGACACTGGTGGATCCATCTGTGGTCTCTGAAGAGAACACACATTTCAATGACACTGGTGGATCCATATGTGGTATGTCAAAAGAACACACATGTAATGACTCCCGTTGTTGTTAGTAAAAAGAACACACATGCAATGACACTGGTGGATCCATGTGAGGTCTCTGAAGAGAACACACATTTCAATGACACTCGTGGATCCATATGTGGTATGTGAAAAGAACACACATGCAATGACTCAAGTTGTTGTTAGTAAAAAGTACACACATGCAATGACACTGGTGGATCCATGTGTGGTCTCTGAAGAGAACACACATTTCAATGACACTGGTGGATCCATATGTGGTATGTCAAAAGAACACACATGCAGTGACACTGATAGATCCATGTGTGGTCTCTGAAGAGAACACACATGCAATGACTCTAGCTGTGGTTAATGAGAAGAACACACATTTCAATGACACTGGTGGATCCATATGTGGTATGTGAAAAGAATAGTCATGAAATGACTCCAGTTGTTGTTAGTAAAAAGATTACACATGAAATGACATTGGTGGATCCATGTGTGGTATCTGAAGAGAACGCACATGCAATGACACTGGTGGATCCATATGTGGTATTTGAAAAGAACACACATGCAATGACTCCAGTTGTTGTTAGTAAAAAGAACACACATGCAATGACACTGGCGGATCCATGTGTGGTCTCTGAAGAGAACACACATTTCAATGACACTGGTGGATCCATATGTGGTATGTGAAAAGAACACACATGCAATGACTCTGGTTGTTGTTAGTAAAAAGAACACACATGCATGCCACTGGTAGATCCATGTGTGGTCTCTAAAGAGAACACACGTGCAATGACACCGGTGGATCCATATGTGGTATGTGAAAAGAACACACATGCAATGACTCTAGTTGTTGTTAGTAAAAAGAACACACATGCAATGACACTGGTGGATCCATGTGTGGTGTCTGAAGAGAACACACATGCAATGAGTCTAGCTGTGGTTAATGAGAAGAACACACATTTCAATGACACTGGTGGATCCATATATGGTATGTGAAAAGAACGCACATGAAATGACTCCGGTTGTTGTTAGTAAAAAGAACACACATGCAATGACACTGGTGGATCCATCTGTGGTCTCTGAAGAAAACACACATTTCAATGACACTGGTGGATCCATATGTGGTATCTGAAAAGAACACACATGCAATGACTCTGGTTGTTGTTAGTATAAAGAGCACACATGCAATGACACTGGTGGATCCATGTGTGGTCTTTGAAGAGAACACACATTTCAATGACACTGGTGGATCCATATGTGGTATGTCAAAAGAACACACATGCAATGACTACCATTGTTGTTAGTAAAAAGAACACACATGCAATGACACTGGTGGATCCATGTGAGGTCTCTGAAGAGAACACACATTTCAATGACACTCGTGGATCCATATGTGGTATGTGAAAAGAACACACATGCAATGACTCAAGTTGTTGTTAGTAAAAAGTACACACATGCAATGACACTGGTGGATTCATGTGTGGTCTCTGGAAAGAACACACATTTCAATGACACTGGTGGATCCATATATGGTATGTGAAAAGAACGCACATGAAATGACTCCGGTTGTTGTTAGTAAAAAGAACACACATGCAATGACATTGGTGGATCCATGTGTGGTCTCTGAAGAGAACACACATTTCAATGACACTGGTGGATCCATATGTGCTTTGTGAAAAGGACACACATGCAATGACTCTGGTTGTTGTTAGTAAAAGGAGCACACATGCAATGACACTGGTGGATCCATGTTTGGTCTCTGAAGAGAACAGACATTTCAATGACACTGTTGGATCCATATGTGGTATGTGAAAATAACACACATGCAATGACTCTAGTTGTTGTTAGTAAAAAGAACACACATGCAATGACACTGGTGGATCTATGTGTGGTCTCTGAAGAGAACACACATGCAATGACTCTAGTTGTGGTTAATGAGAAGAACACACATTTCAATGACAGTGGTGGATCCATATGTGGTATGTGAAAAGAATAGTCATGAAATGAGTCTAGTTGTTGTTAGTAAAAAGATCACACATGCAATGACATTGGTGGATCCATGTGTGGTCTCTGAAGAGAACACACATGCAATGACACTGGTGGATCCATATGTGGTATGTGAAAAGAACACACATGCAATGACTCTAGTTGTTGTTAGTAAAAAGAACACACATGCAATGACACTGGTGGATCCATCTGTGGTCTCTGAAGAGAACACACATTTCAATGACACTGGTGGATCCATATGTGGTATGTGAAAAGAACACACATGCAATGACTCTAGTTGTTGTTAGTAAAAAGAACACACATGCAATGACACCAGTGGATCCATCTGTGGTCTCTGAAGAGAACACACATTTCAATGACACTGGTGGATCCATATGTGCTTTGTGAAAATGACACACATGCAATGACTCTGGTTGTTGTTAGTAAAAGGAGCACACATGCAATGACACTGGTGGATCCATATGTGGTCTCTGAAGAGAACAGACATTTCAATGACACTGTTGGATCCATATGTGGTACGTGAATAGAATAGTCATGAAATGACTCCAGTTGTTGTTAGTAAAAAGAACACACATGCAATGACACTGGTGGATCCATGTGTGGTGTCTGAAGAGAACACACATGCAATGAGTCTAGTTATGGTTAATGAGAAGAACACACATTTCAATGACACTGGTGGATCCATATATGGTATGTGAAAAGAACACACATGAAATGACTCCGGTTGTTGTTAGTAAAAAGAACACACATCCAATGACACTGGTGGATCCATCTGTGGTCTCTGAAGAGAACACACATTTCAATGACACTGGTGGATCCATATGTGGTATGTGAAAAGAACACACATGCAATGACTCTGGTTGTTGTTAGTAAAAACAGCACACATGCAATGACACTGGTGGATCCATGTGTGGTCTCTGAAGAGAACACACATTTCAATGACACTGGTGGATCCATATGTGGTATGTCAAAAGAACACACATGCAATGACTCCCGTTGTTGTTAGTAAAAAGAACACACATGCAATGACACTGGTGGATCCATGTGTGGTCTCTGAAGAGAACACACATTTCAATGACACTGGTGGATCCATATGTGCTTTGTGAAAATGACACACATGCAATGACTCTGGTTGTTGTTAGTAAAAGGAGCACACATGCAATGACACTGGTGGATCCATATGTGGTCTCTGAAGAGAACAGACATTTCAATGACACTGTTGGATCCATATGTGGTACGTGAATAGAATAGTCATGAAATGACTCCAGTTGTTGTTAGTAAAAAGAACACACATGCAATGACACTGGTGGATCCATGTGTGGTGTCTGAAGAGAACACACATGCAATGAGTCTAGTTATGGTTAATGAGAAGAACACACATTTCAATGACACTGGTGGATCCATATATGGTATGTGAAAAGAACACACATGAAATGACTCCGGTTGTTGTTAGTAAAAAGAACACACATCCAATGACACTGGTGGATCCATCTGTGGTCTCTGAAGAGAACACACATTTCAATGACACTGGTGGATCCATATGTGGTATGTGAAAAGAACACACATGCAATGACTCTGGTTGTTGTTAGTAAAACAAAGACACATGCAATGACATCAGGATCCATGTGTGGTCTCTGAAGAGAACACACATTTCAATGACACTGGTGGATCCATATGTGGTATGTCAAAAGAACACACATGCAATGACTCCCGTTGTTGTTAGTAAAAAGAACACACATGCAATGACACTGGTGGATCCATGTGAGGTCTCTAAAGAGAACACACATTTCAATGACACTCGTGGATCCATATGTGGTATGTGAAAAGAACACACATGCAATGACTCAAGTTGTTGTTAGTAAAAAGTACACACATGCAATGACACTGTGGATCCATGTTTGGTGTCAAGAGAACACACATGCAATGAGTCTAGCTGTGGTTAATGAGAAGAACACACATTTCAATGACACTGGTG
Source organism: Avena insularis (assembly GCA_023614405.1). NCBI lineage: Eukaryota > Viridiplantae > Streptophyta > Magnoliopsida > Poales > Poaceae > Avena > Avena insularis. The sequence continues at coordinate 126,607 of JAJUPC010000492.1, read as the reverse complement.
GATCCATATATGGTATGTGAAAAGAACACACATGAAATGACTCCAGTTGTTGTTAGTAAAAAGAACACACATGCAATGACACTGGTGGATCCATCTGTGGTCTCTGAAGAGAACACACATTTCAATGACACTGGTGGATCCATATGTGGTATGTCAAAAGAACACACATGCAATGACTCTGGTTGTTCTTAGTAAAAAGAGCACACATGCAATGACATCAGGGATCCATGTGTGGTCTCTAAAGAGAACACACATTTCAATGACACTGTGGATCCATATGTATGTGAAAAGAACACACATGCAATGAATCTGGTTGTTGTTAGTAAAAAGAGCACACATGCAATGACACTGGTGGATCCATGTGTGGTCTCTGAAGAGAACACACATTTCAATGACACCGGTGGATCCGTATGTGCTTTGTGAAAAGGACACACATGCAATGACTCTGGTTGTTGTTAGTAAAAGGAGCACACATGCAATGACACTGGTGGATCCATGTGTGGTCTCCAAGAGAACAGACATTTCAATGACACTCTGGATCCATATGTGGTATGTGAAAAGAACACACATGCAATGACTCTAGTTGTTGTTGTAAAAAGAACACACATGCAATGACATCAGGATCCATGTGTGGTCTCAAGAGAACACATGCAATGACACTGCTGGATCCATATGTGGTATGTGAAAAGAACTCATGCAATGACTCCTTGTTGTTAGTAAAAAGAACACACATGCAATGACATCAGGATCCATGTGTGGTCTCAAGAGAACACACATGCAATGACACTTGGTGGATCCATATGTGGTATGTGAAAAGAACACACACGCAATGACTCTAGTTGTTGTTAGTAAAAGTACACACATGCAATGACATCGAGGATCCATGTGTGGTCTCTGAAGAGAACACACATGTAATGACTCTAGCTATGGTTAATGAGAAGAACACACATTTCAATAACACTGTGGATCCATATGTGGTATGTGAAAAGAATAGTCATGAAATGACTCAGTTGTTGTTAGTAAAAAGAACACACATGCAATGACATCAGGGATCCATGTGTGGTCTCTAAAGAGAACACACATGCAATGACTCTAGTTGTTGTTAGTAAAAGAACACACATGCAATGACATCGGTGGATCCATCTGTGGTCTCAAGAGAACACACATTTCAATGACACTTGGTGGATCCATATGTGGTATGTGAAAAGAACACACATGCAATGACTCTAGTTGTTGTTAGTAAAAGAACATACATGCAATGACATCAGGATCCATGTGTGGTCTCAAGAGAACACACATTTCAATGACACTGGTGGATCCATATGTGCTTTGTGAAAAGACACACATGCAATGACTCGTTGTTGTTAGTAAAAGAGCACACATGCAATGACACTGGTGGATCCATGTTTGGTCTCTGAAGAGAACAGACATTTCAATGACACTATTGGATCCATATGTCGTATGTGAAAAGAACACACATGCAATGACTCTAGTTGTTGTTAGTAAAAAGAACACACATGCAATGACACTGGTGGATCTATGTGTGGTCTCTGAAGAGAACACACATGCAATGACTCAAGTTGTGGTTAATGAGAAGAACACACATTTCAATGACACTGGTGGATCCATATGTGGTATGTGAAAAGAATAGTCATGAAATGAGTCTAGCTGTTGTTAGGAAAAGATCACACATGCAATGCCATTGGGATCCATGTGTGGTCTCAAGAGAACACACATGCAATGACACTGTGGATCCATATGTGGTATGTGAAAAGAACACACATGCAATGACTCTAGTTGTTGTTAGTAAAAAGAACACATGCAATGACACCAGTGGATCCATCTGTGGTCTCTGAAGAGAACACACATTTCAATGACACTGGTGGATCCATATGTGGTATGTGAAAAGAACACACATGCAATGACTCTAGTTGTTGTTAGTAAAAAGAACACACATGCAATGACACTGGTGGATCCATGTGTGGTCTCTGAAGAGAACACACATTTCAATGACACTGGTGGATCCATATGTGCTTTGTGAAAAGGACACACATGCAATGACTCTGGTTGTTGTTAGTAAAAGGAGCACACATGCAATGACACTGGTGGATCCATGTGTGGTCTCTGAAGAGAACAGACATTTCAATGACACTGTTGGATCCATATGTGGTATGTGAAAAGAATAGTCATGAAATGACTTCAGTTGTTGTTAGTAAAAAGAACACACATGCAATGACACTGTGGATCCATGTGTGTCTGAAGAGAACACACATGCAATGAGTCTAGCTGTGGTTAATGAGAAGAACACACATTTTAATGACACTGGTGGATCCATATATGGTATGTGAAAAGAACACACATGAAATGACTCCGGTTGTTGTTAGTAAAAAGAGCACACATCCGATGACACTGGTGGATCCATCTGTGGTCTCTGAAGAGAACACACATTTCAATGACACTGGTGGATCCATATGTGGTATGTCAAAAGAACACACATGTAATGACTCCCGTTGTTGTTAGTAAAAAGAACACACATGCAATGACACTAGTGGATCCATGTGAGGTCTCTGAAGAGAACACACATTTCAATGACACTCGTGGATCCATATGTGGTATGTGAAAAGAACACACATGCAATGACTCAAGTTATTGTTAGTAAAAAGTACACACAAGCAATGACATCGGTGGATCCATGTGTGGTCTCAAGAACACACATGCAATGACTCTAGTGGTTAATGAGAAGAACACACATTTCAATGACACTGGTGGATCCATATGTGGTATGTGAAAAGAATAGTCATGAAATGACTCCAGTTGTTGTTAGTAAAAAGATTACACATGAAATGACATTGGTGGATCCATGTGTGGTATCTGAAGAGAACGCACATGCAATGACACTGGTGGATCCATATGTGGTATTTGAAAAGAACACACATGCAATGACTCCAGTTGTTGTTAGTAAAAAGAACACACATGCAATGACACTGGCGGATCCATGTGTGGTCTCTAAAGAGAACACACATTTCAATGACACTGGTGGATCCATATGTGGTATGTGAAAAGAACACACATGCAATGACTCTGGTTGTTGTTAGTAAAAAGAACACACATGCATGCCACTGGTAGATCCATGTGTGGTCTCTGAAGAGAACACACGTGCAATGACACTGGTGGATCCATATGTGGTATGTGAAAAGAACACACATGCAATGACTCTAGTTGTTGTTAGTAAAAAGAACACACATGCAATGACACTGGTGGATCCATGTGTGGTGTCTGAAGAGAACACACATGCAATGAGTCTAGCTGTGGTTAATGAGAAGAACACACATTTCAATGACACTGGTGGATCCATATATGGTATGTGAAAAGAACGCACATGAAATGACTCCGGTTGTTGTTAGTAAAAAGAACACACATGCAATGACACTGGTGGATCCATCTGTGGTCTCTGAAGAGAACACACATTTCAATGACACTGGTGGATCCATATGTGGTATCTGAAAAGAACACACATGCAATGACTCTGGTTGTTGTTAGTATAAAGAGCACACATGCAATGACACTGGTGGATCCATGTGTGGTCTTTGAAGAGAACACACATTTCAATGACACTGGTGGATCCATATGTGGTATGTCAAAAGAACACACATGCAATGACTACCGTTGTTGTTAGTAAAAAGAACACACATGCAATGACACTGGTGGATCCATGTGAGGTCTCTAAAGAGAACACACATTTCAATGACACTCGTGGATCCATATGTGGTATGTGAAAAGAACACACATGCAATGACTCAAGTTGTTAGTAAAAAGTACACACATGCAATGACACTGGTGGATCCATGTGTGGTATCTGAAGAGAACACACATGCAATGACTCTAGCTGTGGTTAATGAGAAGAACACACATTTCAATGACACTGGTGGATCCATATGTGGTATGTGAAAAGAATAGTCATGAAATGACTCCTTTGATGTTAGTAAAAAGATTACACATGCAATGACATTGGTGGATCCATGTGTGGTCTCTGAAGAGAACACACATGCAATGACACTGGTGGATCCATAAGTGGTATGTGAAAAGAACACACATGCAATGACTCCAGTTGTTGTTAGTAAAAAGAACACACATGCAATGACACTGGTGGATCCATGTGTGGTCTCTAAAGATAACACACATGCAATGACACTGGTGGATCCATATGTGGTATGTGAAAATAACACACATGCAATGACTCTAGTTGTTGTTAGTAAAAAGTACACACATGCAATGACACTGGTGGATCCATGTGTGGTCTCTGAAGAGAACACACATGCAATGACACTAGTGGATCCATGTGTGGTGTCTGAAGAGAACACATATGCAATGAGTCTAGCTGTGGTTAATGAGAAGAACACACATTTCAATGACACTGGTGGATCCATATATGGTATGTAAAAAGAACACACATGAAATGACTCTAGTTATTGTTAGTAAAAAGAACACACATGCAATGACACTGGTGGATCCATCTGTGGTCTATGAAGAGAACACACATTTCAATGACACTAGTGGATCCATATGTGGTATGTGAAAAGAACACACATGCAATGACTCTGGTTGTTGTTAGTAAAAAGAGCACACATGTAATGACACTGGTGGATCCATGTGGTCTCCAAGAGAACACACATTTCAATGACACTGGTGGATCCATATGTGGTATGTCAAAAGAACACACATGCAATGACTACGTTGTTGTTAGTAAAAGAACACACATGCAATGACACTAGTGGATCCATGTGAGGTCTCTAAAGAGAACACACATTTCAATGACACTCGTGGATCCATATGTGGTATGTGAAAAGAACACACATGCAATGACTCAAGTTGTTAGTAAAAAGTACACACATGCATAGACACTGGTGGATCCATGTGTGGTATCTGAAGAGAACACACATGCAATGACTCTAGTTGTGGTTAATGAGAAGAACACACATTTCAATGACACTTGTGGATCCATATGTGGTATGTGAAAAGAATAGTCATGAAATGACTCCAGTTGTTGTTAGTAAAAAGATTACACATGCAATGACATTAGGATCCATGTGTGGTCTCAAGAGAACACACATGCAATGACACTGTGGATCCATAAGTGGTATGTGAAAAGAACACACATGCAATGACTCAGTTGTTGTTAGTAAAAAGAACACATATGCAATGACATCAGGATCCATGTGTGGTCTCTAAAGATAACACACATGCAATGACACTGGTGGATCCATATGTGGTATGTGAAAAGAACACACATGCAATGACTCTAGTTGTTGTTAGTAAAAAGAACATACATGCAATGACACTGGTGGATCCATGTGTGGTCTCAAGAGAACACACATTTCAATGACACTGGTGGATCCATATGTGCTTTGTGAAAAGGACACACATGCAATGACTCTGGTTGTTGTTAGTAAAAGGAGCACACATGCAATGACACTGGTGGATCCATGTTTGGTCTCTGAAGAGAACAGACATTTCAATGACACTATTGGATCCATATGTCGTATGTGAAAAGAACACACATGCAATGACTCTAGTTGTTGTTAGTAAAAAGAACACACATGCAATGACATCAGGATCTATGTGTGGTCTCAAGAGAACACATGCAATGACTCTAGTTGTGGTTAATGAGAAGAACACACATTTCAATGACACTGGTGGATCCATATGTGGTATGTGAAAAGAATAGTCATGAAATGAGTCTAGCTGTTGTTAGTAAAAAGATCACACATGCAATGCCATTGGTGGATCCATGTGTGGTCTCTGAAGAGAACACACATGCAATGACACTGGTGGATCCATATGTGGTATGTGAAAAGAACACACATGCAATGACTCTAGTTGTTGTTAGTAAAAAGAACACACATGCAATGACACCAGTGGATCCATCTGTGGTCTCTGAAGAGAACACACATTTCAATGACACTGGTGGATCCATATGTGGTATGTGAAAAGAACACACATGCAATGACTCTAGTTGTTAGTAAAAAGAACACACATGCAATGACACTGGTGGATCCATGTGTGGTCTCTGAAGAGAACACACATTTCAATGACACTGGTGGATCCATATGTGCTTTGTGAAAAGGACACACATGCAATGACTCTGGTTGTTGTTAGTAAAAGGAGCACACATGCAATGACACTGGTGGATCCATGTGTGGTCTCTGAAGAGAACAGACATTTCAATGACACTGTTGGATCCATATGTGGTATGTGAAAAGAATAGTCATGAAATGACTTCAGTTGTTGTTAGTAAAAAGAACACACATGCAATGACACTGGTGGATCCATGTGTGGTGTCTGAAGAGAACACACATGCAATGAGTCTAGCTGTGGTTAATGAGAAGAACACACATTTCAATGACACTGGTGGATCCATATATGGTATGTGAAAAGAACACACATGAAATGACTCCGGTTGTTGTTAGTAAAAAGAGCACACATCCGATGACACTGGTGGATCCATCTGTGGTCTCTGAAGAGAACACACATTTCAATGACACTGGTGGATCCATATGTGGTATGTCAAAAGAACACACATGTAATGACTCCCGTTGTTGTTAGTAAAAAGAACACACATGCAATGACACTGGTGGATCCATGTGAGGTCTCTGAAGAGAACACACATTTCAATGACACTCGTGGATCCATATGTGGTATGTGAAAAGAACACACATGCAATGACTCAAGTTGTTGTTAGTAAAAAGTACACACATGCAATGACACTGGTGGATCCATGTGTGGTCTCTGAAGAACACACATGCAATGACTCTAGCTGTGGTTAATGAGAAGAACACACATTTCAATGACACTGGTGGATCCATATGTGGTATGTGAAAAGAATAGTCATGAAATGACTCCAGTTGTTGTTAGTAAAAAGATTACACATGAAATGACATTGGTGGATCCATGTGTGGTATCTGAAGAGAAACACATGCAATGACACTGTGGATCCATATGTGGTATTTGAAAAGAACACACATGCAATGACTCCGGTTGTTGTTAGTAAAAGAACACACATGCAATGACATCAAGGATCCATGTGTGGTCTCTAAAGAGAACACACATTTCAATGACACTGGTGGATCCATATGTGGTATGTGAAAAGAACACACATGCAATGACTCTGGTTGTTGTTAGTAAAAAGAACACACATGCATGCCACTGGTAGATCCATGTGTGGTCTCTGAAGAGAACACACGTGCAATGACACTGGTGGATCCATATGTGGTATGTGAAAAGAACACACATGCAATGACTCTAGTTGTTGTTAGTAAAAAGAACACACATGCAATGACACTGGTGGATCCATGTGTGGTGTCTCAAGAGAACACACATGGCAATGACTCTAGTGGTTAATGAGAAGAACACACATTTCAATGACACTCGTGGATCCATATGTGGTATGTGAAAAGAACGCACATGAAATGACTCAGGTTGTTGTTACTAAAAAGAACACACATGCAATGACACTGGTGGATCCATCTGTGGTCTCTAAAGAGAACACACATTACAATTACACTGTTGAATCCATATGTGGTATCTGAAAAGAACACACATGCAATTACTCTGGTTGTTGTTAGAATAAAGAGCACACATGCAATGACACTGGTGGATCCATGTGTGGTCTCTGAAGAGAACACACATTTCAATGACACTGGTGGATCCATATGTGGTATGTCAAAAGAACACACATGCAATGACTCCCGTTGTTGTTAGTAAAAAGAACACACATGCAATGACACTGGTGGATCCATGTGAGGTCTCTAAAGAGAACACACATTTCAATGACACTCGTGGATCCATATGTGGTATGTGAAAAGAACACACATGCAATGACTCAAGTTGTTAGTAAAAAGTACACACATGCAATGACACTGGTGGATCCATGTGTGGTATCTGAAGAGAACACACATGCAATGACTCTAGCTGTGGTTAATGAGAAGAACACACATTTCAATGACACTGGTGGATCCATATGTGGTATGTGAAAAGAATAGTCATGAAATGACTCCACTTGTTGTTAGTAAAAAGATTACACATGCAATGACATTGGTGGATCCATGTGTGGTCTCTGAAGAGAACACACATGCAATGACACTGGTGGATCCATGTGAGGTCTCTAAAGAGAACACACATGCAATGACTCTAGTTGTTGTTAGTAAAAAGTACACACATGCAATGACACTGGTGGATCCATCTGTGGTCTCTGAAGAACACACATGCAATGACACTGGTGGATCCATATGTGGTATGTGAAAATAACACACATGCAATGACTCTAGTTGTTGTTAGTAAAAAGTACACACATGCAATGACACTGGTGGATCCATGTGTGGTCTCTGAAGAGAACACACATGCAATGACACTAGTGGATCCATGTGTGGTGTCTGAAGAGAACACATATGCAATGAGTCTAGCTGTGGTTAATGAGAAGAACACACATTTCAATGACACTGGTGGATCCATATATGGTATGTGAAAAGAACACACATGAAATGACTCCGGTTGTTGTTAGTAAAAAGAACACACATGCAATGACACTGGTGGATCCATCTGTGGTCTCTGAAGAGAACACACATTTCAATGACACTGGTGGATCCATATGTGGTATCTGAAAAGAACACACATGCAATGACTCTGGTTGTTGTTAGTATAAAGAGCACACATGCAATGACATCAGGATCCATGTGTGGTCTCTGAAGAGAACACACATTTCAATGACACTGGTGGATCCATATGTGGTATGTCAAAAGAACACACATGCAATGACTACCGTTGTTGTTAGTAAAAAGAACACACATGCAATGACACTGGTGGATCCATGTGAGGTCTCTAAAGAGAACACACATTTCAATGACACTCGTGGATCCATATGTGGTATGTGAAAAGAACACACATGCAATGACTCAAGTTGTTAGTAAAAAGTACACACATGCATAGACACTGGTGGATCCATGTGTGGTATCTGAAGAGAACACACATGCAATGACTCTAGTTGTGGTTAATGAGAAGAACACACATTTCAATGACACTGGTGGATCCATATGTGGTATGTGAAAAGAATAGTCATGAAATGACTCCACTTGTTGTTAGTAAAAAGATTACACATGCAATGACATTGGTGGATCCATGTGTGGTCTCTGAAGAGAACACACATGCAATGACACTGGTGGATCCATAAGTGGTATGTGAAAAGAACACACATGCAATGACTCCAGTTGTTGTTAGTAAAAAGAACACATATGCAATGACACTGGTGGATCCATGTGTGGTCTCTAAAGATAACACACATGCAATGACACTGGTGGATCCATATGTGGTATGTGAAAAGAACACACATGCAATGACTCTAGTTGTTGTTAGTAAAAAGAACATACATGCAATGACACTGGTGGATCCATGTGTGGTCCCTGAAGAGAACACACATTTCAATGACACTGGTGGATCCATATGTGCTTTGTGAAAAGGACACACATGCAATGACTCTGGTTGTTGTTAGTAAAAGGAGCACACATGCAATGACACTGGTGGATCCATGTTTGGTCTCTGAAGAGAACAGACATTTCAATGACACTATTGGATCCATATGTCGTATGTGAAAAGAACACACATGCAATGACTCTAGTTGTTGTTAGTAAAAAGAACACACATGCAATGACACTGGTGGATCTATGTGTGGTCTCTGAAGAGAACACACATGCAATGACTCTAGTTGTGGTTAATGAGAAGAACACACATTTCAATGACACTGGTGGATCCATATGTGGTATGTGAAAAGAATAGTCATGAAATGAGTCTAGCTGTTGTTAGTAAAAAGATCACACATGCAATGCCATTGGTGGATCCATGTGTGGTCTCTGAAGAGAACACACATGCAATGACACTGGTGGATCCATATGTGGTATGTGAAAAGAACACACATGCAATGACTCTAGTTGTTGTTAGTAAAAAGAACACACATGCAATGACACCAGTGGATCCATCTGTGGTCTCTGAAGAGAACACACATTTCAATGACACTGGTGGATCCATATGTGGTATGTGAAAAGAACACACATGCAATGACTCTAGTTGTTGTTAGTAAAAAGAACACACATGCAATGACATCAGGTGGATCCATGTGTGGTCTCAAGAGAACACATTTCAATGACACTGGTGGATCCATATGTGCTTTGTGAAAAGGACACACATGCAATGACTCTGGTTGTTGTTAGTAAAAGGAGCACACATGCAATGACACTGTGGATCCATGTGTGGTCTCTGAAGAGAACACATTTCAATGACACTGGATCCATATGTGGTATGTGAAAAGAATAGTCATGAAATGACTTCAGTTGTTGTTAGTAAAAGAACACACATGCAATGACATGGTGGATCCATGTGTGGTGTGAAGAGAACACACATGCAATGAGTCTAGCTGTGGTTAATGAGAAGAACACACATTTCAATGACACTGGTGGATCCATATGTGGTATGTGAAAAGAAAACTCATGAAATGACTCGCGTTGTTGTTAGTAAAAGAGCACACATCCGATGACACTGGTGGATCCATCTGTGGTCTCAAGAGAACACACATTTCAATGACACTGTGGATCCATATGTGGTATGTCAAAATAACACACATGTAATGACTCTGTTGTTGTTAGTAAAAGAACACACATGCAATGACACTGTGGATCCATGTGAGGTCTCAAGATAACACACATTTCAATGACACTGTGGATCCATATGTGGTATGTGAAAAGAACACACATGCAATGACTCAAGTTGTTGTTAGTAAAAGTACACACATGCAATGACATGGTGGATCCATGTGTGGTCTCTGAAGAACACACATGCAATGACTCTAGCTGGTTAATGAGAAGAACACACATTTCAATGACAGGTGGATCCATATGTGGTATTTGAAAAGAATAGTAATGAAATGACTCCAGTTGTTGTTAGTAAAAAGATTACACATGAAATGACATTGGTGGATCCATGTGTGGTATCTGAAGAGAACGCACATGCAATGACACTGGTGGATCCATATGTGGTATTTGAAAAGAACACACATGCAATGACTCCAGTTGTTGTTAGTAAAAATAACACACATGCAATGACACTGGCGGATCCATGTGTGGTCTCTAAAGAGAACACACATTTCAATGACACTGGTGGATCCATATGTGGTATGTGAAAAGAACACACATGCAATGACTCTGGTTGTTGTTAGTAAAAGAACACACATGCATGCCATCGGTAGATCCATGTGTGGTATCTGAAGAGAACACACGTGCAATGACACTGGTGGATCCATATGTGGTATGTGAAAAGAACACACATGCAATGACTCTAGTTGTTGTTAGTAAAAGAACACACATGCAATGACACTGGTGGATCCATGTGTGGTGTCAAGAGAACACACATGCAATGAGTCTAGCTGTGGTTAATGAGAAGAACACACATTTCAATGACACTGGTGGATCCATATATGGTATGTGAAAAGAACGCATGAAATGACTCGGTTGTTGTTAGTAAAAAGAACACACATGCAATGACACTGGATCCATCTGTGGTCTCTGAAGAGAACACACATTTCAATGACACTGGTGGATCCATATGTGGTATCTGAAAAGAACACACATGCAATGACTCTGGTTGTTGTTAGTATAAAGAGCACACATGCAATGACACTGGTGGATCCATGTGTGGTCTTTGAAGAGAACACACATTTCAATGACACTGGTGGATCCATATGTGGTATGTCAAAAGAACACACATGCAATGACTACCGTTGTTGTTAGTAAAAAGAACACACATGCAATGACACTGGTGGATCCATGTGAGGTCTCTAAAGATAACACACATTACAATGAGACTCGTGGATCCATTTGTTGTTTGTGCATAGAACACACATGCAATGACTCAAGTTGTTAGTAAAAAGTACACACATGCAATGACACTGGTGGATCCATGTGTGGTATCTGAAGAGAACACACATGCAATGACTCTAGCTGTGGTTAATGAGAAGAACACACATTTCAATGACACTGGTGGATCCATATGTGGTATGTGAAAAGAATAGTCATGAAATGACTCCACTTGATGTTAGTAAAAAGATTACACATGCAATGACATTGGTGGATCCATGTGTGGTCTCTGAAGAGAACACACATGCAATGACACTGGTGGATCCATAAGTGGTATGTGAAAAGAACACACATGCAATGACTCCAGTTGTTGTTAGTAAAAAGAACACACATGCAATGACACTGGTGGATCCATGTGTGGTCTCTAAAGATAACACACATGCAATGACACTGGTGGATCCATATGTGGTATGTGAAAATAACACACATGCAATGACTCTAGTTGTTGTTAGTAAAAAGTACACACATGCAATGACACTGGTGGATCCATGTGTGGTCTCTGAAGAGAACACACATGCAATGACACTAGTGGATCCATGTGTGGTGTCCAAGAACACATATGCAATGAGTCTAGCTGTGGTTAATGAGAAGAACACACATTTCAATGACACTGGTGGATCCATATATGGTATGTGAAAAGAACACACATGAAATGACTCCGGTTGTTGTTAGTAAAAAGAACACACATGCAATGACACTGGTGGATCCATCTGTGGTCTCTGAAGAGAACACACATTTCAATGACACTGGTGGATCCATATGTGGTATCTGAAAAGAACACACATGCAATGACTCTGGTTGTTGTTAGTATAAAGAGCACACATGCAATGACACTGGTGGATCCATGTGTGGTCTCTGAAGAGAACACACATTTCAATGACACTGGTGGATCCATATGTGGTATGTCAAAAGAACACACATGCAATGACTACCGTTGTTGTTAGTAAAAAGAACACACATGCAATGACACTGGTGGATCCATGTGAGGTCTCTAAAGAGAACACACATTTCAATGACACTCGTGGATCCATATGTGGTATGTGAAAAGAACACACATGCAATGACTCAAGTTGTTAGTAAAAAGTACACACATGCATAGACACTGGTGGATCCATGTGTGGTATCTGAAGAGAACACACATGCAATGACTCTAGCTGTGGTTAATGAGAAGAACACACATTTCAATGACACTGGTGGATCCATATGTGGTATGTGAAAAGAATAGTCATGAAATGACTCCACTTGTTGTTAGTAAAAAGATTACACATGCAATGACATTGGTGGATCCATGTGTGGTCTCTGAAGAGAACACACATGCAATGACACTGGTGGATCCATAAGTGGTATGTGAAAAGAACACACATGCAATGACTCCAGTTGTTGTTAGTAAAAAGAACACATATGCAATGACACTGGTGGATCCATGTGTGGTCTCTAAAGATAACACACATGCAATGACACTGGTGGATCCATATGTGGTATGTGAAAAGAACACACATGCAATGACTCTAGTTGTTGTTAGTAAAAAGTACACACATGCAATGACACTGGTGGATCCATGTGTGGTCTCTGAAGAGAACACACATGCAATGACTCTAGCTATGGTTAATGAGAAGAACACACATTTCAATGACACTGGTGGATCCATATGTGCTTTGTGAAAAGGACACACATGCAATGACTCTGGTTGTTGTTAGTAAAAGGAGCACACATGCAATGACACTGGTGGATCCATGTTTGGTCTCTGAAGAGAACAAACATTTCAATGACACTGTTGGATCAATATGTGGTATGTCAAAAGAACACACATGCAATGACTCTAGTTGTTGTTAGTAAAAAGAACACACATGCAATGAAACTGGTGGATCTATGTGTGGTCTCTGAAGAGAACACACATGCAATGACTCTAGTTGTGGTTAATGAGAAGAACACACATTTCAATGACACTGGTGGATCCATATGTGGTATGTGAAAAGAATAGTCATTAAATGAGTCTAGTTGTTGTTAGTAAAAAGATCACACATGCAATGACATTGGTGGATCCATGTGTGGTCTCTGAAGAGAACACACATGCAATGACACTGGTGGATCCATATGTGGTATGTGAAAAGAACACACATGCAATGACTCTAGTTGTTGTTAGTAAAAATAACACACATGCAATGACACTGGTGGATCCATCTGTGGTCTCTGAAGAGAACACACATTTCAATGACACTGGTGGATCCATATGTGGTATGTGAAAAGAACACACATGCAATGACTCTAGTTGTAGTTAGTAAAAAGAACACACATGCAATGACACTGGTGGATCCATGTGTGGTCTCTGAAGAGAACACACATATTTTCACATACCACATATGGATCCAACAGTGTCATTGAAATGTCTCAAGAGAACACACATTTCAATGACACTGTGGATCCATATGTGCTTTGTGAAAAGGACACATGCAATGACTCTAGTTGTTGTTAGTAAAGAGCACACATGCAATGACACTGGTGGATCCATGTGGTCTCAAAGAGAACAGACATTTCAATGACACTGTTGGATCCATATGTGGTATGTGAAAAGAATAGTCATGAAATGACTCAGCTTGTTGTTAGTAAAAAGAACACACATGCAATGACATTGGATCCATGTGTGGTCTCTGAAGAGAACACACATTCAATGAAACTGGTGGATCCATAAGTGGTATGTGAAAAGAACACACATGCAATGACTCCAGTTGTTGTTAGTAAAAAGAACACACATGCAATGACACTGGTGGATCCATGTGTGGTCTCTGAAGATAACACACATGCAATGACACTGGTGGATCCATATGTGGTATGTGAAAAGAACACACACGCAATGACTCTAGTTGTTGTTAGTAAAAAGTATGACATGCAATGACATCTGGATCCATGTGTGGTCTCTAAAGAGAACACACATGCAATGACTCTAGATATGGTTAATGAGAAGAACACACATTTCAATGACACTGGTGGATCCATAGGTGGTATGTGAAAAGAAAAGTCATGAAATGACTCCAGTTGTTGTTAGTAAAAAGAACACAAATGCAATGACATCAGGATCCATGTGTGGTCTCTAAAGAGAACACACATGCAATGAGACTGGTGGATCCTTCTGTGGTATGTGAAAAGAACACACATGCAATGACTCTAGTTGTTGATAGTAAAAAGTACACACATGCAATGACACTGGCGGATCCATGTGTGGTCTCTGAAGAGAACACACATGCAATGACTATAGCTATGGTTAATGAGAAGAACACACATTTCAATGACATTGGTGGATCCATATGTGGTATGTGAAAAGAATAGTCATGAAATGACTCCAGTTGTTGTTAATAAAGAGAACACACATGCAATGACACTGGTGGATCCATGTGAGGTCTCTAAAGAGAACACACATGCAATGACTCTAGTTGTTGTTAGTAAAAAGTACACACATGCAATGACACTGGTGGATCCATGTGTGGTCTCTAAAGAGAACACACATGCAATGACTCTAGCTATGGTTAATGACAAGAACACACATTTCAATGACACTGGTGGATCCATATGTGCTTTGTGAAAAGGACACAGATGCAATGACTCTGGTTGTTGTTAGTAAAAGGAGCACACATGCAATGACACTGGTGGATCCATGTTTGGTCTCTGAAGAGAACAAACATTTCAATGACACTGTTGGATCAATATGTGGTATGTGAAAAGAACACACATGCAATGACTCTAGTTGTTGTTAGTAAAAAGAACACACATGCAATGAAACTGGTGGAGCTATGTGTGGTCTCTGAAGAGAACACACATGCAATGACTCTAGTTGTGGTTAATGAGAAGAACACACATTTCAATGACACTGGTGGATCCATATGTGGTATGTGAAAAGAATAGTCATGAAATGAGTCTAGTTGTTGTTAGTAAAAAGATCACACATGCAATGACATTGGTGGATCCATGTGTGGTCTCTTAAGAGAACACACATGCAATGACACTGGTGGATCCATATGTGGTATGTGAAAAGAACACACATGCAATGACTCTAGTTGTTGTTAGTAAAAAGAACACACATGCAATGACACTGGTGGATCCATCTGTGGTCTCTGAAGAGAACACACATTTCAATGACACTGGTGGATCCATATGTGGTATGTGAAAAGAACACACATGCAATGACTCTAGTTGTTGTTAGTAAAAATGTAGGGTCCCCAACCTTTAATAAGATTGAGCCCCCTGTGTTTACAATGCTAGTCCCTGGATCAATAGCTAGCATCCACAGTTCAGATGTAATATCAAGAAACAAAGGTCATAATACAACTTTATAACCAGGAATAAAATAGTTTTATTACATCAAACATAGCTCATTGGCTATTTACATTACATTGCAGAGGAATAACTATAGTCATGTGTCCTTCATCTTCAAAGTGCCACAGGCAGATGTTGGTTGTAGACTTTGTAATCCTAATCAATCAATCTTCACTAAAATCAATCAAACCTGCAACATCATAAGTTACAGCCACAAGGGTCAATACATTTGAATTGTATTGGCAAGTGATACTTTGGTAGTATAGTGGAGTCTATCATCTATATGCATTTTGGCTAAGTGCAGTTGAGGCTTGCATTGCTCAAAATAGATTTTTTCCTATCATTTTGAAAATACTATGTTTTGTTTGGCAAAAACAATTTTCCTCAATCGATGATTTCAAGATCCTTGTACCAAGCCATCTCTCCATCAAAGATTGAAGAATTTCACACAACCCTTGTTCACCCACAAGTTTTAATTTAGAAATTGGAGTGATGAGATTCTTGATTGCTTCCATGTCTTGATGCTCAAATTGTCCTTTACCAGGGACATGGCTAAGTACTTAGGTTTTACACTCTGTAGAGGTGGTGCACTTTACCCACAAGACTTGGTTTCCCAAGACAAAATCTTTCAGAAGCTTTCCCTTAGACCAACATGGACGCGTTCCAACCTATCAATCACTACCACCCACTGTCCATGTGGCTAAGTTCTTGCAACCTATATGATCATTGCAGAGCCCATATTGCCAAGTGGTTGCACTTGAAGCTTCTCAACATTTGACATCTCAAATCTCTTTGTTTCCTGGGTGGCCATCCACAAGTGAGATACACAAGCCAAGTCCATGGCCTTGTGAACCACTCAACATACACCATTCCTTCCATTCCACCCAGGTGATTCATTATCTTAGTTGTTTTGTTAAAATAAAACACAAGTCCATAGACTTAGAAATTTTCATAGCATGAATATATATCCCACCCAGGTTTTCTATTAGCTAGGCTAAGCTTGATAGTAATAGGATTCTTAACTTAGGAAAATCCTACTAAGGATTCATTCTACTAGTTTTCCTATAGCAAGGTCTATACTTAGCAAAATAAAAACCATGCAAGTTTTACTTAGCAAAAACACTAATGCATAGTGAAAATAATGGGACATAAGATATGAAGCATCACTTGCCTTTTTGGTAGAGGGCATAGGTTCACTCCTTGTCCTTGCAACACTCACACTCTTCAAGTCACTACAAATAATCAAGCAAGGCACAAACTCAATCTACCAATCAAGCAAACACAAAATCAACTAACACTCCAAACCAATATTCTCTCAAACAAAATTACACACACAAGACAATGGAATCTAAGTCATGCATAAGCATGCAAAGGTTGGTTCTAATGTAAGGATGGTCTTCACTAGGCTTCTAACTTTGTAAGTTCCAATTTGGTCATTTACTAAAATGGCAAAGTCATTTGCAAAAGGTTTCACTATAAAACCATTTGCAAAACAAAGTGTCATTATATGTGGTGTAGAAACATTTCTACTAGGGTATTAACCTATAGGTTTCACCAAATGAGTTGCTATTGCAAAACTTGGTGTTTTGGGTCAGTAGGTTTGGTTCAAAACATTTTCTCAAAGTTTTCTTTATGAAAGCATTTTCATAAACAAAACAAATAGTTTTAGTTAGCTAGAAATGGACTAAACTAATTAATCCATCCTATTCATTTCCAAAATCACTTTCCAAACTATGGGTTGGTTCCTAGGGTCAGTAAGGTCACAACAAACTAAATTGCAAAGGTTTTAACCTAAATATCATTTTTAAATGATTTTTCTAATGTTAGCAAGCACACAAAAGAATCTGCAAAATCAAACAAGCTAACAAATACTATTTGCTAAACTAAGGGCAGGGTTGGTTAGAGCTTGTCTTGCTGAATCCAATGACATCAAATTTGTAAAATTTGGACGTGTGGATCCAAAGATACATGGGTTTGAAAATGGCAAAAGTTTATGTTTTCAAATCTCTTTTAAACAGATCTAGTGCCACGCGTCTTAATATTATTCGCCCGTACCGGTTCGGTGTGGATCGGCAACGTGGAGCGTTGGATCAAGTTTGATCGCACGGCACAGAGGACATACCCCTTCGCGGTTAGTCATTCTATCGTAACCGATGGATCGAGATCGAACGGTTGCGGCAGGCTCGACCTAAAGCTAGCGGCGCTGCGGTGGCCAGCGGCGGCGGAGCGATCGGTCGATGACGGTGGCGACGATACAGGAAGCGAGAGAGAAAAAGGGCATGCTCACCGGGCTCAGGGGGTCACGCGGCTTAGGTACCGCTGGCTTGACAAAGGCGCCAGAGGCGCTGCAATTCCTCGTCGGAGTTGGGATCGACGGCGGCGGTTGTTTCGTTCTGCCGAGGACGACGTTGATCACCGTGAGGTAAACAAAACACATAGTCAGAGCGCAAGGACACGGGCGAAGGTGTGTGCGTGAATGAGAAGGCGGGGCGGTCTGGTTCACACAGGAGACGTCGCGGAGAAGAAGCGACACGGCGCGCCTGCTTGACGGCGGCGAAGATTGGGGGCGCCCTAAGACAAACGGAAAGTGCTGTTAGGTTCGTCTGAGCTTGGAGATCATCATCGTGTTCTCGGGGAGGAGAGGGGTGACCGGAATCTACCTGTCGGGGGCTCGTCGGAGAAAGAGGCAGACGGTGGCGACGGTGGTCGTCGTTGTCGAGGCTCTAGGGTTCCCGCGGGTGAGTGGGTGGTATGGATGGATGCGTCTGGAAGTGGGGAAGCGGCTAGGTTGCTTAAGGAGGCAAGGGGCAGCGAGTCTTGGTCGGAATTGCTCGGAGACGGTGGTCGAGCTCTTGGCACAGAGAGAATGGAGGCCTAGGCGAGGGAGGAGGCGATGTCTGAGGGAAATGACAGAGGAGAGGGAGGCGTTTAAGTAGACGTAGTCGCTGGACTGAATAAACGCGGCAGTAACTCGAATTGATGCGAGCTTTCAACGGGCAGAAACGGCCGGCGAAGTCTGGGGGAGACGGAGTCGCGGGGAGGACGATGAACAGTTGTCGGTGGGGTCCTCTGGTCAGTGGGAAAAGAAAGGAGGGAGGGGTCCACTTGTCAGTCTCTTTATGGTTTCTTTTCATGCGTAAAAACAGCTCGGGAAAAAAATAAGGGAGGTGGGGTCTGTTGTCGCCGAGAGGAGAGAGGAGGAGTGGGTCCTGGTTTTCATTGACTCAAGGTCGATTCTGGGTGTAAAATGTTTTTCTTGAGGGAGATCAATGGACTGGCCTTAGTGGGTCAGCTGGGCTAGTTGAGGCTTATTTTTTTTTCTGTCAAACCTTTTTCTTTTTCTATTCTATTTTTCTGTTTGAAATTCAAACAATTATCAAACAAACAAACAATTTCAAACAATTCAAACAAACACTCAATTTTGTACTTTGAATTTGGTTCTGTTTTTCAACATATTCCAAATCTCAAAATAAAATAATATTTTTATTTATTTTAAGATCCATTTATTATTTAAATAAAGTGGATCTTTAGTTATTAGGGTTTGATTTATTTAATAAAATTTCCATTTGAAATCCAATTATTTTCAAAAACAAACCAGTAGGTTTTATTTTGAAAAATAAGGAATACTTGGAAACTTATTTAAATAAATAAATAAGTTTTGGTGTTTTAATTAAAATGGGAAAGCCTTTACTTAAATAAAATTGGATATTTAAATCCTTATTATTTTATTTAAATAATTCTTTACTCATTTTAATCAAAGCAAAACCTTTTAATAAAAGATTTCAAAGTAGTAATAAAATATTTGGTGTTCATTTAAAATGGGAAAAGCCTTTACTTAAATAAAATTGGATATTTAAATCCTTATTATTTTATTTAAATAAACTTTTACTCATTTTATCAAAACAAAATACTTTATTACAAAAGTTTGGCCAAAATTAATTTGGCTCACCTTTTCATTTGAAAACAAAGTCTTTTATTAAAAGATCTAAATAGTATTTCCAAAACAATTTATTTTTTCTTTATTAAATGTTTATCTTTTTAATCCCTTTAGGATTATAATTGTTCACCAATTGGTATGGCTTTTGGTAAGAGCTTTATTGGCTTTGGAAATTCAATTTCCTTTATCTCATTATGTTCACAAGATTTTGTTTATAGTTCCAAACTAAGTGAAACCAACTCTATGGTCCTTTCTGGATCCTTTGAGAATATTTGTTGATCAACTTTGGTATGGATCAAATCCATAGATTTGGAGATACTTTGGAAATTGATTTCCTTCCATTAGGGCTTAGGGTTTTGGATTTTGGATTTACTTTCCAAGTGTTTAAATTCCAGATACATTCATTGAGGAATGCAATTCCCTTGATTTGGATTTTTGTTGAATTCTAACTTTTACCAAAGTTTGTTCAAGATGGGATTTTAAGTCTCCTTTTAGAAACAAAAGTTTCTTTTCACCCTGATTTTCAACAAAAATTTATTTTGTTTATTTATTTTTCACATTACAAGATTTGAAAAATCTTGGGATGTGATAGGCTACCACCCTTAAAATAAATCTCGTCCCGAGATTTGGGGGGGCTAGGGTTACAAGTCGGCTCAAACAGCTAGGGTACTACCACCCTTAAAATTTTTCCAACTAAACTATATCTTGGCTTGCTTGGAATCTTGAGGAAAACTTCTTCTTGGAAAACTTCTGCTTAGTGTCCTTTGTTTCCATTCTTGACTCATGGGCCAAGGTTGAGATCCTTCATAGGCTTGTTTATCTTGTTCTTCATCTTTTCTGGACAATTGCTTACATAGTGTCCTGGTTCCTTGCAATTGAAACAGTGGATATCTTGGAGTTCTTTACGTTGCTCTTGTGGACAAGTTGCTACGTAGTGGCCTGGTTCCTTGCAGTTGTTGCACACTACTTGGCCGATCTCTTTATTCTTCGGGTTCTCTGGGCATCCACTGGGGTAGTGTCCCATTTCCTTACATTTACGACATTGCACAAGGCTCATGTCTTGCTTTGGTTTCTTGGGCTTCTTTGATCCTTTGAATTGGGTTGTCTTGTTTGGAGGTATAGGTGGTCCTTTTCCTTTGTCATCAACATTCTTGGCATACTTGGATCCTTCTTGTTTCCTTTGTTCAACAATAGCATAGATGGGGCATTGGATAGGGACATGATCGTTTCCTTCACAAAGGTAACAAGTAGCTTGAGAGGTAGGACATTGTCCAATAGGATGTTTCTCTTCACAGTTGGGGCATTGATCTTCATGTTCCTCGGAAGTGTGATCCTTGTCTCCACAAATAATGCAAGCTGGGGCTCCATCTAGAATAACATTCTTGTCATCCTTGTTGTCATACACTCTTTTGGGATAGTTTTCTTCCATGCTGATCATTTGATTAGTCACCTTAAGCATCAGTTGGGATTGTTCTTCCAAAAACATTTGCAAGGTAGGGTCTTTATCACTATTGTTGGCTATGAACTGAGCTGTTAGTTGGCTCAATTGGTGTTGGGTTGCTAGGAGTTCTTTCATGCTGTCAACTTGGTTGTTGTTGTTGTTGTCATCATCCTTGATGCTGGAGTCTCTTGGAGAAGTCATCTGTTTGGGTTGGAGGGGATTAGAATAGGCAAAAGATTTTTCTAAGGAATCAATTTTATTCACACACATCACAAATCACACAAGCAATGTGCAAGCAATCACAAACAAACACTCCACTCAAACAACAGTTTCAAGCACATACTTAGGCAACAAAATATTTTTGTTACACCACATAAGTTGGTGGGTTTGATTTAACTAAAATATGGTGGTCCATCTACATGGTTCACTTGTGATTTTTCCATCCTTCTTGGTTGATTCTTCTTGATTGAGATCTTTGTATCCTTGGAGAATTCTTGTGTCTTGGTCACAAATTTTCAAAAGTGTTCATGGTTTCTTCTAAGTTGTGTTTCCTTAGTCTTCAAGTGAAATGTTACTCAAGACTTGTATTTCTTTAGTGATATCCAAGTTGAAGTCCTTGGTGTACATGTTGAAGATGTTGAAGAAGTTGAAGTCATTAGAGTTGATGAAGTTGAAGAAGTCCTTTGCACATGGTGTAGTCTTTGGTCATGGGGTAGGCATTTCATTGAGTTTTGAAGTAGAAGAGAAGTAGAGTTGAAACCAAAAAAATGATTGAGGAAAGAGTTTACAAGATTGTTTTTGTAAATAAGTTTTGGAATAAATACAACTCCTATTTTTCTAAGGGTTTTTTGTCCAATCCTAGGGTTACAAATCCTACAGGCAACACAATGCTCTGATACCATTCTGTAGGGTCCCCAACCTTTAATAAGATTGAGCCCCCTGTGTTTACAATGCTAGTCCCTGGATCAATAGCTAGCATCCACAGTTCAGATGTAATATCAAGAAACAAAGGTCATAATACAACTTTATAACCAGGAATAAAATAGTTTTATTACATCAAACATAGCTCATTGGCTATTTACATTACATTGCAGAGAATAACTATAGTCATGGGTCCTTCATCTTCAAACTGCCACAGGCAGATGTTGGTTGTAGACTTTGTAATCCTAATCAATCAATCTTCACTAAAATCAATCAAACCTGCAACATCATAAGTTACAGCCACAAGGGTCAATACATTTGAATTGTATTGGCAAGTGATACTTTGGTAGTATAGTGGAGTCTATCATCTATATGCATTTTGGCTAAGTGGAGTTGAGGCTTGCATTGCTCAAAATAGATTTTTTCCTATCATTTTGAAAATACTAAGTTTTGTTTGGCAAAAACAATTTTCCTCAATCGATGATTTCAAGATCCTTGTACCAAGCCATCTCTCCATCAAAGATTGAAGAATTTCACACAACCCTTGTTCACCCACAAGTTTTTATTTAGAAATTGGAGTGATGAGATTCTTGATTGCTTCCATGTCTTGATGCTCAAATTGTCCTTTACTAGGGACATGGCTAAGTACTTAGGTTTTACACTCTGCAGAGGTGGTGCACTTTACCCACAAGACTTGGTTTCCCAAGACAAAATCTTTCAGAAGCTTTCCCTTAGACCAACATGGACGCGTTCCAACCTATCAATCACTACCACCCACTGTCCATGTGGCTAAGTTCTTGCAACCTATATGATCATGGCAGAGCCCATATTTCCAAGTGGTTGCACTTGAAGCTTCTCAACATTTGACATCTCAAATCTCTTTGTTTCCTGGGTGGCCATCCACAAGTGAGATACACAAGCCAAGTTCATGGCCTTGTGAACCACTCAACATACACCATTCCTTCCATTCCACCCAGGTGATTCATTATCTTAGTTGTTTTGTTAAAATAAAACACAAGTCCATAGACTTAGAAATTTTCATAGCATGAATATATATCCCACCCAGGTTTTCTATTAGCTAGGCTAAGCTTGATAGTAATAGGATTCTTAACTTAGGAAAATCCTACTAAGGATTCATTCTACTAGTTTTCCTATAGCAAGGTCTATACTTAGCAAAATAAAAACCATGCAAGTTTTACTTAGCAAAAACACTAATGCATAGTGAAAATAATGGGACATAAGATATGAAGCATCACTTGCCTTTTTGGTAGAGGGTATAGGTTCACTCCTTGTCCTTGCAACACTCACACTCTTCAAGTCACTACAAATAATCAAGCAAGGCACAAACTCAATCTACCAATCAAGCAAACACAAAATCAACTAACACTCCAAACCAATATTCTCTCAAACAAAATTACACACACAAGACAATGGAATCTAAGTCATGCATAAGCATGCAAAGGTTGGTTCTAATGTAAGGATGGTCTTCACTAGGCTTCTAACTTTGTAAGTTCCAATTTGGTCATTTACTAAAATGGCAAAGTCATTTGCAAAAGGTTTCACTATATAACCATTTGCAAAACAAAGTGTCATTATATGTGGTGTAGAAACATTTCTACTAGGGTATTAACCTATAGGTTTCACCAAATGAGTTGCTATTGCAAAACTTGGTGTTTTGGGTCAGTAGGTTTGGTTCAAAACATTTTCTCAAAGTTTTCTTTATGAAAGCATTTCATAAACAAAACAAATAGTTTTAGTTAGCTAGAAATGGACTAAACTAATTAATCCATCCTATTCATTTCCAAAATCACTTTCCAAACTATGGGTTGGTTCCTAGGGTCGATAAGGTCACAACAAACTAAAGTGCAAAGGTTTTAACCTAAATATCATTTTTAAATGATTTTTCTAATGTTAGCAAGCACACAAAAGAATCTGCAAAATCAGACAAGCTAACAAATACTATTTGCTAAACTAAGGGCAGGGTTGGTTAGAGCTTGTCTTGCTGAATCCAACGACATCAAATTTGTAAAATTTGGACGTGTGGATCCAAAGATACATGGGTTTGAAAATGGCAAAAGTTTGCATTTCAAATCTCTTTTAAACAGATCTAGTGCCACGCGTCTTAATATTATTCGCCTGCACGGTTCGGTGTGGATCGGCAACGCGTGAGCATTGGATCAAGTTTGATCGCGCGGCCACGAAGGACATACCCTTGGTTAGTCATTCTATCGTAACCGATGGATCGAGATCGAGCAGTTGGCAGCTCGACCTAAAGCTAAGCGGCTGCCAGCGGCGGAAGCGATCGATCGATGGCATGGCGGCAATACAGAAGCGAGAGAAAAAGGGCATGCTCACCGGGCTCGGGGTCACTGGCTCGAAGCTTGCTGGCTTGACAAGGGGCGCTCAGGCGATTGCAATTCCTCGTCGGAGTTGAACGACGGCGGTTGTTCTGATTCTTGTCGAGGGCACGCTGTTGATCACCAGGAGGTAAACAAAACACATAGTCAGGAGCGCAAGGACACGGCGAAGGTGTGTGCGTGAATGAGAAGGCGCGGGGCGGTCTGGTTCACCTGGGAGACGTCGCCGGAGAAGAAGCAGACACGGCGGCGCTCTGTGCTTGACGAAGGCGAAGATTGGGGGCGCCCTAAGACAAACGGAAAGTGCTGTTAGGTTCGTCTGAGCTTGGAGATCATCATCGTGTTCTCGGGGAGGAGAGGGGTGACCGGAATCTACCTGTCGGGGGCTCGTCGGAGAAAGAGGCAGACGGTGGCGACGGTGGTCGTCGTTGTCGAGGCTCTAGGGTTCCCGCGGGTGAGTGGGTGGTATGGATGGATGCGTCTGGAAGTGGGGAAGCGGCTAGGTTGCTTAAGGAGGCAAGGGGCAGCGAGTCTTGGTCGGAATTGCTCGGAGACGGTGGTCGGAGCTGCGGCGGTACAGAGAGAAATGGAGGCAGCCTAGGGGCAGAGGGGAGGCGGTGTCTGTGGGAAATGACAGAGGAGAGGGAGGCGGTTAAATAGGTGTTGTCGCTGGACTGAATAAACGCGGCAGTAACTCGAATTGATGCGAGCTTTCAACGGGCAGAAACGGCCGGCGAAGTCTGGGGGAGACGGGTCATGGGAGGACGATGAACAGTTGTCGGTGGGGTCCTCTGGTCAGTGGGAAAAGAAAGGAGGGAGGGGTCCACTTGTCAGTCTCTTTGCGGGTTTCTTTCGCGGTGCAGAAAAACGGCTCAGGAAAAAATAAGGGGAGGTGGGGTCTGTTGTCAGCGAGAGGGAGAGAGGAGGAGTGGGTCCTGGTTTTCATTGACTCAGTGGGTCAGTATCTGGGTGTAAAATGTTTTTCTTCGGGGAGAATCTTGGACTGGGCCTTAGTGTGTCATTGGCTAGTTGGGCTGCTCTATTTTTTTCTGTCTAAACCTTTTTCTTTTTCTATTATATTTTTCTGTTTGAAATTCAAACAATTATCAAACAAACAAACAATTTCAAACAATTCAAACAAACACTCAATTTTGTACTTTGAATTTGGTTCTGTTTTTCAACATATTCCAAATATCAAAATAAAATAATATTTTTATTTATTTTAAGATCCATTTATTATTTAAATAAAGTGGATCTTTAGTTATTAGGGTTTGATTTATTTAATAAAATTTCCATTTGAAATCCAATTATTTTGAAAAACAAACCAGTAGGTTTTATTTTGAAAAATAAGGAATACTTGGAAACTTATTTAAATAAATAAATAAGTTTTGGTGTTTTAAATTAAAATGGGAAAGCCTTTACTTAAATAAAATTGGATATTTAAATCCTTATTATTTTATTTAAATAATTCTTTACTCATTTTAATCAAAGCAAAACCTTTTAATAAAAGATTTCAAAGTAGTAATAAAATATTTGGTGTTCATTTAAAATGGGAAAAGCCTTTACTTAAATAAAATTGGATATTTAAATCCTTATTATTTTATTTAAATAAACTTTTACTCATTTTATCAAAACAAAATACTTTATTACAAAAGTTTGGCCAAAATTAATTTGGCTCACCTTTTCATTTGAAAACAAAGTCTTTTATTAAAAGATCTAAATAGTATTTCCAAAACAATTTATTTTTTCTTTATTAAATGTTTATCTTTTTAATCCCTTTAGGATTATAATTGTTCACCAATTGGTATGGCTTTTGGTAAGAGCTTTATTGGCTTTGGAAATTCAATTTCCTTTATCTCATTATGTTCACAAGATTTTGTTTAGAGTTCCAAACTAAGTGAAACCAACTCTATGGTCCTTTCTGGATCCTTTGAGAATATTTGTTGATCAACTTTGGTATGGATCAAATCCATAGATTTGGAGATACTTTGGAAATTGATTTCCTTCCATTAGGGCTTAGGGTTTTGGATTTTGGATTTACTTTCCAAGTCTTTAAATTCCAGATACATTCATTGAGGAATGCAATTCCCTTGATTTGGATTTTTGTTGAATTCTAACTTTTACCAAAGTTTGTTCAAGATGGGATTTTAAGTCTCCTTTTAGAAAAAAAAGTTTCTTTTCACCCTGATTTTCAACAAAAAATTATTTTGTTTATTTATTTTTCACATTACAAGATTTGAAAAATCTTGGGATGTGACAAAAAAGAACACACATGCAATGACACTGGTGGATCCATGTGTGGTCTCTGAAGAGAACACACATTTCAATGACACTGGTGGATCCATATGTGCTTTGGGAAAAGGACACACATGCAATGACTCTGGTTGTTGTTAGTAAAAGGAGCACACATACAATGACACTGGTGGATCCATGTGTGGTCTCTGAAGAGAACAAACATTTCAATGACACTGTTGGATCCATATGTGGTATGTGAAAAGAATAGTCATGAAATGACTCCAGTTGTTGTTAGTAAAAAGAACACACATGCAATGACATTGGTGGATCCATGTGTGGTCTCTGAAGAGAACACACATGCAATGACACTGGTGGATCCATAAGTGGTATGTGAAAAGAACACACATGCAATGACTCCAGTTGTTGTTAGTAAAAAGAACACACATGCAATGACACTGGTGGATCCATGTGTGGTCTCTGAAGATAACACACATGCAATGACACTGGTGGATCCATATGTGGTATGTGAAAAGAACACACATGCAATGACTCTAGTTGTTGTTAGTAAAAAGTACAGACATGCAATGACACTGGTGGATCCATGTGTGGTCTCTAAAGAGAACACACATGCAATGACTCTAGATATGGTTAATGAGAAGAACACACATTTCAATGACACTGGTGGATCCATATGTGGTATGTGAAAAGAATAGTCATGAAATGACTCCCGTTGTTGTTAGTAAAAGAACACACATGCAATGACATTGGTGGATCCATGTGTGGTCTCTAAAGAGAACACATGCAATGAGACTGTGGATCCATATGTGGTATGTGAAAAGAACACACATGCAATGACTCTAGTTGTTGTTAGTAAAAAGTACAGACATGCAATGACACTGGTGGATCCATGTGTGGTCTCTGAAGAGAACACACATGCAATGACTCTAGCTATGGTTAATGAGAAGAACACACATTTCAATGACACTGGTGGATCCATATGTGGTATGTGAAAAGAATAGTCATGAAATGACTCAGCTTGTTGTTAAAAAGAACACACATGCAATAACATCAGGTGGATCCATGTGTGGTCTCTAAAGAGAACACACATGCAATGAGACTGGTGGATCATCTGTGGTATGTGAAAAGAACACACATGCAATGACTCTAGTTGTTGTTAGTAAAAGTACACACATGCAATGACATTGGCGGATCCATGTGTGGTCTCAAGAGAACACACATGCAATGACTATAGCTATGGTTAATGAGAAGACCACACATTTCAATGACACTGGTGGATCCATATGTGGTATGTGAAAAGAATAGTCATGAAATGACTCCAGTTGTTGTTAGTAAAGAGAACACACATGCAATGACACTGGTGGATCCATGTGAGGTCTCTAAAGAGAACACACATGCAATGACTCTAGTTGTTGTTAGTAAAAAGTACACACATGCAATGACATTGGTGGATCCATGTGTGGTCTTTGAAGAGAACACACATGCAATGAATCTAGCTATGGTTAATGAGAAGAACACACATTTCAATGACACTGGTGGATCCATATGTGGTATGTGAAAAGAATAGTCATGAATTGACTCCAGTTGTTGTTAGTAAAAAGAACACACATGCAATGACACTTGTGGATCCATGTGTGGTGTCTGAAGAGAACACACATGCACTGAGGCTAGCTGTGGTTAATGAGAAGAACACACATTTCAATGACACTGGTGGATCCATAAATGGTATGTGAAAAGAACACATATGCAATGACTCCAGTTATTGTTAGTAAAAAGAACACACATGGAATGACACTGGTGGATCCATGTGTGGTCTCTGAAGATAACACACATGCAATGACACTGGTGGATCCATATGTGGTATGTGAAAAGAACACACATGCAATGACTCTAGTTGTTGTTAGTAAAAAGTACAGACATGCAATGACACTGGTGGATCCATGTGTGGTCTCTGAAGAGAACACACATGCAATGACTCTAGCTATGGTTAATGAGAAGAACACACATTTCAATGACACTGGTGGATCCATATGTGGTATGTGAAAAGAATAGTCATGAAATGACTCCAGTTGTTGTTAGTAAAAAGAACACACATGCAATGACACTGGTGGATCCATGTGTGGTCTCTAAAGAGAACACACATGCAATGAGACTGTGGATCATATGTGGTATGTCAAAAGAACACACATGCAATGACTCTAGTTGTTGTTAGTAAAAAGAACACACATGCAATGACATCAGGGATCCATGTGTGGTCTCTGAAGAGAACACACATGCAATGACTCTAGCTATGGTTAATGAGAAGAACACACATTTCAATGACACTGGTGGATCCATATGTGGTATGTGAAAAGAATAGTCATGAAATGACTCCAGTTGTTGTTAGTAAAAAGAACACACATGCAATAACACTGGTGGATCCATGTGTGGTCTCTAAAGAGAACACACATGCAATGAGACTGGTGGATCCTTCTGTGGTATGTGAAAAGAACACACATGCAATGACTCTAGTTGTTGTTAGTAAAAAGTACACACATGCAATGACACTGGCGGATCCATGTGTGGTCTCTGAAGAGAACACACATGCAATGACTATAGCTATGGTTAATGAGAAGAACACACATTTCAATGACACTGGTGGATCCATATGTGGTATGTGAAAAGAATAGTCATGAAATGACTCCAGTTGTTGTTAGTAAAGAGAACACACATGCAATGACACTGGTGGATCCATGTGAGGTCTCTAAAGAGAACACACATGCAATGACTCTAGTTGTTGTTAGTAAAAAGTACACACATGCAATGACATTGGTGGATCCATGTGTGGTCTTTGAAGAGAACACACATGCAATGAATCTAGCTATGGTTAATGAGAAGAACACACATTTCAATGACACTGGTGGATCCATATGTGGTATGTGAAAAGAATAGTCATGAATTGACTCCAGTTGTTGTTAGTAAAAAGAACACACATGCAATGACACTTGTGGATCCATGTGTGGTGTCTGAAGAGAACACACATGCACTGAGGCTAGCTGTGGTTAATGAGAAGAACACACATTTCAATGACACTGGTGGATCCATATATGGTATGTGAAAAGAACACACATGAAATGACTCCGGTTGTTGTTAGTAAAAAGAACACACATGCAATGACACTGGTGGATCCATCTGTGGTCTCTGAAGAGAACACACATTTCAATGACACTGGTGGATCCATATGTGGTATGTGAAAAGAAGACACATGCAATGACTCTGGTTGTTGTTAGTAAAAACAGCACACATGCAATGACACTGGTGGATCCATGTGTGGTCTCTGAAGAGAACACACATTTCAATGACACTGGTGGATCCATATGTGGTATGTCAAAAGAACACACATGCAATGACTCCCGTTGTTGTTAGTAAAAAGAAAACACACATGCAATGACACTGGTGGATCCATGTGAGGTCTCTGAAGAGAACACACATTTCAATGACACTCGTGGATCCATATGTGGTATGTGAGAAGAACACACATGCAATGACTCAAGTTGTTGTTAGTAAAAAGTACACACATGCAATGACACTGGTGGATCCATGTGTGGTCTTTGAAGAGGACACACATGCAATGACTCTAGCTGTGGTTAATGAGAAGAACACACATTTCAATGACACTGGTGGATCCATATGTGGTATGTGAAAAGAATAGTCATGAAATGACTCCAGTTGTTGTTAGTAAAAAGATTACACATGCAATAAAATTGGTGGATCCATGTGTGGTCTCTGAAGAGAACACACATGCAATGACACTGGTGGATCCATATGTGGTATGTGAAAAGAACACACATGCAATGACTCTAGTTGTTGTTAGTAAAAAGAACACACATGCAATGACACTGGTGGATCCATGTGTGGTCTCTGAAGAGAACACACATTTCAATGACACTGGTGGATCCATATGTGGTATGTGAAAAGAACACACATGGAATGACTCCGGTTGTTGTTAGTAAAAAGAACACACATGCATGACACTGGTGGATCCATGTGTGGTCTCTGAAGAGAACACACATGCAATGACACTGGTTGATCCATATGTGGTATGTGAAAACAACACACATGCAATGAATCTAGTTGATGTTAGTAAAAAGAACACACATGCAATGACAATGGTGGATCCATGTGTGGTGTCTGAAGAGAACACACATGCAATGAGTCTAGTTGTGGTTAATGAGAAGAACACACATTTCAATGACACTGGTGGATCCATATATGGTATGTGAAAAGAACACACATGAAATGACTCCAGTTGTTGTTAGTAAAAAGAACACACATGCAATGACACTGGTGGATCCATCTGTGGTCTTTGAAGAGAACACGCATTTCAATGACACTGGTGGATCCATATGTGGTATGTCAAAAGAACACACATGCAATGACTCTGGTTGTTCTTAGTAAAAAGAGCACACATGCAATGACACTGGTGGATCCAGGTGTGGTCTCTGAAGAGCATACATTTCAATGACACTGGTGGATCCATATGTGGTATGTGAAAAGAACACACATGCAATGACTCTAGTTGTTGTTAGTAAAAAGAGCACACATGCAATGACACTGGTGGATCCATGTGTGGTCTCTGAAGAGAACACACATTTCAATGACACTGGTGGATCCATATGTGCTTTGTGAAAAGGACACACATGCAATGTCTCTGGTTGTTGTTAGTAAAAGGAGCACACATGCAATGACACTGGTGGATCCATGTGTGGTCTTTGAAGAGAACAGACATTTCAATGACACTGTTGGATCCATATGTGGTATGTGAAAAGAACACACATGCAATGACTCTTGTTGTTGTTCGTAAAAAGAACACACATGCAATGCCACCAGTGGATCCATGTGTGGTCTCTGAAGAGAACACACATGCAATGACACTGCTGGATCCATATGTGGTATGTGAAAAGAACACACATGCAATGACTCCAGTTGTTGTTAGTAAAAAGAACACACATGCAATGACACTGGTGGATCCATGTGTGGTCTCTAAAGAGAACACACATGCAATGACACTGGTGGATCCATATGTGGTATGTGAAAAGAACACACACGCAATGACTCTAGTTGTTGTTAGTAAAAAGTACACACATGCAATGACACTGGCGGATCCATGTGTGGTCTTTGAAGAGAACACACATGCAATGACTCTAGCTATGGTTAATGAGAAGAACACACATTTCAATGACACTGGTGGATCCATATGTGGTATGTGAAAAGAATAGTCATGAAATGACTCCAGTTGTTGTTAGTAAAAAGAACACACATGCAATGACACTGGTGGATCCATGTGTGGTCTCTAAAGAGAACACACATGCAATGACTCTAGTTGTTGTTAGTAAAAAGTACACACATGCAATGACACTGGTGGATCCATGTGTGGTCTCTGAAGAGAACACACATGCAATGACTCTAGCTATGGTTAATGAGAAGAACACACATTTCAATGACACTGGTGGATCCATATGTGGTATGTGAAAAGAATAGTCATGAAATGACTCCAGTTGTTGTTAGTAAAAAGAACACACATGCAATGACACTGGTGGATCCATGTGTGGTGTCTGAAGAGAACACACATGCAATGAGTCTAGCTGTGGTTAATGAGAAGAACACACATTTCAATGACACTGGTGGATCCATATATGGTATGTGAAAAGAACACACATGAAATGACTCCGGTTGTTGTTAGTAAAAAGAACACACATGCAATGACACTGGTGGATCCATCTGTGGTATCTGAAGAGAACACACATTTCAATGACACTGGTGGATCCATATGTGGTATGTGAAAAGAACACACATGCAATCACTTTGGTTGTTGTTAGTAAAAACAGCACACATGCAATGACACTGGTGGATCCATGTGTGGTCTCTGAAGAGAACACACATTTCAATGACACTGGTGGATCCATATGTGGTATGTCAAAAGAACACACATGCAATGACTCCCGTTGTTGTTAGTAAAAAGAACACACATGCAATGACACTGGTGGATCCATGTGAGGTCTCTGAAGAGAACACACATTTCAATGACACTCGTGGATCCATATGTGGTATGTGAAAAGAACACACATGCAATGACTCAAGTTGTTGTTAGTAAAAAGTACACACATGCAATGACACTGGTGGATCCATGTGTGGTCTCTGAAGAGAACACACATGCAATGACTCTAGATGTGGTTAATGAGAAGAACACACATTTCAATGACACTGGTGGATCCATATGTGGTATGTGAAAAGAATAGTCATGAAATGACTCCAGTTGTTGTTAGTAAAAAGATTACACATGAAATGACATTGGTGGATCCATGTGTGGTCTCTGAAGAGAACACACATGCAATGACACTGGTGGATCCATATGTGGTATTTGAAAAGAACACACATGCAATGACTCCAGTTGTTGTTAGTAAAAAGAACACACATGCAATGACACTGGTGGATCCATGTGTGGTCTCTGAAGAGAACACACATTTCAATGACACTGGTGGATCCATATGTGGTATGTGAAAAGAACACACATGCAATGACTCTGGTTGTTGTTAGTAAAAAGAACACACATGCATGACACTGGTGGATCCATGTGTGGTCTCTGAAGAGAACACACATGCAATGACACTGGTGGATCCATATGTGGTATGTGAAAAGAACACACATGCAATGACTCTAGTTGTTGTTAGTAAAAAGAACACACATGCAATGACACTGGTGGATCCATGTGTGGTGTCTGAAGAGAACACACATGCAATGAGTCTAGCTGTGGTTAATGAGAAGAACACACATTTCAATGACACTGGTGGATCCATATATGGTATGTGAAAAGAACACACATGAAATGACTCCAGTTGTTGTTAGTAAAAAGAACACACATGCAATGACACTGGTGGATCCATCTGTGGTCTCTGAAGAGAACACACATTTCAATGACACTGGTGGATCCATATGTGGTATGTGAAAAGAACACACATGCAATGACTCTGGTTGTTGTTAGTAAAAAGAGCACACATGCAATGACACTGGTGGATCCATGTGTGGTCTCTGAAGAGAACACACATTTCAATGACACTGGTGGATCCATATGTGGTATGTCAAAAGAACACACATGCAATGACTCCCGTTGTTGTTAGTAAAAAGAACACACATGCAATGACACTGGTGGATCCATGTGAGGTCTCTAAAGAGAACACACGTTTCAATGACACTCGTGGATCCATATGTGGTATGTGAAAAGAACACACATGCAATGACTCAAGTTGTTAGTAAAAAGTACACACATGCAATGACACTGGTGGATCCATGTGTGGTATCTGAAGAGAACACACATGCAATGACTCTAGCTGTGGTTAATGAGAAGAACACACATTTCAATGACACTGGTGGATCCATATGTGGTATGTGAAAAGAATAGTCATGAAATGACTCCACTTGTTGTTAGTAAAAAGATTACACATGCAATGACATTGGTGGATCCATGTGTGGTCTCTGAAGAGAACACACATGCAATGACACTGGTGGATCCATAAATGGTATGTGAAAAGAACACACATGCAATGACTCCAGTTATTGTTAGTAAAAAGAACACACATGGAATGACACTGGTGGATCCATGTGTGGTCTCTGAAGATAACACACATGCAATGACACTGGTGGATCCATATGTGGTATGTGAAAAGAACACACATGCAATGACTCTAGTTGTTGTTAGTAAAAAGTACACACATGCAATGACACTGGTGGATCCATGTGTGGTCTCTGAAGAGAACACACATGCAATGACTCTAGCTATGGTTAATGAGAAGAACACACATTTCAATGACAAGGTGGATCCATATGTGGTATGTGAAAAGAATAGTCATGAAATGACTCCAGTTGTTGTTAGTAAAAAGAACACACATGCAATGACACTGGTGGATCCATGTGTGGTCTCTAAAGAGAACACACATGCAATGAGACTGGTGTATCCATATGTGGTATGTGAAAAGAACACATGCAATGACTCTAGTTGTTGTTAGTAAAAAGTACACACATGCAATGACACTGGCGGATCCATGTGTGGTCTCTGAAGAGAACACACATGCAATGACTCTAGCTATGGTTAATGAGAAGAACACACATTTCAATGACACTGGTGGATCCATATGTGGTATGTGAAAAGAATAGTCATGAAATGACTCCAGTTGTTGTTAGTAAAGAGAACACACATGCAATGACACTGGTGGATCCATGTGAGGTCTCTAAAGAGAACACACATGCAATGACTCTAGTTGTTGTTAGTAAAAAGAACACACATGCAATGACACTGGTGGATCCATGTGTGGTGTCTGAAGAGAACACACATGCAATGAGTCTAGCTGTGGTTAATGAGAAGAACACACATTTCAATGACACTGGTGGATCCATATATGGTATGTGAAAAGAACACACATGAAATGACTCCGGTTGTTGTTAGTAAAAAGAACACACATGCAATGACACTGGTGGATCCATCTGTGGTCTCTGAAGAGAAGACACATTTCAATGACACTGGTGGATCCATATGTGGTATGTGAAAAGAACACACATGCAATGACTCTGGTTGTTGTTAGTAAAAACAGCACACATGCAATGACACTGGTGGATCCATGTGTGGTCTCTGAAGAGAACACACATTTCAATGACACTGGTGGATCCATATGTGGTATGTCAAAAGAACACACATGCAATGACTCCCGTTGTTGTTAGTAAAAAGAACACACATGCAATGACACTGGTGGATCCATGTGAGGTCTCTAAAGAGAACATACATTTCAATGACACTCGTGGATCCATATGTGGTATGTGAAAAGAACACACATGCAATGACTCAAGTTGTTAGTAAAAAGTACACACATGCAATGACACTGGTGGATCCATGTGTGGTATCTGAAGAGAACACACATGCAATGACTCTAGCTGTGGTTAATGAGAAGAACACACATTTCAATGACACTGGTGGATCCATATGTGGTATGTGAAAAGAATAGTCATGAAATGACTCCACTTGTTGTTAGTAAAAAGATTACACATGCAATGACATTGGTGGATCCATGTGTGGTCTCTGAAGAGAACACACATGCAATGACACTGGTGGATCCATAAATGGTATGTGAAAAGAACACATATGCAATGACTCCAGTTATTGTTAGTAAAAAGAACACACATGGAATGACACTGGTGGATCCATGTGTGGTCTCTGAAGATAACACACATGCAATGACACTGGTGGATCCATATGTGGTATGTGAAAAGAACACACATGCAATGACTCTAGTTGTTGTTAGTAAAAAGTACACACATGCAATGACACTGGTGGATCCATGTGTGGTCTCTGAAGAGAACACACATGCAATGACTCTAGCTATGGTTAATGAGAAGAACACACATTTCAATGACAAGGTGGATCCATATGTGGTATGTGAAAAGAATATTCATGAAATGACTCCAGTTGTTGTTAGTAAAAAGAACACACATGCAATGACACTGGTGGATCCATGTGTGGTCTCTAAAGAGAACACACATGCAATGAGACTGGTGTATCCATATGTGGTATGTGAAAAGAACACACACGCAATGACTCTAGTTGTTGTTAGTAAAAAGTACACACATGCAATGACACTGGCGGATCCATGTGTGGTCTCTGAAGAGAACACACATGCAATGACTCTAGCTATGGTTAATGAGAAGAACACACATTTCAATGACACTGGTGGATCCATATGTGGTATGTGAAAAGAATAGTCATGAAATGACTCCAGTTGTTAGTAAAGAGAACACACATGCAATGACACTGGTGGATCCATGTGAGGTCTCTAAAGAGAACACACATGCAATGACTCTAGTTGTTGTTAGTAAAAAGTACACACATGCAATGACACTGGTGGATCCATGTGTGGTCTCTGAAGAGAACACACATGCAATGACTCTAGCTATGGTTAATGAGAAGAACACACATTTCAATGACACTGGTGGATCCATATGTGGTATGTGAAAAGAATAGTCATGAAATGACTCCAGTTGTTGTTAGTAAAAAGAACACACATGCAATGACACTGGTGGATCCATGTGTGGTGTCTGAAGAGAACACACATGCAATGAGTCTAGCTGTGGTTAATGAGAAGAACACACATTTCAATGACACTGGTGGATCCATATATGGTATGTGAAAAGAACACACATGAAATGACTCCGGTTGTTGTTAGTAAAAAGAACACACATGCAATGACACTGGTGGATCCATCTGTGGTCTCTGAAGAGAACACACATTTCAATGACACTGGTGGATCCATATGTGGTATGTGAAAAGAACACACATGCAATGACTCTGGTTGTTGTTAGTAAAAACAGCACACATGCAATGACACTGGTGGATCCATGTGTGGTCTCTGAAGAGAACACACATTTCAATGACACTGGTGGATCCATATGTGGTATGTCAAAAGAACACACATGCAATGACTCCCGTTGTTGTTAGTAAAAAGAACACACATGTAATGACACTGGTGGATCCATGTGAGGTCTCTGAAGAGAACACACATTTCAATGACACTCGTGGATCCATATGTGGTATGTGAAAAGAACACACATGCAATGACTCAAGTTGTTGTTAGTAAAAAGTACACACATGCAATGACACTGGTGGATCCATGTGTGGTCTCTGAAGAGAACACACATGCAATGACTCTAGCTGTGGTTAATGAGAAGAACACACATTTCAATGACACTGGTGGATCCATATGTGGTATGTGAAAAGAATAGTCATGAAATGACTCCACTTGTTGTTAGTAAAAAGATTACACATGCAATGACATTGGTGGATCCATGTGTGGTCTCTGAAGAGAACACACATGCATTGACACTGGTGGATCCATAAATGGTATGTGAAAAGAACACACATGCAATGACTCCAGTTATTGTTAGTAAAAAGAACACACATGGAATGACACTGGTGGATCCATGTGTGGTCTCTGAAGATAACACACATGCAATGACACTGGTGGATCCATATGTGGTATGTGAAAAGAACACACATGCAATGACTCTAGTTGTTGTTAGTAAAAAGTACACACATGCAATGACACTGGTGGATCCATGTGTGGTCTCTGAAGAGAACACACATGCAATGACTCTAGCTATGGTTAATGAGAAGAACACACATTTCAATGACAAGGTGGATCCATATGTGGTATGTGAAAAGAATAGTCATGAAATGACTCCAGTTGTTGTTAGTAAAAAGAACACACATGCAATGACACTGGTGGATCCATGTGTGGTCTCTAAAGAGAACACACATGCAATGAGACTGGTGGATCCATATGTGGTATGTGAAAAGAACACACATGCAATGACTCTAGTTGTTGTTAGTAAAAAGTACACACATGCAATGACACTGGCGGATCCATGTGTGGTCTCTGAAGAGAACACACATGCAATGACTCTAGCTATGGTTAATGAGAAGAACACACATTTCAATGACACTGGTGGATCCATATGTGGTATGTGAAAAGAATAGTCATGAAATGACTCCAGTTGTTGTTAGTAAAGAGAACACACATGCAATGACACTGGTGGATCCATGTGAGGTCTCTAAGGAGAACACACATGCAATGACTCTAGTTGTTGTTAGTAAAAAGTACACACATGCAATGACACTGGTGGATCCATGTGTGGTCTCTGAAGAGAACACACATGCAATGACTCTAGCTATGGTTAATGAGAAGAACACACATTTCAATGACACTGGTGGATCCATATGTGGTATGTGAAAAGAATAGTCATGAAATGACTCCAGTTGTTGTTAGTAAAAAGAACACACATGCAATGACACTGGTGGATCCATGTGTGGTGTCTGAAGAGAACACACATGCAATGAGTCTAGCTGTGGTTAATGAGAAGAACACACATTTCAATGACACTGGTGGATCCATATATGGTATGTGAAAAGAACACACATGAAATGACTCCGGTTGTTGTTAGTAAAAAGAACACACATGCAATGACACTGGTGGATCCATCTGTGGTCTCTGAAGAGAACACACATTTCAATGACACTGGTGGATCCATATGTGGTATGTGAAAAGAACACACATGCAATGACTCTGGTTGTTGTTAGTAAAAACAGCACACATGCAATGACACTGGTGGATCCATGTGTGGTCTCTGAAGAGAACACACATTTCAATGACACTGGTGGATCCATATGTGGTATGTCAAAAGAACACACATGCAATGACTCCCGTTGTTGTTAGTAAAAAGAACACACATGCAATGACACTGGTGGATCCATGTGAGGTCTCTAAAGAGAACATACATTTCAATGACACTCGTGGATCCATATGTGGTATGTGAAAAGAACACACATGCAATGACTCAAGTTGTTGTTAGTAAAAAGTACACACATGCAATGACACTGGTGGATCCATGTGTGGTATCTGAAGAGAACACACATGCAATGACTCTAGCTGTGGTTAATGAGAAGAACACACATTTCAATGACACTGGTGGATCCATATGTGGTATGTGAAAAGAATAGTCATGAAATGACTCCACTTGTTGTTAGTAAAAAGATTACACATGCAATGACATTGGTGGATCCATGTGTGGTCTCTGAAGAGAACACACATGCAATGACACTGGTGGATCCATAAATGGTATGTGAAAAGAACACATATGCAATGACTCCAGTTATTGTTAGTAAAAAGAACACACATGGAATGACACTGGTGGATCCATGTGTGGTCTCTGAAGATAACACACATGCAATGACACTGGTGGATCCATATGTGGTATGTGAAAAGAACACACATGCAATGACTCTAGTTGTTGTTAGTAAAAAGTACACACATGCAATGACATGGTGGATCCATGTGGTCTCAAGAGAACACACATGCAATGACTCTAGCTATGGTTAATGAGAAGAACACACATTTCAATGACAAGGTGGATCCATATGTGGTATGTGAAAAGAATATTCATGAAATGACTCCAGTTGTTGTTAGTAAAAAGAACACACATGCAATGACACTGGTGGATCCATGTGTGGTCTCTAAAGAGAACACACATGCAATGAGACTGGTGTATCCATATGTGGTATGTGAAAAGAACACACATGCAATGACTCTAGTTGTTGTTAGTAAAAAGTACACACATGCAATGACACTGGTGGATCCATGTGTGGTCTCTGAAGAGAACACACATGCAATGACTCTAGCTATGGTTAATGAGAAGAACACACATTTCAATGACACTGGTGGATCCATATGTGGTATGTGAAAAGAATAGTCATGAAATGACTCCAGTTGTTGTTAGTAAAGAGAACACACATGCAATGACACTGGTGGATCCATGTGAGGTCTCTAAAGAGAACACACATGCAATGACTCTAGTTGTTGTTAGTGAAAAGTACACACATGCAATGACACTGGTGGATCCATGTGTGGTCTCTGAAGAGAACACACATGCAATGACTCTAGCTGTGGTCAATTATGAGAACACACATTTCAATGACACTGGTGGATCCATATGTGGTATGTGAAAAGAACACACATGCAATGACTCTAGTTGTTGTTAGTAAAAAGAACACACATGCAATGACACTGGTGGATCCATGTGTGGTGTCTGAAGAGAACACACATGCAATGAGTCTAGCTGTGGTTAATGAGAAGAACACACATTTCAATGACACTGGTGGATCCATATATGGTATGTGAAAAGAACACACATGAAATGACTCCGGTTGTTGTTAGTAAAAAGAACACACATGCAATGACACTGGTGGATCCATCTGTGGTCTCTGAAGAGAACACACATTTCAATGACACTGGTGGATCCATATGTGGTATGTGAAAAGAACACACATGCAATGACTCTGGTTGTTGTTAGTAAAAAGAGCACACATGCAATGACACTGGTGGATCCATGTGTGGTCTCTGAAGAGAACACACATTTCAATGACACTGGTGGATCCATATGTGGTATGTCAAAAGAACACACATGCAATGACTCCCGTTGTTGTTAGTAAAAAGAACACACATGCAATGACACTGGTGGATCCATGTGAGGTCTCTAAAGAGAACACACATTTCAATGACACTCGTGGATCCATATGTGGTATGTGAAAAGAACACACATGCAATGACTCAAGTTGTTGTTAGTAAAAAGTACACACATGCAATGACACTGGTGGAT
This sequence comes from Avena insularis, assembly GCA_023614405.1. Taxonomy (NCBI): domain Eukaryota; kingdom Viridiplantae; phylum Streptophyta; class Magnoliopsida; order Poales; family Poaceae; genus Avena; species Avena insularis. The sequence goes on along the minus strand of JAJUPC010000492.1, from coordinate 85,204 downwards.
CCATGTGTGGTCTCTGAAGAGAACACACATGCAATGACTCTAGCTGTGGTTAATGAGAAGAACACACATTTCAATGACACTGGTGGATCCATATGTGGTATGTGAAAAGAATAGTCATGAAATGACTCCACTTGTTGTTAGTAAAAAGATTACACATGCAATGACATTGGTGGATCCATGTGTGGTCTCTGAAGAGAACACACATGCAATGACACTGGTGGATCCATATGTGGTATGTGAAAAGAACACACATGCAATGACTCCAGTTGTTGTTAGTAAAAGAACACACATGCAATGACACTGGTGGATCCATGTGTGGTCTCTGAAGATAACACACATGCAATGACACTGGTGGATCCATATGTGGTATGTGAAAAGAACACACATGCAATGACTCTAGTTGTTGTTAGTAAAAAGTACACACATGCAATGACACTGGTGGATCCATGTGTGGTCTCTGAAGAGAACACACATGCAATGACTCTAGCTATGGTTAATGAGAAGAACACACATTTCAATGACACTGGTGGATCCATATGTGGTATGTGAAAAGAATAGTCATGAAATGACTCCAGTTGTTGTTAGTAAAAAGAACACACATGCAATGACACTGGTGGATCCATGTGTGGTCTCTGAAGAGAACACACATGCAATGACACTGGTGGATCCATATGTGGTATGTGAAAAGAACACACATGCAATGACTCTAGTTGTTGTTAGTAAAAAGAACACACATGCAATGACACTGGTGGATCCATGTGTGGTCTCTGAAGAGAACACACATTTCAATGACACTAGTGGATCCATATGTGGTATGTGAAAAGAACACACATGCAATGACTCTGGTTGTTGTTAGTAAAAAGAACACACATGCAATGACATTGGTGGATCCATGTGTGGTCTCTGAAGAGAACACACATGCAATGACACTGGTGGATCCATATGTGGTATGTGAAAAGAACACACATGCAATGACTCTAGTTGTTGTTAGTAAAAAGAACACACATGCAATGACACTGGTGGATCCATGTGTGGTGTCTGAAGAGAACACACATGCAGTGACTCTAGATATTGGTTAATGAGAAGAACACTCATTTCAATGACACTGGTGGATCCATATATGGTATGTAAAAAGAACACACATGAAATGACTCTAGTTGTTGTTAGTAAAAAGAACACACATGCAATGACACTGGTGGATCCATCTGTGGTCTATGAAGAGAACACACATTTCAATGACACTGGTGGATCCATATGTGGTATGTGAAAAGAACACACATGCAATGACTCTGGTTGTTGTTAGTAAAAACAGCACACATACAATGACACTGGTGGATCCATGTGTGGTCTCTGAAGAGAACACACATTTCAATGACACTGGTGGATCCATATGTGGTATGTCAAAAGAACACACATGCAATGACTCCCGTTGTTGTTAGTAAAAAGAACACACATGCAATGACACTGGTGGATCCATGTGAGGTCTCTGAAGAGAACACACATTTCAATGACACTCGTGGATCCATATGTGGTATGTGAAAAGAACACACATGCAATGACTCAAGTTGTTGTTAGTAAAAAGTACACACATGCAATGACACTGGTGGATCCATGTGTGGTCTCTGAAGAGAACACACATGCAATGACTCTAGCTGTGGTTAATGAGAAGAACACACATTTCAATGACACTGGTGGATCCATATGTGGTATGTGAAAAGAATAGTCATGAAATGACTCTATTTGTTGTTAGTAAAAAGCTTACACATGCAATGACATTGGTGGATCCATGTGTGGTCTCTGAAGAGAACACACATGCAATGACACTGGTGGATCCATATGTGGTATGTGAAAAGAACACACATGCAATGACTCTAGTTGTTGTTAGTAAAAAGAACACACATGCAATGACACTGGTGGATCCATGTGTGGTCTCTGAAGAGAACACACATTTCAATGACACTGGTGGATCCATATGTGGTATGTGAAAAGAACACACATGCAATGACTCTAGTTGTTGTTAGTAAAAAGAACACACATGCATGACCAAGGTGGATCCATGTGTGGTCTCTGAAGAGAACACACATGCACTGACACTGGTGGATCCGTATGTGGTATGTGAAAAGAACACACATGCAATGACTCTAGTTGTTGTTAGTAAAAAGAACGCACATGCAATGACACTGGTGGATCCATGTGTGGTGTCTGAAGAGAACACACATGCAATGAGTCTAGCTATGGTTAATGAGAATAACACACATTTCAATGACACTGGTGGATCCATATATGGTATGTGAAAAGAACACACATGAAATGACTCCAGTTGTTGTTAGTAAAAAGAACACACATGCAATGACACTGGTGGATCCATCTGTGGTCTCTGAAGAGAACACACATTTCAATGACACTGGTGGATCCATATGTGGTATGTGAAAAGAACACACATGCAATGACTCTGGTTGTTGTTAGTAAAAAGAGCACACATGCAATGACACTGGTGGATCCATGTGTGGTCTCTGAAGAGAACACACATTTCAATGACACTGGTGGATCCATATGTGGTATGTCAAAAGAACACACATCCAATGACTCCCGTTGTTGTTAGTAAAAAGAACACACATGCAATGACACGGGTGGATCCATGTGAGGTCTCTAAAGAGAACACACATTTCAATGACACTCGTGGATCCATATGTGGTATGTGAAAAGAACACACATGCAATGACTCAAGTTGTTAGTAAAAAGTACACACATGCAATGACACTGGTGGATCCATGTGTGGTATCTGAAGAGAACACATATGCAATGACTCTAGTTGTGGTTAATGAGAAGAACACACATTTCAATGACACTGGTGGATCCATATGTGGTATGTGAAAAGAATAGTCATGAAAAGACTCCACTTGTTGTTAGTAAAAAGATTACACATGCAATGACATTGGTGGATCCATGTGTGGTCTCTGAAGAGAACACACATGCAATGACACTGGTGGATCCATAAGTGGTATGTGAAAAGAACACACATGCAATGACTCCAGTTGTTGTTAGTAAAAAGAACACACATGCAATGACACTGGTGGATCCATGTGTGGTCTCTGAAGATAACACACATGCAATGACACTGGTGGATCCATATGTGGTATGTGAAAAGAACACACATGCAATGACTCTAGTTGTTGTTAGTAAAAAGTACACACATGCAATGACACTGGTGGATCCATGTGTGGTCTCTGAAGAGAACACACATTTCAATGACACTGGTGGATCCATATGTGGTATGTCAAAAGAACACACATGCAATGACTCCCGTTGTTGTTAGTAAAAAGAACACACATGTAATGACACTGGTGGATCCATGTGAGGTCTCTGAAGAGAACACACATTTCAATGACACTCGTGGATCCATATGTGGTATGTGAAAAGAACACACATGCAATGACTCAAGTTGTTGTTAGTAAAAAGTACACACATGCAATGACACTGGTGGATCCATGTGTGGTCTCTGAAGAGAACACACATGCAATGACTCTAGCTGTGGTTAATGAGAAGAACACACATTTCAATGACACTGGTGGATCCATATGTGGTATGTGAAAAGAATAGTCATGAAATGACTCCAGTTGTTGTTAGTAAAAAGATTACACATGAAATGACATTGGTGGATCCATGTGTGGTCTCTGAAGAGAACACACATGCAATGACACTGTTGGATCCATATGTGGTATTTGAAAAGAACACACATGCAATGACTCCAGTTGTTGTTCGTAAAAAGAACACACATGCAATGACACTGGTGGATCCATGTGTGGTCTCTGAAGAGAACACACATTTCAATGACACAGGTGGATCCATATGTGGTATGTGAAAAGAACACACATGCAATGACTCTGGTTGTTGTTAGTAAAAAGAACACACATGCATGACACTGGTGGATCCATGTGTGGTCTCTGAAGAGAACACACATGCAATGACACTGGTGGATCCGTATGTGGTATGTGAAAAGAACACACATGCAATGACTCTAGTTGTTGTTAGTAAAAAGAACGCACATGCAATGACACTGGTGGATCCATGTGTGGTGTCTGAAGAGAACACACATGCAATGAGTCTAGCTATGGTTAATGAGAATAACACACATTTCAATGACACTGGTGGATCCATATATGGTATGTGAAAAGAACACACATGAAATGACTCCAGTTGTTAGTAAAAAGAACACACATGCAATGACACTGGTGGATCCATGTGTGGTCTCTGAAGAGAACACACATTTCAATGACACTGGTGGATCCATATGTGGTATGTGAAAAGAACACACATGCAATGACTCTGGTTGTTGTTAGTAAAAAGAGCACACATGCAATGACACTGGTGGATCCATGTGTGGTCTCTGAAGAGAACACACATTTCAATGACACTGGTGGATCCATATGTGGTATGTCAAAAGAACACACATGCAATGACTCCCGTTGTTGTTAGTAAAAAGAACACACATGCAATGACACTGGTGGATCCATGTGAGGTCTCTAAAGAGAACACACATTTCAATGACACTCGTGGATCCATATGTGGTATGTGAAAAGAACACACATGCAATGACTCAAGTTGTTAGTAAAAAGTACACACATGCAATGACACTGGTGGATCCATGTGTGGTATCTGAAGAGAACACACATGCAATGACTCTAGCTGTGGTTAATGAGAAGAACACACATTTCAATGACACTGGTGGATCCATATGTGGTATGTGAAAAGAATAGTCATGAAATGACTCCACTTGTTGTTAGTAAAAAGATTACACATGCAATGACATTGGTGGATCCATGTGTGGTCTCTGAAGAGAACACACATGCAATGACACTGGTGGATCCATATGTGGTATGTGAAAAGAACACACATGCAATGACTCCAGTTGTTGTTAGTAAAAAGAACACACATGCAATGACACTGGTGGATCCATGTGTGGTCTCTGAAGATAACACACATGCAATGACACTGGTGGATCCATATGTGGTATGTGAAAAGAACACACATGCAATGACTCTAGTTGTTGTTAGTAAAAAGTACACACATGCAATGACACTGGTGGATCCATGTGTGGTCTCTGAAGAGAACACACATGCAATGACTCTAGCTATGGTTAATGAGAAGAACACACATTTCAATGACACTGGTGGATCCATATGTGGTATGTGAAAAGAATAGTCATGAAATGACTCCAGTTGTTGTTAGTAAAAAGAACACACATGCAATGACACTGGTGGATCCATGTGTGGTCTCTAAAGAGAACACACATGCAATGAGACTGGTGGATCCATATGTGGTATGTGAAAAGAACACACATGCAATGACTCTAGTTGTTGTTAGTAAAAAGTACACACATGCAATGACACTGGCGGATCCATGTGTGGTCTCTGAAGAGAACACACATGCAATGACTCTAGCTATGGTTAATGAGAAGAACACACATTTCAATGACACTGGTGGATCCATATGTGGTATGTGAAAAGAATAGTCATGAAATGACTCCAGTTGTTGTTAGTAAAGAGAACACACATGCAATGACACTGGTGGATCCATGTGAGGTCTCTAAAGAGAACACACATGCAATGACTCTAGTTGTTGTTAGTAAAAAGTACACACATGCAATGACACTGGTGGATCCATGTGTGGTCTCTGAAGAGAACACACATGCAATGACTCTAGCTATGGTTAATGAGAAGAACACACATTTCAATGACACTGGTGGATCCATATGTGGTATGTGAAAAGAATAGTCATGAAATGACTTCAGTTGTTGTTAGTAAAAAGAACACACATGCAATGACACTGGTGGATCCATGTGTGGTGTCTGAAGAGAACACACATGCAATGAGTCTAGCTGTGGTTAATGAGAAGAACACACATTTCAATGACACTGGTGGATCCATATGTGGTATGTGAAAATAATAGTCATGAAATGACTCCACTTGTTGTTAGTAAAAAGATTACACATGCAATGACATTGGTGGATCCATGTGTGGTCTCTGAAGAGAACACACATGCAATGACACTGGTGGATCCATAAGTGGTATGTGAAAAGAACACACATGCAATGACTCCAGTTGTTGTTAGTAAAAAGAACACACATGCAATGACACTGGTGGATCCATGTGTGGTCTCTGAAGATAACACACATGCAATGACACTGGTGGATCCATATGTGGTATGTGAAAAGAACACACATGCAATGACTCTAGTTGTTGTTAGTAAAAAGTACACACATGCAATGACACTGGTGGATCCATGTGTGGTCTCTGAAGAGAACACACATGCAATGACTCTAGCTATGGTTAATGAGAAGAACACACATTTCAATGACAATGTTGGATCCATATGTGGTATGTGAAAAGAACACACATGCAATGACTCCAGTTGTTGTTAGTAAAAAGAACACACATGCAATGACACTGGTGGATCCATGTGTGGTCTCTGAAGAGAACACACATGCAATGACACTGGTGGATCCATATGTGGTATGTGAAAAGAACACACATGCAATGACTCTAGTTGTTGTTAGTAAAAAGTACACACATGCAATGACACTGGTGGATCCATGTGTGGTCTCTGAAGAGAACACACATACAAAGACTCTAGCTATGGTTAATGAGAAGAACACACATTTCAATGACACTGGTGGATCCATATGTGGTATGTGAAAAGAATAGTCATGAAATGACTCCAGTTGTTGTTAGTAAAGAGAACACACATGCAATGACACTGGAGGATCCATGTGAGGTCTCTAAAGAGAACATACATGCAATGACTCTAGTTGTTGTTAGTAAAAAGTACACACATGCAATGACACTGGTGGATCCATGTGTGGTCTCTGAAGAGAACACACATGCAATGACTCTAGCTATGGTTAATGAGAAGAACACACATTTCAATGACACTGGTGGATCCATATGTGGTATGTGAAAAGAATAGTCATGAAATGACTCCAGTTGTTGTTAGTAAAAAGAACACACATGCAATGACACTGGTGGATCCATGTGTGGTGTCTGAAGAGAACACACATGCAATGAGTCTAGATATGGTTAATGAGAAGAACACACATTTCAATGACACTGGTGGATCCATATATGGTATGTGAAAAGAACACACATGAAATGACTCCGGTTGTTGTTAGTAAAAAGAACACACACGCAATGACACTGGTGGATCCATCTGTGGTCTCTAAAGAGAACACACATTTCAATGACACTGGTGGATCCATATGTGGTATGTGAAAAGAACACACATGCAATGACTCTGGTTGTTGTTAGTAAAAACAACACACATGCAATGACACTGGTGGATCCATGTGTGGTCTATGAAGAGAACACACATTTCAATGACACTGGTGGATCCATATGTGGTATGTCAAAAGAACACACATGCAATGACTCCCGTTGTTGTTAGTAAAAAGAACACACATGCAATGACACTGGTGGATCCATGTGAGGTCTCTGAAGAGAACACACATTTCAATGACACTCGTGGATCCATATGTGGTATGTGAAAAGAACACACATGCAATGACTCAAGTTGTTGTTAGTAAAAAGTACACACATGCAATGACACTGGTGGATCCATGTGTGGTCTCTGAAGAGAACACACATGCAATGACTCTAGCTGTGGTTAATGAGAAGAACACACATTTCAATGACACTGGTGGATCCATATGTGGTATGTGAAAAGAATAGTCATGAAATGACTCCAGTTGTTGTTAGTAAAAAGATTACACATGCAATGACATTGGTGGATCCATGTGTGGTCTCTGAAGAGAACACACATGCAATGACACTGGTGGATCCATATGTGGTATGTGAAAAGAACACACATGCAATGACTCCATTTGTTGTTAGTAAAAAGAACACACATGGAATGACACTGGTGGATCCATGTGTGGTCTGTGAAGAGAACACACATTTCAATGACACTGGTGGATCCATATGTGGTATGTGAAAAGAACACACATTGAATGACTCTAGTTGTTGTTAGTAAAAAGAACACACATGCATGACACTGGTGGATCCATGTGTGGTCTCTGAAGAGAACACACATGCAATGACACTGGTTGATCCATATGTGGTATGTGAAAAGAACACACATGCAATGACTCTAGTTGTTGTTAGTAAAAAGAACACACATGCAATGACACTGGTGGATCCATGTGTGGTGTCTGAAGAGAACACACATGCAATGAGTCTAGCTGTGGTTAATGAGAAGAACACACATTTCAATGACACTGGTGGATCCATATATGGTATGTGAAAAGAACACACATGAAATGACTCCAGTTGTTGTTAGTAAAAAGAACACACATGCAATGACACTGGTGGATCCATCTGTGGTCTCTGAAGAGAACACACATTTCAATGACACTAGTGGATCCATATGTGGTATGTGAAAAGAACACACATGCAATGACTCTGGTTGTTCTTAGTAAAAAGAGCACACATGCAATGACACTCGTGGATCCATGTGTGGTCTCTGAAGAGAACACACATTTCAATGACACTGGTGGATCCATATGTGGTATGTGAAAAGAACACACATGCAATGACTCTGGTTGTTCTTAGTAAAAAGAGCACATGTGCAATGACACTGGTAGATCCATGTGTGGTCTCTGAAGAGAACACACATTTCAATGACACTGGTGGATCCATATGTGCTTTGTGAAAACGACACACATGCAATGACTCTGGTTGTTGTTAGTTAAAGGAGCACACATGCAATGACACTGGTGGATCCATGTGTGGTCTCTGAAGAGAACAGACATTTCAATGACAATGTTGGATCCATATGTGGTATGTGAAAAGAACACACATGCAATGACTCTAGTTATTGTTCGTAAAAAGAACACACATAAAATGACACTGGTGGATCCATGTGTGGTCTCTGAAGAGAACACACATGCAATGACACTGCTGGATCCATATGTGGTATGTGAAAAGAACACACATGCAATGACTCTAGTTGTTAGTAAAAATTACACACATGCAATGACACTAGCGGATCCATGTGTGGTCTCTGAAGAGAACACACATGCAATGACAGTGGTGGATCCATATGTGGTATGTGAAAAGAACACACATGAAATGACTCCAGTTGTTGTTAGTAAAAAGAAAACACATGCAATGACACTGGTGGATCCATGTGAGGTCTCTGAAGAGAACACACATGCAATGACACTGGTGGATCCATATGTGGTATGTGAAAAGAACACACACGCAATGACTCTAGTTGTTGTTAGTAAAAAGTACACACATGCAGTGACACTGGCGGATCCATGTGTGGTCTCTGAAGAGAACACACATGCAATGACTCTAGCTATGGTTAATGAGAAGAACACACATTTCAATGACACTGGTGGATCCATATGTGGTATGTGAAAAGAATAGTCATGAAATGACTCCAGTTGTTGTTAGTAAAAAGAACACACATGCAATGACACTGGTGGATCCATGTGAGGTCTCTAAAGAGAACACACATGCAATGACTCTAGTTGTTGTTAGAAAAAGTACACACATGCAATGACACTGGTGGATCCATGTGTGGTCTCTGAAGAGAACACACATGCAATGACACTGGTGGATCCATGTGTGGTATCTGAAGAGAACACACATTTCAATGACACTGGTGGATCCATATGTGGTATGTCAAAAGAACACACATGCAATGACTCCCGTTGTTGTTAGTAAAAAGAACACACATTCAATGACACTGGTGGATCCATATGTGGTATGTGAAAAGAACACAAACGCAATGACTCTAGTTGTTGTTAGTAAAAAGTACACACATGCAATGACACTGGCGGATACATGTGTGGTCTCTGAAGAGAACACACATGCAATGACTCTAGCTATGGTTAATGAGAAGAACACACATTTCAATGACACTGGTGGATCCATATGTGGTATGTGAAAAGAATAGTCATGAAATGACTCCAGTTGTTGTTAGTAAAAAGAACACACATGCAATGACACTGGTGGATCCGTGTGTGGTCTCTAAAGAGAACACACATGCAATGACTCTAGTTGTTGTTAGTAAAAAGTACACACATGCAATGACACTAGTGGATCCATGTGTGGTCTCTGAAGAGAACACACATGCAATGACTCTAGCTATGGTTAATGAGAAGAACACACATTTCAATGACACTGGTGGATCCATATGTGGTATGTGAAAAGAATAGTCATGAAATGACTCCAGTTGTTGTTAGTAAAAAGAACACACATGCAATGACACTGGTGGATCCATGTGTGGTGTCTGAAGAGAACACACATGCAATGAGTCTAGCTGTGGTTAATGAGAAGAACACACATTTCAATGACACTGGTGGATCCATATATGGTATGTGAAAAGAACACACATGAAATGACTCCGGTTGTTGTTAGTAAAAAGAACACACATGCAATGCCACTGGTGGATCCATCTGTGGTCTCTGAAGAGAACACACATTTCCATGACACTGGTGGATCCATAAGTGGTATGTGAAAAGAACACACATGCAATGACTCTGGTTGTTGTTAGTAAACACAGCACACATCCAATGACACTGGTGGATCCATGTGTGGTCTCTGAAGAGAACACACATTTCAATGACACTGGTGGATCCATATGTGGTATGTCAAAAGAACACACATGCAATGACTCCCGTTGTTGTTAGTAAAAAGAACACACATGCAATGACACTGGTGGATCCATGTGAGGTCTCTGAAGAGAACACACATTTCAATGACACTCGTGGATCCATATGTGGTATGTGAAAAGAACACACATGAAATGACTCAAGTTGTTGTTAGTAAAAAGTACACACATGCAATGACACTGGTGGATCCATGTGTGGTCTCTGAAGAGAACACACATGCAATGACTCTAGCTGTGGTTAATGAGAAGAACACACATTTCAATGACACTGGTGGATCCATATGTGGTATGTGAAAAGAATAGTCATGAAATGACTCCAGTTGTTGTTAGTAAAAAGAACACACATGCAATGACACTGGTGGATCCATGTGAGGTCTCTAAAGAGAACACACATGCAATGACTCTAGTTGTTGTTAGAAAAAGTACACACATGCAATGACACTGGTGGATCCATGTGTGGTCTCTGAAGAGAACACACATGCAATGACACTTGTGGATCCATGTGTGGTATCTGAAGAGAACACACATTTCAATGACACTGGTGGATCCATATGTGGTATGTCAAAAGAACACACATGCAATGACTCCCGTTGTTGTTAGTAAAAAGAACACACATTCAATGACACTGGTGGATCCATATGTGGTATGTGAAAAGAACACACATGCAATGACTCTAGTTGTTGTTAGTAAAAAGTACACACATGCAATGACCTTTGGCGGATACATGTGTGGTCTCTGAAGAGAACACACATGCAATGACTCTAGCTATGGTTAATGAGAAGAACACACATTTCAATGACACTGGTGGATCCATATGTGGTATGTGAAAAGAATAGTCATGAAATGACTCAGGTTGTTGTTAGTAAAAAGAGCACACATGCAATGACCTTTGGTGGATCCGTGTGGTCTCTAAAGAGAACACACATGCAATGACTCTAGTTGTTGTTAGTAAAAAGTACACACATGCAATGACACTAGTGGATCCATGTGTGGTCTCTGAAGAGAACACACATGCAATGACTCTAGCTATGGTTAATGAGAAGAACACACATTTCAATGACACTGGTGGATCCATATGTGGTATGTGAAAAGAATAGTCATGAAATGACTCCAGTTGTTGTTAGTAAAAAGAACACACATGCAATGACACTGGTGGATCCATGTGTGGTGTCTGAAGAGAACACACATGCAATGAGTCTAGCTGTGGTTAATGAGAAGAACACACATTTCAATGACACTGGTGGATCCATATATGGTATGTGAAAAGAACACACATGAAATGACTCCGGTTGTTGTTAGTAAAAAGAACACACATGCAATGCCACTGGTGGATCCATCTGTGGTCTCTGAAGAGAACACACATTTCCATGACACTGGTGGATCCATAAGTGGTATGTGAAAAGAACACACATGCAATGACTCTGGTTGTTGTTAGTAAACACAGCACACATCCAATGACACTGGTGGATCCATGTGTGGTCTCTGAAGAGAACACACATTTCAATGACACTGGTGGATCCATATGTGGTATGTCAAAAGAACACACATGCAATGACTCCTGTTGTTGTTAGTAAAAAGAACACACATGCAATGACACTGGTGGATCCATGTGAGGTCTCTGAAGAGAACACACATTTCAATGACACTCGTGGATCCATATGTGGTATGTGAAAAGAACACACATGAAATGACTCAAGTTGTTGTTAGTAAAAAGTACACACATGCAATGACACTGGTGGATCCATGTGTGGTCTCTGAAGAGAACACACATGCAATGACTCTAGCTGTGGTTAATGAGAAGAACACACATTTCAATGACACTGGTGGATCCATATGTGGTATGTGAAAAGAATAGTCATGAAATGACTCCAGTTGTTGTTAGTAAAAAGATTACACATGAAATGACATTGGTGGATCCATGTGTGGTCTCTGAGGAGAACACACATGCAATGACACTGGTGGATCCATATGTGGTATTTGAAAAGAACACACATGCAATGACTCCAATTGTTGTTAGTAAAAAGAACACACACGCAATGACACTGGTGGATCCATGTGTGGTCTCTGAAGAGAACACACATTTCAATGACACTGGTGGATCCATATGTGGTATGTGAAAAGAACACACATGCAATGACTCTGGTTGTTGTTAGTAAAAAGAACACACATGCATGACACTGGTGGATCCATGTGTGGTCTCTGAAGAGAATACACATGCAATGACACTGGTGGATCCATATGTGGTATGTGTAAAGAACACACATGCAATGACTCTAGTTGTTGTTAGTAAAAAGAACACACATGCAATGACACTGGTGGATCCATCTGTGGTCTCTGAAGAGAACACACATGCAATGAGTCTAGCTGTGGTTAATGAGAAGAACACACATTTCAATGACACTGGTGGATCCATATATGGTATGTGAAAAGAACACACATGAAATGACTCCAGTTGTTGTTAGTAAAAAGAACACACATGCAATGAAACTGGTGGATCCATCTGTGGTCTCTGAAGAGAACACACATTTCAATGACACTGGTGGATCCATATGTGGTATGTCAAAAGAACACACATGCAATGACTCCCGTTGTTGTTAGTAAAAAGAACACACATGCAATGACACTGGTGGATCCATGTGAGGTCTCTAAATAGAACACACATTTCAATGACACTCGTGGATCCATATGTGGTATGTGAAAAGAACACACATGCAATGACTCAAGTTGTTAGTAAAAAGTACACACATGCAATGACACTGGTGGATCCATGTGTGGTATCTGAAGAGAACACACATGCAATGACTCTAGCTGTGGTTAATGAGAAGAACACACATTTCAATGACACTGGTGGATCCAAATGTGGTATGTGAAAAGAATAGTCATGAAATGACTCCACTTGTTGTTAGTAAAAAGATTACACATGCAATGACATTGGTGGATCCATGTGTGGTCTCTAAAGAGAACACACATGCAATGACACTGGTGGATCCATAAGTGGTATGTGAAAAGAACACACATGCAATGACTCCAGTTGTTGTTAGTAAAAAGAACACACATGCAATGACACTGGTGGATCCATGTGTGGTCTCTGAAGATAACACACATGCAATGACACTGGTGGATCCATATGTGGTATGTTAAAAGAACACACATGCAATGACTCTAGTTGTTGTTAGTAAAAAGTACACACATGCAATGACACTGGTGGATCCATGTGTGGTCTCTGAAGAGAACACACATGCAATGACTCTAGCTATGGTTAATGATAAGTAAACAAATTTCAATGACTCTGTTGGATCCATATGTGGTATGTGAAAAGAATTGTCATGAAATGACTCAAGTTGTTAGTAAAAGAACACACATGCAATGACCTTTGGTGGATCCATGTGTGGTCTCTAAAGAGAACACACATGCAATGAGACTGGTGGATCCATATGTGGTATGTGAAAAGAACACACATGCAATAACTCTAGTTGTTGTTAGTAAAAAGTACACACATGCAATGACACTGGCGGATCCATGTGTGGTCTCTGAAGAGAACACACATGCAATGACTCTAGCTATGGTTAATGAGAAGAACACACATTTCAATGACACTGGTGGATCCATATGTGGTATGTGAAAAGAATAGTCATGAAATGACTCCAGTTGTTGTTAGTAAAGAGAACACACATGCAATGACACTGGTGGATCCATGTGAGGTCTCTAAAGAGAACACACATGCAATGACTCTAGTTGTTGTTAGTAAAAGTACACACATGCAATGACACTGGTGGATCCATGTGTGGTCTCTGAAGAGAACACACATGCAATGACTCTAGCTATGGTTAATGAGAAGAACACATATTTCAATGACACTGGTGGATCCATATGTGGTATGTGAAAAGAATAGTCATGAAATGACTCTAGTTGTTGTTAGTAAAAAGAACACACATGCAATGACACTAGTGGATCCATGTGTGGTGTCTGAAGAGAACACACATGCAATGAGTCTAGCTGTGGTTAATGAGAAGAACACACATTTCAATGACACTGGTGGATCCATATATGGTATGTGAAAAGAACACACATGAAATGACTCCGGTTGTTGTTAGTAAAAAGAACACACATGCAATGACACTGGTGGATCCATGTGAGGTCTCTGACGAGAACACACATTTCAATGACACTCGTGGATCCATATGTGGTATGTGAAAAGAACACACATGCAATGACTCAAGTTGTTGTTAGTAAAAAGTACACACATGCAATGACACTGGTGGATCCATGTGTGGTCTCTGAAGAGAACACACATGCACTGACTCTAGCTGTGGTTAATGAGAAGAACACACATTTCAATGACACTGGTGGATCCATATGTGGTATGTGAAAAGAATAGTCATGAAATGACTCCAGTTATTGGTAGTAAAAAGATTACACATGAAATGACATTGGTGGATCCATGTGTAGTCTCTGAAGAGAACACACTGTAAGATCCCTCCTTATTAAAGGAAAAGATCCCTGTGATTGCAATGCTAGTCCCTGGATCATTGCTAGCATCCACAGTTTAAGATGAAGTACACAGATACAAAGGTCGTTTATTACAGTCATTCCAGAGATATAACATAGTCTTTTACAACTCATGGCCAAAGGCCTAGTACAAGAGTTTATGGAATATGTAAATAAACATAAGTCTTCATCTTCATGTGCCACAGGCAAGCATGTTGAGTGTAGACTCATGACTCCTAATCATCATCAGAGTAACCTGCAACATCATAAGTTACAGCCACAAGGGTCAATACTTTGGAATAGTATTGGCAAGTGATACCTTAATATATATTTAAGTGGACTATAATACTATATGCATTTGGCTGGTGGAGCTTAGGCTTGCATTGCTCAAAATAGATTTTTCCTTAACTTTTGAAAATACTAAGTTTTTGTAAGGCAAAGTCCATCCCAAGGTATCTACCAATCAGAGACTGAAGATCCACTCAGGGCATCTACCAATCAAAGACTGAAGAATCCTTTAACCCTTGTTCACCCACAAGTTTTATTTAGAAATTGGAGTGATGAGATTCTTGAAGTTTCCATGTCTTGATGCTCAAATTGTCCTTTACCAGGGACATGGCTAAGTACTTAGGTTTTACACTCTGCAGAGGTGGTGCACTTTCCCCACAAGCCTTGGTTTCCCAAGACATGATCCTTGATAGCCTTTCCTTAGTCAAATGGGCGCTCCAACCTATCAACCCATCTACCACCTGTCCAATAGACTAAGTTCTAGCATCCTAAGATAATGGAATAGACCATATTACCAAGTGGTTGCACTTGAAGCTTCTCAACATTTGACAACTCAAATCTCTTTGTTCCTGGGTGGCCATCCACAAGTGAGATACACAAGGTTCACCAGTACCCCTGGCCTTGTGTAACCACTCAACATAACCCAATCTTTCCATTCCACCCAGGTGATTCATTAACTTAGTTGTTTTGTTAAATAAAAATAAGTCCTTAGACTTAGAATATTTTTCCATAGTGTGAATATATAAACCACCCTTGTTTTCTAGTATCTAGGCTAAGCATGGCATGGCAACTTATCTTAGAATTCTCCTAGCAATTCTAGCATTCTATTCTAAATAGGATTTCCCATCATTATTTGACAAAAGTAGCATGCAAGTCCTAACAAAATATATCTAATGCAAGTATAAAATATAGGTATGGAATATTCATGAAGATATCACTTGCCTTGGTAGTGTGGAGAGTAGCACTCATCACAATCACAATCACTAGCAAAATCTACACACAAAGTTGTAGCATTCAATAACACACAAATATAAACAAACAAAAGTATTATGAATGCATGCATGCATGAATCTACCAAGTGATGATTTTTGAAAACTTCAACCAAGCAAGTGCATGTTTACAGAATCTAAACAAGTCACAAATCTATCCAAGACAACTTAAATAACCTAAAACATAAATACTAAACTAAATCTATACTTAAAATGGCCTCAAACAAGTCTCTGCAATTTTAGCACATCTAATGGTTACTATATGCTAAACAAAAGGATAGGCAGAAAGGTCTTGTTTTCTGAATCAACGGTATAAAGTTTGCAAAAATCTAACGTGGGATTCAAAAGATATAAACATTTGAAATGGATCAAAATCTGTTTTAAATTCTATTTTCAGATCAGCTCCTAGCCCGCAGCGTCATGTTTTTATTCGCCCGTGCCGGTTCGTGCTGGATCGAGCTCCACAGCCGTAGGATCTAAAGGGCAGGTGCGGCTCGGATCGCGTCTCGCTTGGGTTAAGTGGATCTATCCTAAGCGCTCGATCAGATCTAGCAGCTGCTGCTTCTGGCCAGAAGCTGGCGGCGGGCGCGGCTACCGGCCAGGCGGTCGATTGCAGCGTTGCCGATAATCTGACGGCGAGGAGAAGGAGGTAGCTCACCGGGCTCGGAGGTCACGCGAACCTTGTCGTACTCGCGGTTGGTCAAGGGCGCTCGAACGCATTGCTATTCCTCACCGGAGTTAAATGGCGGCGTCGGGTCGTCGGGTGGTCGTCGGGGGCGTCATTGTGGATCACCCCAAAGGCAAAGCGAGGTCACGGTTAGATTCACAAGGTCAAGGCGAAGTAGTGAGCATGAACTAGGAGGCGTGGCGATCTGGACTTACCACTGGAGTTCGCGGAGTTCGTGCGGGCGTCGGTGGCGACTAATCGATGATGTTGCGGCTACGGTCCATGCGAAACAAGCGGAATGTGTTAAAAAGCGCGAAGACTCTTGAATCAGTTTGCAAACGAGAGGCGGAGGAGCTCTGGACTCACCGGAATCGCCCGTGATGCGTCGGAGGCGGGCGGGTTTCGAGAGCAATACTCGCGACTGGTGGCGCTCTGGGTTGAGGTTTGTGTGAGAAGGCGAGAGGAGAGGGGATTCTTATAGCCTGGTCACGGCGGAATTACTCGACCAATAACTCGAATTGACACGCGAATTTAAACACGAACGCTTCGCGTTGATTTGGGGATGAGCGGGTCGTGCGGGTGGAGCAGCGGTGGCGTGGAGAAGGCCGCTTGTCGGCGAGGTCTTGAGGGTGCAGGTGGGGTGCGCACTCTGTCTGCGTGGGCTCGCGCGTGAGAGAAGTAAAAGGAGGTCCCGGGTGGGCTTGCTGGGCTGGATCTACTGCTGGGCCAGATTCTGGCCGCTCTTTTCCTTAGCCTTTTCTTTTCTAATTTCATTTTCTGAATGAATTTGATATGAATTCAAATCTTTTTGAATTCAAACTTCTTCAGGGATTTTGCAGGGGTTCTTGTGGGTTCAAATGCAGTCAAATAACCATGTGGTCACCTTGCAAGGCTTGGTCAAGCTTGGGTCTTTGAAATAAACAGAGGCTTTGCTCTAGTTGCAAATATTTGGAATAGGGTTTAGAAAATATTTCTAAATTTTGAATCTTGGGTAAAAAGCTTCACCTAGTCTTTCCAACCATGGAGGCAAGCAAACAAGTTCATAGACAATCAAATCCCAAAGGGTGATGGCCAATTGAGATAAATTGCCCACATGAAATCATAGCCAAAGTGTATGCTTCTAAATGATTTTGAGAAAAACCCTATATGAATGAATGATGCAAGAATGATATGAAACATGATTTTTAGGGATGTTACAAATCTAACCCCCTTAAAATGAATCTCGCCCTCGAGATTCGGATTGGCTAGCAAATAGGTGAGGGTGGTCTTTAGAAGATCATCTTCTCTTTCCCATGTTGCTTCTTCTTGAATGATGATTCCATTGTACTTTGCAAAACTTGATAGTCTTTGTTCTCGTGACTCTTTCTGTGGTCTCAAGTATCTTGACAGGCTTTTCTTCATAGGTGAGATCACTTTCTAGTTGAACTTCTTCCAAAGATATGGTATCTTTCAAAGATGTTTCTTCCATTTAAGGTGACATTTCTTGAGTGGCTCACATGAAAAACATTATGGATTGCTAGTAAAGATCTTTGGCGATTCGATTTCATATCAGCTTCTCCTTGCGACTTAAAATGTTGAATGGTCCCACATATCTTGGTGCTAACTTTCCTTTGACTCCAAATCTTTTTACTCCACGAAGTAGTGATACTCTAAGATAAGCTCTATCCCCAACCGTAAGTGACTTCTCTCGCTTAGCATCTGCGTAGCTTTACTGTCGAGGTGCTATCTTCAATCTGTCTCTAACCAATTTGACCTTTTCTTGGCGTCTTTGATAAGGTCTGGTCCAAACAAACTTCTTTCTCCCACACCATTCCATAGCAATGGGGTGGTACACTTTCTTCGTATAGAAACTCAAATGGTGCCATCCCAATACTAGATTGGTATTTGTTGTTGTAAGAAAACTTCTGCGTAAAGGACTTTCATCCCAACTTGCTCCATAGTCTAGGGCACATGCCCTCAACATGTCTTCAAGAATTTGGTTAGTCCTTTCTGTTTGTCCATCAGTTTGAGGATGAAAAGTGCTGAATTCCAACCTCGTTCCTAGAGATTCATGAAGCTGTCTCCAAAAGTGAGAAGTGAACTGAGTTCCTCTATCAGACACAATACTCTTAGGTACACCGTGAAGGCATACAATTCTGCTCATGTAGATTTTGGCTAACTTGGCACTAGTATAAGTTGTCTTTACGGGTATAAAATGAGCCACTTTAGTTAGGCGATCTACTATTACCCATATGGAATCATACCCTGACCTGGTCCTTGGTAATCCAGTAATGAAATCCATACCAATATTTTCCCACTTCCATTCAGGAATAGGCATTGGTTGAAGCAAACCTGCTGGTTTACGATGCTCGCTTTCACTCTACTACACACGTCACACAAGGCAATGTGTTGGCGATGTCCCTTTTAAGATTGTTCCACCAAAATCTTTCTTTCATATCCATGTACATTTTGGTGTTTCCGGGTGAATAGAATACGGAGAGTTATGGGCTTCTTGAATCAGTTTCCAATTCGGATCTTGTGGTACACAAATACGTTTCTCGTGCCATAAAGTACCTTGTTCGTCCATATGGAAACTTTTAGCTTTCCCTTGGCTAATCTTTTCCTTAATCTCTTCGATTTCTTTATCCGTCTTTTGGGCTTCTTTAATCTTATCCAACAGAGTGGGTTGAACATCCAAAGACATGAGATGTCATACGGCACAATCTCAACCTGAGTTCCTTGAATTGCTTACACAAGTCATCGGCAATTCACCTTTGGCAAGACCATTTACAAGCGCCTTACGACTTAGAGCATACGCTACTACATTTGCTTCTAGGGGTGGTATTGCAAACTCAAGTCGTAATCCTTGATAAGTTCTAGCCATCTTCTTTGTCTCATATTGATCTCATACGTGTGAAGATATATTTCAAACTCTTATGGTCGGTGAACACTTCACGTTTTCCCAAAAGGTAGTGTCTCCATGTTTTGAGTGCATGGACAACAGCGGCTAACTCTAAATCATGAGTAGGATAATTTACTTCATGAGTTTTGAGTTGTCTCGAGGCATAAGCCACAACTTTTCCGCCTTGCATAAGTACGGCACCTAATCCTTGATGAGAAGCATCACAAGATACAAATCCTTTTCCAAATCTGGTAACCTGAGGTCTGGTTGACACAAGTCTCTTCTTTAGTTCTTGAAAGCTGAGTTCACATCCTTCAGACCAAGCAAATTTCTTATCTTTCTTTAACAATTCCGTCATTGGTTTAGCAACCTTAGAAAAATTTTCAATGAATCTTCTGTAGTAACCTGCTAAACCAAGGAAACTACGAACCTCTTTTACATTCTTAGGAGATTCCCATTCTGTTACGGCTGAAACCTTAGCAGGGTCAACTGCTACACCATCCTTTGTCATAACATGACCAAGAAATCCAACTTCCTCCAACCAAAACTCACACTTGCTGAACTTGGCATAAAGTTTATGTTCCCTTAGTTTCTCAAGTATCAAGCTTAGATGTCTTTCATGTTCTTCCTTGCTCTTGGAGTAGACTAAGATGTCATCGATGAAAACGACAACAAACTTGTCGAGAAATTCCATGAACACTTTGTTCATCATATTCATGAAGTATCTTTGAGCGTTGGTTAAACCAAAAGGCATCACCGTGTACTCATACAATCCATACCTTGTGGTAAATGCTGTTTTAGGTATGTCTTGCTCTCTTATCTTGAGTTGAAAATAGCGACGAAGATCAATCTTGAGAACACATAAGCTCCTTCTAGCTGATCAAACAAGTCATTGATTCTTGGCAAAGGATATTTGTTCTTGATGGTTACCTCGTTGAGAGAACGGTAATCTATGCATAGTCTTTGAGTTCTATCTCTCTTTCTCTGAACAAAGCTGGAGCTCCCAAGATGAAGAACTTGGCTGGATGAATCCTTTACGCAATTGTTCTCCAAGTTGTTTCTTGAGTTCCTTAAGTTAAATCCTGACACTTTATAAGGCCTTTTGCCCTTGGTCCGGATCTGGTACCAATTCTATTATAAATTCCACATCTCTATCTGGTGGCATTCTGGTAACTCTTCCGGGAACACATCCGGATACTCACACCTAATTTGCTTGTCCAAGCTAACCTCCTTAAGAGAATTCAGCTTACTCCCTTTAGATTTAAAATTGGACTTAAATGTTATCCTCTTACCGGGGTTGTGAGTGAAATTAATGCGATTTGCACAATCTAGTACTCCCTCATACTTAGCCATCCAATCCATTCCCAAAATTACATCCAATCCTTGGGAATTTAGCATTATTAGGTTTGCTGGAAACTTATGTTTTCCGATCTCTATGACTAGATCCCGGCATCCAAGACTCACTATCATATCCCCTCCCGGAGCTAACTTTTATCGGACACCCAATGTTTCGATGCAAACCCATTTCTTCGACAAATGCTTTAGATATGAATGAATGAGATGCACCGGTGTCAAGAGTACAAATGCTGAGATGGAATTGAGTCTGAACTTACCAGCAGCATCAGGTTCTTCATAGACTTCCTCCACATTGATGTGGTTAACCTGTCCTTTCTGAAAAGGATTGGGTTTGTTAGGCCCTTCAACGTTCTTCTCAGGGCACTCATTAGCATAATGCCCTAGCTTCTTGCATTTGAAGCATTCAACTGTTGTTGTCCTTCTTAGGTTGACTTCCACTTCACTTCCACTTCCACTATGGTGGCTCTTATATCCACTCTTGTGGTTCTTGTACTTATCATTGTCATATTGCGATGATGCTTGTTGTCATAACGGTTGTGGTTGTGGTGCTTGTTAAACTTCCCATGCTTGTGGGATCTGGTGACACTATCATCATAGTGAGATCGTTTAATCTGATCGAGCTATGCTTGTCGGATGTTTCCTCTTTCTACTCTCAACTTGCTTCATTTTATTCTCCACAATAACAGCCTTGTCACACAGCGACTGATAAGTTGGAACATATGCCACAGACAGCTGCAGATTTAGCTCATCATTCAAGCCTTCCAGAAACTTTTCCTTCCTTTTGGCGTCAGTGTCAACCTCATCCGGTGCATAAGCAGCAAATTGTTGAACTCTTCAATATATTCAGCCTGTTGTGGTGGTATTTGAGTTGTGAAATTCCTTCTTTTGGGCTCATCATGCACGGTGAGATATAGTAGTCTGAAATCCATCTTCAAAGATAGCCCAAGTCACCTCATCAATAGGCGTGGTAATCTGGAAGTTGTCCCACCATCTTTGCGGCTGGTCCTTCAACAGATGTCTTGCAAACTGACCTTTTAAGCATCTGTGCATCCTCGGTCACTAAGTCTTTGTTCACGAGCGTAGCCAATCATTGGCCACCATGGGATCAGTCGTTCCGAAAACTTAGGCGGCCTTAGGCGAAATCTGGTGAGCATATCAAAACACGGAGGGTTGTTGTTGTTGTTATTGTTGTTGTTGTTGTTGGGATTGGGGTTGTTGTTGTTGTTACGGTTACGGATGAGCGTCGTCATCATTGCATAAGCTGTGTTTGCGCATTCATCATTTGTTGCATTTCGGGGTAATGTTGGGGTTGGGGTTGGTGTTTGCGCGACGGGGAGGCATCTGTGGTTTATTCATATAGAGATAAGAATGAGATACCCTTACATGATTTATGCACAATACATTACACAAGCAAACACATAGCAAGCAACACTAGGATAAAAGTTAAACAACAAGATAACAAAAGTCTCAAAGTACAAACACACAAGCGGCAAGCCATCCACATGTCGGATGGTCCAACAATAAGTTAACAAGTGCGGAAAATAAAGATAACTGAGTAGTCAAATCTACTGCCGGGCATCAATCTCCTCCTCGACAAAGGTAAGACCTGCGTTCTCCATTGCGGTCTTGTTCTCCTCGATGGTAGTGGTCAAAGAGTCGATCTTGGCCTTGAGAGCCCTCTTACGGGAGCGAAGCCTCTCAATCTTGTCTGCTTCTTCTCTAACTCGAAGTCTTTGGACTGCAGTTCCTCGGTCATATCACGAATCCTCTTGTTCCTATCCTGGACACGCTTCTCTTGACTCTTGAACTTACGGTCTTGGGTCTCAAACTTTGCCTCCATCTCCTTGACTATCTCGTCCTGCTGCGCGAAGAGCTTGTCCTTCTCGCGAAGCTGCACAGAGCTTCGTCATTACTAAGCATGGCGTTGGTCCTATCGGTATCCACGTGCCTAATAAGAGTCTCTAAGTCTGGAGGTGCAGCGATCGGCTCTCTTTGTGACCCTCGAGTCGTCCTCAAAGTCAATGGACTCTCCGTCATCACGCCTTCCGAAGCGTGGAAGTGAGTGCCTCTAACCTGTCGGGAGTGGCGTCCTAATAGTCGTCTATCGATCTGCATGACAACCTCCATGCCTCTCTCCTGTCATCGTGCATAAGCTTGAAGGCGATGGCCTCCAAGTAGAGCTCACACTGGCGTCTGGCTGGTTCACCTTGAAGCCCCAAGGTCCTTCCTCTCAAACTTGGTGAGTGGGTGCACGTAATGATAGGAAGAGGGAGATCGAGTAAAGTAGTAAGCTCTACGATCTGAGGACCAAAGCAGGTAGCTGAACTCCTCAACTTGATCTTTGATGGCAATAGGCATCTATTTATAAGATTGAAAAGTTAGAACAACACAAATTTAAATTTAACAAGTCAAACATTCAAGCATAACCATGGAACACAAACACCACACAAGTCATGCATACATAAATTCATTACATCAACCAAGGTTCAAACTTATTTAAGGTCTTATTTTGGAAAATAAGGTGATAGGTGGTGGTCGACTAACAGTGCGCTTACAATCCTATCTCATTGGATCGGTGGCTAACACAATGTTCCTAGTGGCAATCACCCTATCTTGTTCACATGCTTCTATCACTAAGTCTATAATATCTCCTCTTAAGGATTGGTTGGTGACTTCCAACTCTTGGGTATGTTCCTTCTCTTTCTCTAAGTCTTTTTTGGAGGTTGAGCATCCTGCACTTGACTCTAGCTTGAGTTCTTTGATAGTCTTCCAAGCTGCTTCTTTTTGACTCAAAGAATGTGGTGTGCATAAAAGTGTTGGTGTACATCTGAAGCCTTTTTTCTTTGTGGTTGTCTTCCTTGTTCTTGTACAAGTGAAGTTGCACCACCAATACCACTCCATCCTCCATCTTTGGAAAGCCCTTGTACATTTGCACCATGTACTCCCATAGTTTCCATGAGGTCCTTGAGAATCTTGGGAAACTCGGTCTCACACTCCAAGGTCATGGTCATGAGTGGTCCTTTCTTCACGGCTTCGTTGTGAGTTCATCTACAAATAGAGATGAGAAGGAGAAGATTAGAAAAGTTCTGAGAAGAATAGACAAGTGTAGAAGAAGTAAAATTTTCCTTAGTGGTTTCCAATCCTAGGGTCATAATCCTCTGCAACACACGATTCGATACCATCTGTAAGATCCTCCTTATTAAAGGAAAGATCCTGTGATTGCAATGCTAGTCCACGGATCATTGCTAGCATCCACAGTTTAAGATGAAGTACCACAGATACAAAGGTCGTTTATTACGGTCATTCGAGAGATATAACATAGTCTTTTACAACTCATGGCCAAAGGCCTAGTACAGAAGTTTATGGAATATGTAAATAAACATAAGTCTTCATCTTCATGTGCCAGCAAGCATGTTGAGTGTAGACTCATGACTCCTAATCATCATCAGTAACTTTGCAACATCATAAGTTACCACAAGGTCAATACTTTGGAATAGTATTGGCAAGTGATACCTTAATATATATTTAAGTGGACTATAATACTATATGCATTTGGCTGGTGGAGCTTAGGCTTGCATTGCTCAAAATAGATTTTCCTTAACTTTTGAAAATACTAAGTTTTTGTAAGGCAAAGTCCATCCCAAGGTATCTACCAATCGGAGAAAGATCCACTCAGGGCATCTACCAATCAAAGACTGAAGAATCCTTTAACCCTTGTTCACCCACAAGTTTTATTTAGAAATTGGAGTGATGAGATTCTTGAAGTTTCCATGTCTTGATGCTCAAATTGTCCTTTACAGGGACATGGCTAAGTACTTAGGTTTTACACTGCAGAGGTGGTGCAATTTCCCCACAAGCCTTGGTTTCCCAAGACATGATCCTTGATAGCCTTTCCTTAGTCAAATGGACGGCTCCAACCTATCAACCATCTACCACCTTTGTCCAAGAGACTAAGTTCCAGCATCCTAAGATCATGGCGAGCCCATATTACCAAGTGGTTGCACTTGAAGCTTCTCAACATTTGACAACTCAAATCTCTTTGTTCTGGGTGGCCATCCACAAGTGAGATACACAAGGTTCACGGTACCCGGCCTTGTGTAACCACTCAACATAACCAATCTTTCCATTCCACCCAGGTGATTCATTAACTTAGTTGTTTTGTTAAATAAAAATAAGTCCTTAGACTTAGAATATTTTTCCATAGTGTGAATATATAAACCACCCTTGTTTTCTAGTAGCTAGGCTAAGCATGGCATGGCAACTTATCTTTAGGGACTTCTCCTAGCAATTCTAGCATTCTATTCTAAATAAGTTTCCCATCATTATTTGACAAAAGTAGCATGCAAGTCCTAACAAAATATATCTAATGCAAGTATAAAATATAGGTATGGAATATTCATGAAGATATCACTTGCCTTGGTAGTGTGTAGAGTAGCACTCGTCACAATCACAATCACTAGCAAAATCTACACACAAAGTTGTAGCATTCAATAACACACAAATATAAACAAACAAAAGTATTATGAATGCATGCATGCATGAATCTACCAAGTGATGATTTTTGAAAACTTCAACCAATCAAGTGCATGTTTACAGAATCTAAACAAGTCACAAATCTATCCAAGACAACTTAAATAAACCTAAAACATAAATACTAAACTAAATCTATACTTAAAATGGCCTCAAACAAGTCTCTGCAATTTTAGCACATCTAATGGTTACTATATGCTAAACAAAAGGATAGGCAGAAAGGTCTTGTTTTTCTGAATCAACGGTATAAAGTTTGCAAAAATCTAACGGGATTCAAAAGATATAGGCATTTGAAATCTGGATCAAAATCTGTTTTAAATTCTATTTCAGATCAGCTCCTAGCCATCGTCATGTTTTTATTCGTGCAGTTACGTGCTGGATCGAGCTCCACAGCCGTAGGATCTAAAGGGCAGGTGCGGCAGATCGCGCTTCGCCGGGTTAAGTGGATCTATCCTAGCGCTTCGATCACGAGATCTAACAGTGCTGCTTCTCGGCCAAGAACTGGCGGCGAGCGGCGGCTACAGCGGCGAACTGTCGGTCGACAGCGTTGCCGATGATCTGACGGCGAGGGAGAAGGAGGAGTAGCTCACCGGGCTCAGGAAGTCAGCGAAGCTTATCGTACCGCGTTGGTCAAAGGCGCTTCGACCGCTATTCCTCACCGGAGTTAAATGGCGGCGTCCCGAAGTCTCGGGTGGTCGTCGGGACGTCAGCTGTGGATCACCCAAAGGCAAAGGCTAGGTCACAGTTAGATTCACAAGGTCAAGGGCAGTAGTGAGCATGAACTAGGAGGCTGGGCGATCTGGACTTACCACTGGAGTTCGCGGAGTTAAATGCAGACGTCGGTGGCGACTAATCGATGATATTCAGAGCTACGGTCCATCACGAAACAAGCGGAATGTGTTAAAAGAAGCGCGAGACTCACTTGAATCAGTTTGCAAGAACGAGAGGCGGAGGGAGCTCTGGACTCACCGAATTCGCCGCCTTGTCGTCGGAGGCAGCGGGTTTCAGAGAGCAATACTCGCATGACTGGTGGCGCTACAGGTTGAGGTTTGTGTGAGAAGAAGCGAGGAGACAGAGGATTCTTATAGCCTGGTCACGGCGGGAATTACTCGGCCAATAACTCGAATTGACAGCGAATTTAAACACAAGCGCTCGCGTTGATTTGGGGATGAGCAGGTCGTGCGGGTGGAGAGGACGGTGGCGTGGAGAAGGCCGCTTGTCGGTGAGGTGCGCGGGTGCGGTGGGGTGCACTTTGTGATGTCTGCGTGGGCTCGTGGCGTGAGAGAAGTAAAAGGAGGTCCCGGTGGGCTTCTGGGCTGGATCTGCTCTTTGGGCAGATTAAGCCGCTGGCCCTTTCTTTTCCTTAGCCTTTTTCTTTTCTAATTTCATTTCTGGAATGAATTTGATATGAATTCAAATCTTTTTGAATTCAAACTTCTTTGAGGATTTTGCAGGGTTCTTGTGGGTTCAAATGCGATTCAATAACCATGTGGTCACCTTGCAAGGCTTGGTCAAGCTTGGGTCTTTGAAATAACCAGAGGCTTTGCTCTAGTTGCAAATATTTGGAATAGGGTTTAGAAAATATTTCTAAATTTTGAATCTTGGGTAAAAGCTTCACCTAGTCTTTCCAACCATGGAGGCAAGCAAACAAGTTCATAGACAATCAAATCCCAAAGGGTGATGGCCAATTGAGAGAAATTGCCCACATGAAATCATAGCCAAAGTGTATGCTTCTAAATGATTTTGAGAAAACCCTATATGAATGAATGATGCAAGAATGATATGAAACATGATTTTTAGGGATGTTACACACATGCAATGACCTTTGGTGGATCCATATGTGGTATTGAAAAGAACACACATGCAATGACTCAGTTGTTGTTAGTAAAAGAACACACATGCAATGACACTAGTGGATCCATGTGTGGTCTCTGAAGAACACACATTTCAATGACACTGGTGGATCCATATGTGGTATGTGAAAGAACACACATGCAATGACTCTGGTTGTTGTTAGTAAATAGAACACACATGCGCATGACCTTGGTGGATCATGTGTGGTCTCTGGAAAGAACACACACATGCAATGACACTGGTGGATCCATATGTGGTATGTTAAAAGAACACACATGCAATGACTCTAGTTGTTGTTAGTAAAAGAACACACATGCAATGACTCTAGTGGTGGATCCATGTGTGGTGTGTGAAGAACACACATGCAATGAGTCTATGTGTTGTTAATGGAAAGAACACACATTCAATGACCTTTGGTGGATCCATATATGGTATGTGAAAAGAACACATGAAATGACTCAGTTGTTGTTAGTAAAAAGAACACACATGCAATGGCTCAAATGGATCCATATGTGGTCTCTGGAAAGAACACACATTTCAATGACTTTGGTGGATCCATATGTGGTATGTGGAAAGAACACACATGCAATGACTCTGGTTTGTTGTTAGTAAAAATAGCACACATGCAATGACACTGGTGGATCCATGTGTGGTCTCTGAAGAGAACACACATTTCAATGACACTGGTGGATCCATATGTGGTATGTCAAAGAACACACATGCAATGACTCCGTTGTTGTTAGTAAAAGAACACACATGCAATGACTCTAGTGGTGGATCCATGTGTGGTCGTTGAAAGAACACACATTTCAATGACTCTTTGGTGGATCCATATGTGGTATGTGAAAAGAACACACATGCAATGACTCAAGTTGTTAAAAAAGTACACATGCAATGACCTTTGGTGGATCCATGTGTGGTATCTGGAAAGAACACACATGCAATGACTCTAGCTGTGGTTAATGGAAAGAACACACATTTCAATGACACTGGTGGATCCATATGTGGTATGTAAAAAGAAGAGTCATGAAATGACTCACTTGTTATTAGTAAAAGATTACACATGCAATGACATTGGTCGATCCATGTGTGGTCTCTGAAGAGAACACACATGCAATGACTCTAGTGGATCCATATGTGGTCTGGGAAAAGAACACACATGCACTGACTTCAGTGGTTGTTAGTAAAAAGAACATGCAATGACCACTGGTGGATCCATGTGTGGTCTCTAAAGAACACACATTTCAATGACTTGTGGATCCATATGTGGTATGTCAAAAGAACACACATGCAATGACTCCGTTGTTGTTAGTAAAAGAACACACATGCAATGACACTGGTGGATCCATGTGAGGTCTGTGGAAAGAACACACATTTCAATGACACTGGTGGATCCATATGTGGTATGTGAAAAGAACACACATGAAATGACTCAAGTTGTTGTTAGTAAAAGTACACACATGCAATGACCACTGGGTGGTCCATGTGTGGTCTCTGGAAAGAACACACATGCAATGTAATAACATCATCCAAAAATCATGTTTCAAAAACTCATTCATTTCATTTCTTGCATCATGCATTCATTATATAGGGTTTTTTCTCAAAATCATTTGAATTGAAGTTTGAACTATGATTTCATGTGATAGAGGTGTCTCAATTGGCCAACACCCTTCTGAGATTTGATTGTCCATAATCTTGTTTGCTTTACTTACCATGGTTGGAAAAGATTAGGAGTAGCTTTTAAACCCAAAATTTAATTTAGAAATATTTTCACTACAACCCTATTTCCAAATAATTGCAAAGAGACAAAATCTCATTTATGACTCAAAACCAAGCTTGACCAAGCCTTGCAAAGTGATGATTTTGAATTATTTGACTGCATTTAGAACCACAAGAACCACTGCAAAATTCCCAAAGTTTTGAAATCAAGAAAGGATTCGAATTCATATCAAATTCATTCGAGGAAAATGAAATTAGAAAAGAAAAAGAAAAAGGCTAAGAAGAAAAAAGGCGGTGACGGTCAGAATACAGCCATGATGAGATCCGATGAAGCCCAGCCGGGATCTCCTTTTACTTCTCTCACTGTGAGCCACCTTGGGAACAGTGTTGACATGACCCTGCACTCCAGCTCACCGCTGTGGTGGGCCTTCTCTTACGATCACCATCGTCTCCACCATGACGGCCGTTCATCCCCAAATCAGCAGGCGTGTATTTAAATTCATGATTGTCAAATTCGAGTTATTGGCGGATGATTCTCGTGTTCAGGCTCTAGGAACCCCCTCTGTTCCTCTCTCTTCCCTCCCAAACCTGGAAGGCGCCACTGCGTCTCTCTGAAACCCCGTGTCTCCGGCGTACATGGCCAGTCCAGTGAGTCCAGAGCTCCCCGCTCTGCGTTCTTGATTGATGAATCCTGCAACTTCTTTCACCACATTCCGTTTGCTCGCGCTGGGCATAGCTTCCATGACATCATACGACCTAGAAATGCGCCCGCAAAGCGTCTGCACGAACTCGGCGAACTCTGATAGCGCTAAGGTCCAGACCGCTTCCGCGCCTCCTGAATTCATACTCCACGCTGCCTTGACCTGTGAACCTAACCCGTGTCTATAAACTTGCCTTGGTGATCCACAGCCCAGCGTCGGCGACCACCAAAAACGCACCGCCGACAGCATGACTCCAGTGAGAATACGCAGTAGTAATGACGCCTGCCAAATATGGCGATGACAAGCTTATGCAACCTCCTGGTAGCCCGGTGAAGCTACTCCTACGATCTTCCTTACCTATCGCTGGCTTAGCGTCGTTGGCCAAGCCAGTTCCGCCGCGGTATACCACATTGCGGCGCGCTATACTGACGGCGGCGGCGACAACGTTAGATACGTCGAGCGCCTCGATGAATCACTCTAAGCAAAGTCGATGCCCATCTGAGGACGCACCTGCCTTTAGATCCTACGGCAATTTTTGTCGGGAGCTCGATCGTGCCGACCGACCTGGGCGAATAAAACAAGGCACGCGTGGCTAGGTTAGATCTGAGAATAGAATTTAAAACGGTGAATCCAGAATTCAAATGCCTATATCTTTTGAATGCCACGTTGGAGATTTACACTGGAAACTTTATACCGTTGGATTCAGAAAGAAACAAGACTTTCTGCCTATCCTTTTTGTTTAGCATATAGTAACCATTAGATGTGCTAAATTGCAGAGACTTGTTTGAGGCCATTTTAAGTATAGATTTAGTTTAGTATTTTTGTTTTAGGGTTATTTAAGTTGTCTTGGATATATTTGTGACTTGTTTAGATTCTGTAAACATGCACTTGCTTAGTTGAAGTTTTCAAAATCATCACTTAGTAGATTCATGCATGCATGCATTCATAATACTTTTGTTTGTATATATTTGTGTGTAATTGTATCTACAACTTTGTGTAGATTTTGCTAGTGATTGTGATTATGATGAGTGCTACTCTCCACACTACCAAGACAAGTGATATCATCATGAATATTCCATTCCTATATTTTTATATATGCATTAATATTATTTTTCTAAGTATAGGACTTGCATGGTTTTAGCTAAGTACAAGCTATGCTTTGGGAAAACCTATTAGATTAAGCCTTAGTGAAATTTCCTAAGTCAGATTCCTATTACTATCATGCTTAGCCTAGCTACTAGAAAACAAGGGTGGTTTATATATTCACTGTGGAAAAATTTCTAAGTTCAAGGACTTATGTTTTGTAAAATAAAACAACTAAGTTAATGAACCACACTGGGTGGAATGGAAGAATGGCTTATGTTGAGTAGTTCACAGGCCAGGACTGCTTGTGTATCTCACTTGTGGATGGCCACCCAGGGAACAAAGAATTTGAGATGTCAAATGTTGAAAAGCTTCAAGTGCAACCACTTGGCATTATGGGCTTTCTGCCATGATCTTAGGATACTGGAACTTAGTCTTTTTGGACAGTGGGTGGTAGATGGATGATAGGTTGGAACGCGTCCATTTGACTAAGGAAAGGCTACGAAGGATCATCCTTAGGAAACCAAGGCTTGTGGGAAAGTGCACCACCTCTGCAGTGTAAACCTAAGTACTTAGCCATGTCACAGGTAAAGGACAATTTGAGCATCAAGACATGGAAACTTCAAGAATCTCATCACTCCAATTTCTAAATAAAACTGAGGGTGAACAAAGGGATAAAAAGGATCTTCAGTCATGGATTGCTAGATGCCCTGAGTGGATCTAGAGTCTTTGTTGATAGATACCTTGGGTGTTTTTGCCAAGAAAGGATCTTCTATCTTTGAATTGTAGATGCCTTGAGAGGATCTTCAGTCTTGATGGATAGAAGTCTTGATTGGTTTTTTGTCAACAAGTTTTAGTAGTTTCAAAAGTTAATGAAAAATCTATTTTGAGCAATGAAAGCCTAAGATCCACCAGCCAAATGCATATAGTATTATAGTCCACTTAAAATATATTAGGTATCACTTGCCAATACTATTCAAAGTATTGACCCTTGTGGGTGTAACTTATGATGTTGCGAGTTACTCTGATGATGATTAGGTGTCATGAGTCTACACTCAACATGCTTGCCTGTGGCACATGAAGATGAAGACTTATGTTTATTTACTTATTCTATAAACTCTTGTACTAGGCCTTTGGCCATGAGTTGTAAAAGACTATGTTTTATCTCTGGAATGACGTAATAGCGACCTTTGTATCTGTGTACTTCATCTTAAAGCATGGATGCTAGCAATGATCCGTGGACTAGCATTACAATCAGGATCTTTTCCTTTAATAAGGAGGATCTTATAGATAGTGTCGAAAGCCTTTGTGTTGCATGTGGATTATGACCTAAGTTGGAAACCACTAAGGAAAATTTTAACTTCTTCTACACTTGTCTATTCTTCTCGTAAACTTTTCTAATCTTCTTCTTCTCATCTCTATTTGTAGATGAACTCCGTCAACGAAGCCGTGAAGAAAGGACCACTCATGACCATGACCTTGGAGTGTGAGGCGAGTTTCCCAAGATTCTCAAGGACCTCATTGGAAACCATGGGGAGTACATGGTGCGGCGTGTACAAAGCTTTCCGATGGAGGATGGAGTGGAGTATTGGTGGGTGCAACTTCACTTGTACAAGAACAAGGAAGACAACCACAAAGAAAAAGGCTTCTGCATGTACACCAACACTTTTATGCACACCACATTCTTTGAGTCGACTAAAAGAAGCGACTTGGAAGACTATCAAGGAACTAAGTGCTAGAGTCAAGTCAGGATGCTCAACCTCCAAAAAGACTTAGAAAGAGAAGGAACATACCCAAGGTTGGAAGTCACCAACCAATCTTTAAGAGGAGATATTATAGACTTAGTGATAGAAGCATGAACAGGATAGGGTGATTGCCACTAGGAACATTGTGTTAGCCACAGATCCAATGAGATAGGATTATGGCGCCGTTAGTTGACCACCACCTATCACCTTATTCTCCAAAATAAGACCTAAATAAGTTTGAACCTTGGTTGATGTAATGAATTTATGTATGCATGATTTGAGTGAATTGTGTGTTCCAAGAATGTGTTTAAATGTTTGTCTTGTTTATCTTAAATTATGTTGTTCTAACTTTCTCAATCTTATAAATAGATGCCTATTGCCATCAAGCCTTTATTGAGGAGTTCAGTGCTACCCGTTTTGGTCCTCGTGACGTTGAGCTTACTACTTTACTCGATCTCCCTCTTCCTATCATTACGTTGCACCCACTCACCAAGTTTGAGAGGAAGGACCTTGGGACTTCAAGGTGAACCAACCGGGCCTTGAGAGCCTACTACTGAGGCCATCGTCTTCAAGCTTATGCGATGTGAGGAGAGAGGCATGGAGGTTGTCATGCAGGATTTGATAGGACGGTATTAGGCGTCCTCCCCGACAGAGTTAGAGGCCTCACTTCACGCCTTGGAAGGCGTGATGATGTGAGTCCATTGACTTTGAGGACGACTCGAGGTCACAGTGAGCCGTCGCCTGTACCTCCGGACTTAGAGACTCTTATTAGGCACGTGGATACCGATGGGACCAACGTCATGCTTAGTAATAGCGAGCTCAGTGCAACCGCGAGAAGGACAAGCTCTTATGGCAAGAAGGACGAGATAGTCAAGGAGATGGAGACGAAGTTGAGACCCAAGAACGTAAGTTCAAGAGTCAGGAAGCGTGTCAGGATAGGAACAAGAGGATTCGTGATATGACCGAGGCTGTAGTCAAGGACTTGAGTTAGAGCAGCGTGAGACGGTGATTGAGAAGCCGTTCCCGGAAGAGGACTCTCAAGGCCAAGATCGACTCTTTGACCAATACCATCGAGGAGAACAAGACCGCAATGGAGAACGCAGGTCTTACCTTTGTCGAGGAGGAGATTGATGAAGCAGTAGATTTGACTACTCAGTTATCTTTATTTACCTCACTTGTTATTTATGAACTTATTGTTGGACCATCCGACATGTGGATGGCTTGCCACTTGTGTGATTGTACCTTGAGACTTTTGTTATCTTGTTGTTTAGATTTTATCCTAGTGTTGCTTGCTATGTGTTGCATGTGTGATGTATTGTGCATAAATCATGTAAGGGTATCTCATTCTTATCTCTATATGAATAAAACCACAGATGCCTCCCCGTCGCGCAAACACCAACCCCAACCCCAACATTACCGGAATGCAACAAATGATGAATCTTGGAACGCGACATGCAAATGATGACGACGTTCATCCAGAACCAGAATAACAACAACAACCCCAATCCCAACAACAACAACAACAACAATAACAACAACAACAACCCTCCAGGTTTTGATATGCTCACCAGATTTCTGCGTCTGAGGCCAGCTAAGTCTTCGGGAACGACTGATCCCATGGTGGCCAATGATTGGCTACGTTCTGTGAACAAAGACTTAGTGACCGTAGGATGCACAGATGCTGAAAAGGTCAGGTTTGCAGCACATCTGTTGGAAGGAACATCTTTGAAAGATACTATATCTTTGGAAGAAGTTCAACTAGAAAGTGATCTCACCTATGAAGAAAAGCCTGTCAAGATACTTGAGACCACAGAAAGAGTCACGAGAACAAAGACTATCAAGTTTTGCAAAGTACAATGGAATCATCATTCCGAAGAAGAAGCAACATGGGAAAGAGAAGATGAACTTCGGAAAGACCACCCTCACCTATTTTGCTAGCCAATCCGAATCTCGAGGGCGAGATTCATTTTAAGGGGGTTAGATTTGTAACATCCCAAAAATCATGTTTCAAAAACTCATTCATTTCATTCTTGCATCATGCATTCATATAGGGTTTTTCTCAAAAATCATTTGGAGTCAGAAGTTTGAGCTATGATTTCATGTGGGCAAATTGTCTCAATTGGCCAACACCCTTTGGGATTTGATTGTCCATAATCTTGTTTGCTTGCCACCATGGTTGGAAAGATTAGGAGTAGCTTTTAAACCCAAAATTCCAATTTAGAAATATTTTCTAAACCCTATTCCAAATAATTGCAAAGAGACAAAGTCTCTGTTTATTTCAAAGACCCAAGCTTGACCAAGCCTTGCAAGGTGACCACATGGTTATTTGACTGCATTTGAACCCACAAGAACCCTGCAAAAATCCCCAAAGAAGTTTGAAATCAAAAGGATTTGAATTCATATCAAATTCATTCCAGAAAATGAAATTAGAAAAAGAAAAGGCTAAGGAAAAGAAAAGGGCAGGCGGCGAGAATCTGCCCGGCAGATCCAGCCAGCAAGCCCACCGGGATCTCCTTTTTACTTCTCTCACGCATTGAGCCTGATTTGACAGACGTTGACAAGCCGACCCCACTGCACTCCGCGCTCCTCGCTGACAGCGGGCCTTCTCCACGTCACCGCCGTCTCCACCCGCGACGACCGTTCATCCCAAATCAACGCGGTACGTGTTTAAATTCGCGGTGTCAATTAATTCGAGTTATTGGCCGAGTGATTCTCGCCGTGACCAGGCTATAAGAACCCCTCTCTGTTCCTCTCTCTTCTCCTCAAACCCCGAACCCAGGCGCCACCAGTGCGTGTATTGCTCTCTGAAACCCCGTCTCCGACGGCGCCGGCGAATTCCGGTGAGTCAGAGCTCCCTCGCCTCTCGTTCTTGCAAACTGATTCAGTGAATCCCTCGCTTCTTTTCACATTCCGTTTGCTCGCATGGACCGTAGCTCGGCAACATCATCGACTAGTCGCCACCGACGTCTGCACGAACTCCGAACTCTAGTGGTAAGTCCAGACCGCCCCGCCTCCTAGTTCATGCTCACTACTGCCTTGACCACCGTGAACCTAACCGTGTCCTCGACTTGCCTTGGGGTGATCCACAGCGACGTCCCCGACGACCACCCGGCGCGCCGCGCTTGAACTCCGGTGAGGAATCGCGCCGTGTGTAGCACCCTTGACCAACCGCGAGTCGACAAGCTTGTGACCTCCGAGCCCGGTGAGCTACTCCTCGATCTTCCTTACTCTGCATCATCGGCAACGTCGTTGACCGGTTCCGCCGCCGGTAGCTACCGCGCTTACGCCCATCTGTGGCGTAGCGGAAACAGTTAGATCTGGATCGAACGCCCACGATAGATCACTTAAACCCGAAGCGTGATGCGATCGAGCCGCACCTGCCCTTTAGATCCTACGGCTGTGGAGCTCGATCCAGCCTTGAACTTCAGACGCATGAATAAGAATAAGACGCGTGGCTAGGTTAGATCTGAGAATAGAATTTAAAACCAGAAATTTGATCCAAATTCAAATGCCTATATCTTTTGAATGCCATGTTGGAATTTTGCAAACTTTATACCGTTGGATTCAGAAAAACAAGACCTTTCTGCCTATCCTTTTGTTTAGCATATAGTAACCATTAGATGTGCTAAAATTGCAGAGACTTGTTTGAGGCCATTTTAAGTATAGATTTAGTTTAGTATTTTTGTTTTAGGGTTATTTAAGTTGTCTTGGATATATTTGTGACTTGTTTAGATTCTGTAAACATGCACTTGCTTGGTTGAAGTTTTCAAAAATCATCACTTGGTAGATTCATGCATGCATGCATTCATAATACTTTTGTTTGTATATATTTGTGTGTAATTGTATGCTACAACTTTGTGTGTAGATTTTGCTAGTGATTGTGATTGTGACGAGTGCTACTCTCCACACTACCAAGGCAAGTGATATCATCATGAATATTCCATTCCTATATTTTTATATATGCATTAGTATTATTTTTTCTAAGTATAGGACTTGCATGGTTTTTAGCTAAGTACAAGCTATGCCTTGGGAAAACCTATTAGAATAAGCCTTAGTGAAAATTTCCTAAGTCAGATTCCTATTACTATCATGCTTAGCCTAGCTACTAGAAAACAAGGTGGTTTATATATTCACTATGGAAAATTTCTAAGTCTAAGGACTTATGTTTTGTAAAATAAAACAACTAAGTTAATGAACCACACTGGGTGGAATGGAAGGAATGGCTTATGTTGAGTGGTTCACAAGGCCAGGGGACTGGCTTGTGTATCTCACTTGTGGATAGCCACCAGGAACAAAGAGATTTGAGATGTCAAATGTTGAAAAGCTTCAAGTGCAACCACTTGGCATTATGGGCTCTGCCATGATCTTAGGATCTTTGGAACTTAGTCTTTTGGACAGTGGGTGGTAGATGGGATGATAGGTTGGAAGCGTCCATTTGACTAAGGAAAGGCTCTTGAAGGATCATCCTTGGGAAACCAAGGCTTGTGGGGAAAGTGCACCACCTCTGCAGTGTAAAACCTAAGTACTTAGCCATGTCCCTGGTAAAGGACAATTTGAGCATCAAGACATGGAAACTTCAAGAATCTCATCACTCCAATTTCTAAATAAAACTTAAGGGTGAACAAAGGGATAAAGGATCTTCAGTCATGGATTGCTAGATGCCCTGAGTGGATCTAGAGTCTTTGTTGATAGATACCTTGGGTGTTTTTGCCAAGAAAGGATCTTCTATCTTTGAATTGTAGATGCCTTGAGAGGATCTTCAGTCTTGATGGATAGAAGTCTTGATTGGTTTTTGTCAACAAGTTTTAGTATTTTCAAAAGTTAAGGAAAAATCTATTTTGAGCAATGCAAGCCTAAGCTCCACCAGCCAAATGCATATAGTATTATAGTCCACTTAAAATATATTAAGGTATCACTTGCCAATACTATTCCAAAGTATTGACCCTTGTGGCTGTAACTTATGATGTTGCAGGTTACTCTGATGATGATTAGGTGTCATGAGTCTACACTCAACATGCTTGCCTGTGGCACATGAAGATGAAGACTTATGTTTATTTACTTATTCCATAAACTCTTGTACTAGGCCTTTGGCCATGAGTTGTAAAAGACTATGTTTTATCTCTGGAATGACTGTAATAAACGACCTTTGTATCTGTGTACTTCATCTTAAACTGTGGATGCTAGCAATGATCCAGGGACTAGCATTGCAATCACAGGGATCTTTTCCTTTAATAAGGAGGGATCTTACACAATGACAGTGGTGGATCCATGTGTGGTTTGTGAAAAGAACACACATGCAATGACTCTAGCGTTGGTTTTAGTATAAGAACACATGAAATGACTCTAGTGGTTTATCCATGTGTGGTTTATGGAAATAACACACATGCAATGACTCTAGTTGTTGATCCATGTGTGGTTTGTCGAAACAACACACATGCAATGACTCTAGTGGTTGATCCATGTGTGGTTTGTGGAAATAACACACATGAAATGACTGTAATGGATCGATAAGTGGTTTCTGGAAAAGAACACACATGCAATGACCACTGATTGATCCATATGTGGTTTGTGGAAAGAACACACATGCAATGACCACTTGTTGATCCATGTGTGGTTTGTGGAAAGAACACACATGCAATGACAGTGGTGGATCCATGTGTGGTTTGTGGATAGAACACACATGCAATGACTATAGTGCTAGTTTTAGTATAAGAACACACATGCAATGACTCTGGTGGGTCCACATGTGGTCTGTGGAAAGAACACACATGCAATGACCACTGGTGGATCCATGTGTTGTCTGTGGAAAAGAACACACATGCAATGAGTCTAGTGGATCCATCTGTGGTTTGTGGAAAAGAACACACATGCAATGACTCTAGTGCTGGTTTGTAGTTTTAGTATAAGAACAAACATGCAATTACTCAAATGGATCCATATGTGGTTTGTGGAAAGAACACACATGCAATGACTCTGGTTGATCCATATGTGGTTTGTGGAAAGAACACACATGCAATGAAAGGGTTTGATCCATGTGTGGTTTGTGAAAAGAACACACATGCAATGACTCTAGTGGTAGATCCATGTGTGGTTTGTGGAAATAACACACATGCATTGACTCTAGAGGTTGATCCATGTGTGGTTTGTGGAAACAACACACATGCAATGACTCTAGTGGTTGATCCATGTGTGGTTTTTGGAAATAACACACATGCAATGACTGTAATGGATCCATAAGTGGTTTATGGAAAAGAACACACATGCAATGACCACTGGTTGATCCATATGTGGTTTGTGGAAAGAACACACATGCAATGACCACTTGTTGATCCATGTGTGGTTTGTGGAAAGAACACACATGCAATGACAGTGGTGGATCCATGTGTGGTTTGTGGATAGAACACACATGCAATGACTCTAGTGCTAGTTTTAGTATAAGAACACACATGCAATGACTCTGCTAGGTCCACATGTAGTTTGTGAAAAGAGCACACATGCAATGACCACTGGTGGGTCCATGTGTTGTTTGTGGAAAAGAACACATATGCAATGATTCTAGTGGATCCATGTGTGGTTTGTGGAAAAGAACACACATGTAATGACTCTAGTGCTGGTTTGTGGTTTTAGTATAAGAACAAACATGTAATTACTCAAATGGATCCATATGTGGTTTGTGGAAAGAACACACATGCAATGACTCTGGTTGATCCATATGTGGTTTGTGGAAAGAACACACATGCAATGACCACTGGTGGATCCATGTGTGGTTTGTGGAAAAGAACACACATGCAATGACCACTGGTTGATCCATGTGTGGTTTGTGGAAAGAACCAAAATGCAACGACAGTGGTGGATCCATGTGTGGTTTGTGAAAAGAACACACATGCAATGACTCTAGTGTTGGATTTAGTATAAGAACACACATGCAATGACTCTAGTGGTTGATCCATTTGTGATTTGTGGAAACAACGCACATGCAATGACTCTAGTGGTTGATCCATGCGTGGTTTGTGGAAACAACACAAATGCAATGACTCTAGTGGCTGATCCATGTGTGGTTTGTGGAAATAACACACATGCAATGACTGTAATGGATCCATAAGTCGTTTATGGAAAAGAACACACATGCAATGACCACTGGTTGATCCATATGTGGTTTGTGGAAAGAACACACATGCAATGACCACTCGTTGATCCATGTGTGATTTGTGGAAAGAACACACATGCAATGACAGTGGTGGATCCATGTGTGGTTTGTGGATAGAACACACATGCAATGACTCTAGTGCTAGTTTTAGTATAAGAACACACATGCAATGACTTTGTTGGGTCCACATGGTGTTTGTGAAAAGAACGCACATGCAATGACCACTGGTGTATCCATGTGTTGTTTGTGTAAAAGAACACACATGCAATGAGTCTTGTGGATCCATGTGTGGTTTGTGGAAAAGAACACATATGCAATGACTCTAGTGCTGGTTTATGGTTTTAGTATAAGAACAAACATGCAATTACTCAAATGGATCCATATGTGGTTTGTGGAAAGAACACACATGCAATGACCCTGGTTGATCCATATGTGGTTTTTGGAAAGAACACACATGCAATGACCACTGGTGGATCTATGTGTGGTTTGTGGAAAAGAACACACATGCAATGACCACTAGTTGGTCCATGTGTGGTTTGTGGAAAGAACACACATGCAATGACAGTGGTGGATCCATGTGTGGTTTGTGAAAAGAACACACATGCAATGACTCTAGCGTTGGTTTTAGTATAAGAACACATGAAATGACTCTAGTGGTTTATCCATGTGTGGTTTATGGAAATAACACACATGCAATGACTCTAGTTGTTGATCCATGTGTGGTTTGTCGAAACAACACACATGCAATGACTCTAGTGGTTGATCCATGTGTGGTTTGTGGAAATAACACACATGAAATGACTGTAATGGATCCATAAGTGGTTTCTGGAAAAGAACACACATGCAATGACCACTGATTGATCCATATGTGGTTTGTGGAAAGAACACACATGCAATGACCACTTGTTGATCCATGTGTGGTTTGTGGAAAGAACACACATGCAATGACAGTGGTGGATCCATGTGTGGTTTGTGGATAGAACACACATGCAATGACTATAGTGCTAGTTTTAGTATAAGAACACACATCCAATGACTCTGGTGGGTCCACATGTGGTCTGTGGAAAGAACACACATGCAATGACCACTGGTGGATCCATGTGTTGTCTGTGGAAAAGAACACACATGCAATGAGTCTAGTGGATCCATCTGTGGTTTGTGGAAAAGAACACACATGCAATGACTCTAGTGCTAGTTTGTAGTTTTAGTATAAGAACAAACATGCAATTACTCAAATGGATACATATGTGGTTTGTGGAAAGAACACACATGCAATGACTCTGGTTGATCCATATGTGGTTTGTGGAAAGAACACACATGCAATGAAAGGGTTGGATCCATGTGTGGTTTGTGAAAAGAACACACATGCAATGACTCTAGTGGTAGATCCATGTGTGGTTTGTGGAAATAACACACATGCAATGACTCTAGAGGTTGATCCATATGTGGTTTGTGGAAACAACACAAATGCAATGACTCTAGTGGCTGATCCATGTGTGGTTTGTGGAAATAACACACATGCAATGACTGTAATGGATCCATAAGTCGTTTATGGAAAAGAACACACATGCAATGACCACTGGTTGATCCATATGTGGTTTGTGGAAAGAACACACATGCAATGACCACTCGTTGATCCATGTGTGATTTGTGGAAAGAACACACATGCAATGACAGTGGTGGATCCATGTGTGGTTTGTGGATAGAACACACATGCAATGACTCTAGTGCTAGTTTTAGTATAAGAACACACATGCAATGACTTTGTTGGGTCCACATGTGGTTTGTGAAAAGAACGCACATGCAATGACCACTGGTGTATCCATGTGTTGTTTGTGTAAAAGAACACACATGCAATGAGTGTTGTGGATCCATGTGTGGTTTGTGGAAAAGAACACATATGCAATGACTCTAGTGCTGGTTTATGGTTTTAGTATAAGAACAAACATGCAATTACTCAAATGGATCCATATGTGGTTTGTGGAAAGAACACACATGCAATGACCCTGGTTGATCCATATGTGGTTTTTGGAAAGAACACACATGCAATGACCACTGGTGGATCTATGTGTGGTTTGTGGAAAAGAACACACATGCAATGACCACTAGTTGGTCCATGTGTGGTTTGTGGAAAGAACACACATGCAATGACAGTGGTGGATCCATGTGTGGTTTGTGAAAAGAACACACATGCAAAGACTCTAGCGTTGGTTTTAGTATAAGAACACATGAAATGACTCTAGTGGTTTATCCATGTGTGGTTTATGGAAATAACACACATGCAATGACTCTAGTTGTTGATCCATGTGTGGTTTGTCGAAACAACACACATGCAATGACTCTAGTGGTTGATCCATGTGTGGTTTGTGGAAATAACACACATGAAATGACTGTCATGGATCCATAAGTGGTTTCTGGAAAAGAACACACATGCAATGACCACTGATTGATCCATATGTGGTTTGTGGAAAGAACACACATGCAATGACCACTTGTTGATCCATGTGTGGTTTGTGGAAAGAACACACATGCAATGACAGTGGTGGATCCATGTGTGGTTTGTGGATAGAACACACATGCAATGACTATAGTGCTAGTTTTAGTATAAGAACACACATGCAATGACTCTGGTGGGTCCACATGTGGTCTGTGGAAAGAACACACATGCAATGACCACTGGTGGATCCATGTGTTGTCTGTGGAAAAGAACACACATGCAATGAGTCTAGTGGATCCATCTGTGGTTTGTGGAAAAGAACACACATGCAATTACTCAAATGGATCCATATGTGGTTTGTGGAAAGAACACACATGCAATGACTATGGTTGATCCATATGTGGTTTGTGGAAAGAACACACATGCAATGAAAGGGTTGGATCCATGTGTGGTTTGTGAAAAGAACACACATGCAATGACTCTAGTGGTAGATCCATGTGTGGTTTGTGGAAATAACACACATGCAATGACTCTAGAGGTTGATCCATGTGTGGTTTGTGGAAACAACACACATGCAATGAATCTAGTGGTTGATCCATGTGTGGGTTTTGGAAATAACACACATGCAATGACTGTAATGGATCCATAAGTGGTTTATGGAAAAGAACACACATGCAATGACCACTGGTTGATCCATATGTGGTTTGTGGAAAGAACACACATGCAATGACCACTTGTTGATCCATGTGTGGTTTGTGGAAAGAACACACATGCAATGACAGTGGTGGATCCATGTGTGGTTTGTGGATAGAACACACATGCAATGACTCTGCTAGGTCCACATGTAGTTTGTGAAAAGTGCACACATGCAATGACCACTGGTGGGTCCATGTGTTGTTTGTGGAAAAGAACACATATGCAATGATTCTAGTGGATCCATGTGTCGTTTGTGGAAAAGAACACACATGTAATGACTCTAGTGCTGGTTTGTGGTTTTAGTATAAGAACAAACATGTAATTACTCAAATGGATCCATATGTGGTTTGTGGAAAGAACACACATGCAATGACTTGTGTTGATCCATATGTGGTTTGTGGAAAGAACACACATGCAATGACCACTGGTGGATCCATGTGTTGTTTGTGGAAAAGAATACACATGCAATGAGTCTAGTGGATCCATGTGTGGTTTGTGGAAAAGAACACACATGCAATGACTCTAGTGCTGGTTTATGGTTTTAGTATAAGAACAAACATGCAATTAGTCAAATGGATCCATATGTGGTTTGTGGAAAGAACACACATGCAATGACTCTGGTTGATCCATATGTGGTTTGTGGAAAGAACACACATGCAATGACCACTGGTGGATCCATGTGTGGTTTGTGGAAACAACACACATGCAATGACTCTAGTGGTTGATCCATGTGTGGTGTGTGGAAACAACACACATGCAATGACTCTAGTGGTTGATCCATGTGTGGTTTGTGGAAATAACACACATGCAATGACTGTAATGGATCCATAAGTGGTTTATGGAAAAGAACACACGTGCAATGACTCTAGTGCTAGTTTTAGTATAAGAACACACATGCAATGACTCTAGTGGTTGATCCATGTGTGGTTTGTGAAAAGAACACACTTGCATTGACCACTGGTGGATCCATGTGTTGTTTGTGGAAAAGAACACACATGCAATGAGTCTAGTGGATCCATGTGTGGTTTGTGGAAAAGAACACACATGCGATGACTCTAGTGCTGGTTTGTGGTT
Source organism: Avena insularis (assembly GCA_023614405.1). Classification (NCBI taxonomy): domain Eukaryota; kingdom Viridiplantae; phylum Streptophyta; class Magnoliopsida; order Poales; family Poaceae; genus Avena; species Avena insularis. The sequence goes on along the minus strand of JAJUPC010000492.1, from coordinate 40,875 downwards.
TTAGTATAAGAACAAACATGCAATTACTCAAATGGATCCATATGTGGTTTGTGGAAAGAACACACATGCAATGACTCTGGTTGATCCATATGTGGTTTGTGGAAAGAACACACATGCAATGACCACTGGTGGATCCATGTGTGGTTTGTGGAAAAGAACACACATGCAATGACCACTGGTTGATCCATGTGTGGTTTGTGGAAAGAAACAAACTGCAATGACAGTGGTGGATCCATGTGTGGTTTGTGAAAAGAACACACATGCAATGACTCTAGTGTTGGTTTTAGTATAAGAACACACATGCAATGACTCTAGTGGTTGATCCATGTGTGGTTTGTGGAAAAAACACACATGCAATGACTCTAGTGGTTGATCCATGTGTGGTTTGTGGAAACGACACAAATGCAATGACTCTAGTGGTTGATCCATGTGTGGTTTGTGGAAATAACACACATGCAATGACTGTAATGGATCCATAAGTCGTTTATGGAAAAGAACACACATGCAATGACCACTGGTTGATCCATATGTGGTTTGTGGAAACGACACACATGCAATGACTCTAGTGGTTGATCCATGTGTGATTTGTGGAAAGAACACATATGCAATGACAGTGGTGGATCCATGTGTGGTTTGTGGATAGAACACACATGAAATGACTCTAGTGCTAGTTTTAGTATAAGAACACACATGCAATGACTTTGGTGGGTCCACATGTGGTTTGTGAAAAGAACACACATGCAATGACCACTGGTGTATCCATGTGTTGTTTGTGGAAAAGAACACACATGCTATGAGTCTAGTGGATCCATGTGTGGTTTGTGGAAAAGAACACACATGCAATGACTTTAGTGCTGGTTTGTGGTTTTAGTATAAGAACAAACATGCAATTACTCAAATGGATCCATATGTGGTTTGTGGAAAGAACACACATGCAATGACTCTAGTGGTTGATCCATGTGTGGTTTGTCGAAACAACACATATGCAATGACTCTAGTGGTTGTTCCATGTGTGGTTTCTGGAAATAACACACATGAAATGACTGTAATGGATCCATAAGTGGTTTATGGAAAAGAACACACATGCAATGACCACTGTTTGATCCATATGTGGTTTGTGGAAAGAACACACATGCAATGACCACTTGTTGATCCATGTGTGGTTTGTGGAAAGAACACACATGCAATGACAGTGGTGGATCCATGTGTGGTTTGTGGATAGAACACACATGCAATGACTCTAGTGCTAGTTTTAGTATAAGAACACACATGCAATGACTCTGGTGGGTCCACATGTGGTCTGTGGAAAGAACACACATGCAATGACCACTGGTGGATCCATGTGTTGTTTGTGGAAAAGAACACACTTGCAATGAGTCTAGTGGATCCATGTGTGGTTTTTGGAAAAGAACACACATGCAATGACTCTAGTGCTGGTTTGTGGTTTTAGTATAAGAACAAACATGCAATTACTCAAATGGATCCATATGTGGTTTCTGGAAAGAACACACATGCAATGACTCTGGTTGATCCATATGTGGTTTGTGGAAAGAACACACATGCAATGACAGTGGTGGATCCATGTGTGGTTTGTGAAAAGAACAAACATGCAATGACTCTAGTGGTAGATCCATGTGTGGTTTGTGGAAATAACACACATGCAATGACTGTAATGGATCCATGTGTGGTTTGTGGAAACAACACACATGCAATGACTCTAGTGGTTGATCCATGTGTGGTTTTTGGAAATAACACACATGCAATGACTATAATGGATCCATAAGTGGTTTATGGAAAAGAACACACATGCAATGACCACTGGTTGATCCATATGTGGTTTGTGGAAAGAACACACATGCAATGACCACTTGTTGATCCATGTGTGGTTTGTGGAAAGAACACACATGCAATGACAGTGGTGGATCCATGTGTGGTTTGTGGATAGAACACACATGCAATGACTCTAGTGCTAGTTTTTGTATAAGAACACACATGCAATGACTCTGCTGGGTCCACATGTAGTTTGTGAAAAGAGCACACATGCAATGACCACTGGTGGGTCCATGTGTGATTTGTGGAAATAACACACATGCAATGACTGTAATGGATCCATAAGTGGTTTATGGAAAAGAACACACATGCAATGACCCTAGTGCTAGTTTTAGTATAAGAACACACATGCAATCACTCTAGTGGTTTATCCATGTGTGGTTTGTGAAAAGAACACATGCATTGACCACTGGTGGATCCATGTGTTGTTTGTGGAAAAGAACACACATGCAATGAGTCTAGTGGATCCATGTGTGGTTTGTGGAAAAGAACACACATGCGATGACTCTAGTGCTGGTTTGTGGTTTTAGTATATGAACAAACATGCAATTACTCAAATGGATCCATATGTGGTTTATGGAAAGAACACACATGCAATGACTCTGGTTTATACATATGTGGTTTGTGGAAAGAACACACATGCAATGACCACTGGTGGATCCATGTGTGGTTTGTGGAAAAGAACACACATGCAATGACCACTGGTTGATCCATGTGTGGTTTGTGGAAAAACCAAAATGCAATGACAGTGGTGGATCCATGTGTGGTTTGTGAAAAGAACACACATGCAATGACTCTAGTGTTGGTTTTAGTATAAGAACACACATGCAATGACTCTAGTGGTTGATCCATGTGTGGTTTGTGGAAACAACACACATGCAATGACTCTAGTGGTCGATCCATGTGTGGTTTGTGGAAACGACACACATGCAATGACTCTAGTGGTTGATCCATGTGTGGTTTGTGGAAAGAACACACATGCAATGACTGTAATGGATCCATAAGTCGTTTATGGAAAAGAACACACATGCAATGACCACTGGTTGATCCATATGTGGTTTGTGGAAAGAACACACATGCAATGACCACTCGTTGATCCATGTGTGTTTTGTGGAAAGAACACACATGCAATGAAAGTGTTGGATCCATGTGTGGTTTGTGGATAGAACACACATGCAATGACTCTGGTGCTAGTTTTAGTATAAGAACACACATGCAATGACTTTGGTGGGTCCACATGTGGTTTGTGAAAAGAACACACATGCAATGACCACTGGTGGATCCATGTGTTGTTTGTGGAAAAGAACACACATGCAATTAGTCTAGTGGATCCATGTGTGGTTTGTGGAAAAGAACACACATGCAATGAATCTAGTGCTGGTTTGTGGTTTTAGTATAAGAACAAACATGCAATTACTCAAATGGATCCATATGTGGTTTGTGGAAAGAACACACATGCAATGACTCTGGTTGATCCATATGTGGTTTGTGGAAAGAACACACATGCAATGACAGTGGTGGATCCATGTGTGGTTTGTGAAAAGAACACACATGCAATGACTCTAGTGGTTGATCCATATGTTGTTTGTGGAAAGAACACACATGCAATGACCACTGGTGGATCCATGTGTGGTTTGTGGAAAAGAACACACATGCAATGACCACTGGTTGATCCATGTGCGGTTTGTGGAAAGAACAAACATGCAATGACAGTGGTGGATCCATGTGTGGTTTGTAAAAAGAACACACATGCAATGACTCTAGTGTTGGTTTTAGTATAAGAACACACATGCAATGACTCTAGTGGTCGATCCATGTGTGGTTTGTGGAAATAACACACATGTAATGACTCTAGTGGTTGATCAATGTGTGGTTTGTGGAAACAACACACATGCAATGACTCTAGTAGTTGATCCATGTGTGGTTTGTGGAAATAACACACATGCAATGACTCTAGTGGTTGATCCATAAGTGGTTTATGGAAAAGAACACACATGCAATGACCACTGGTTGATCCATATGTGGTTTGTGGAAAGAACACACATGCAATGACCACTTGTTGATCCATGTGTGGTTTGTGAAAGAACACACATGCAATGACTCTGGTGGGTCCACATGTAGTTTGTGAAAAGAACACACATGCAATGACCACTGGTGGATCCATGTGTTGTTTGTGGAAAATAACACACATGCAATGAGTCTAGTGGATCCATGTGTGGTTTGTGGAAAAGAACACACATACAATGACTCTAGTGCTGGTTTATGGTTTTAGTATAAGAACAAACATGCAATTACTCAAATGGATCCATATGTGGTTTGTGGAAAGAACACACATGCAATGACTTGTGTAGATCCATACATGGTTTGTGGAAAGAACACACATGCAATGACCACTGGTGGATCCATGTGTGGTTTATGGAAAAGAACACACATGCAATGACCACTAGATGATCTAGGTGTGGTTTGTGGAAAGAACACACATGCAATGACAGGGGTGTATCCATGTGCTTTGTGAAAAGAACACACATGCAATGACTCTAGTGCTGGTTTTAGTATAAGAACACACATGCAATGACTCTAGTGGTTAATCCATGTGTGGTTTGTGGAAATAACTCACATGCAATGCCTCTAGTGGTTGATCTATGTGTGGTTTGTGGAAACAACACACATGCAATGACTCTAGTGGTTGATCCATGTGTTGTTTGTGGAAACAACATAAATGCAATGACTCTAGTGGTTGATCCACGTGTGGTTTTTGGAAATAACACACATGCAATGACTATAATGGATCCATAAGTGGTTTATGGAAAAGAACACACATGCAATGACCACTGGTTGATCCATATGTGGTTTGTGGAAAGAACACACATGCAATGACCACTTGTTGATCCATGTGTGGTTTGTGGAAAGAACACACATGCAATGATAGTGGTGGATCCATGTGTGGTTTGTGGATAGAACACAAATGCAATGAATCTAGTGCTAGTTTTAGTATAAGAACACACATGCAATGACTCTGCTGGGTCCACATGTAGTTTGTAAAAAGAACACACATGCAATGACCACTGGTGGATCCATGTGTTGTTTGTGGAAAAGAACACACATGCAATGAGTCTAGTGGATCCATGTGTGGTTTGTGGAAAAGAACACACATGCAATGACTCTAGTGCTGGTTTGTGGTTTTAGTATAAGAACAAACATGTAATTACTTAAATGGATCCATATGTGGTTTGTGGAAAGAACACACATGCAATGACTCTGGTTGATCCATATGTGGTTTGTGGAAAGAACACACATGCAATGATCACTGGTGGATCCATGTGTGGTTTGTGGAAACAACACACATGCAATGACTCTAGTGGTTGATCCATATGTGGTTTGTGGAAACAACACACATGCAATGACTCTAGTGGTTGATCCATGTGTGGTTTGTGGAAATAACAAACATGCAATGATTGTAATGGATCCATGTGTGGTTTGTGGAAAAGAACACACATGCAATGACTCTAGTGCTAGTTTTAGTATAAGAACTCACATGCAATGACTCTAGTGGTTGATCCATGTGTGGTTTGTGAAAAGAACACACATGCAATGACCACGGGTGGATCCATGTGTTGTTTGTGGAAAAGAACACACATGCAATGAGTCTAGTGGATCCATGTGTGGTTTGTGGAAAAGAACACACATGCAATGACTCTAGTGCTGGTTTGTGGTTTTAGTATAAGAACAAACATGCAAATACTCAAATGGATCCATGTGTGGTTTGTGGAAATAACACACATGCAATGACTCTAGTGGTTGATCCATAAGTGGTTTATGGAAAAGAACACACATGCAATGACCACTGGTTGATCCATATGTGGTTTGTGGAAAGAACACACATGCAATGACCACTTGTTGATCCATCTGTGGTTTGTGGAAAGAGCACACATGCAATGACAGTGGTTGATCCATGTGGGGTTTGTGGATATAACACACATGCAATGACAGTGGTGGATCCAAGTGTGGTTTGTGGAGAGAAAACACATTCCATGACTCTAGTGCTAGTTTGAGTATAAGAACACACCTTGACTCTAGTGGTTGATCCATGTGTGGTTTGTGGAAAAGAACACACATGCAATGACTCTAGTGCTGGTTTGTGGTTTTAGTATAAGAACAAACATGCAATTACTCAAATGGATCCATATGTGGTTTGTGGAAAGAACACACATGCAATGACTTGTGTTGATCCATATGTGGTTTGTGGAAAGAACACACATGCAATGACCACTGGTGGATCCATGAGTGGTTTGTGGAAAAGAACACACATGCAATGACCACTAGTTGATTCATGTGTGGTTTGTGGAAAGAACACACATGCAATGACAGTGGTGGATCCATTTGTGCTTTGTGAAAAGAACACATATGCAATGAGTCTAGTGTTGGTTTTAGTATAAGAACACACATGCAATAACTCTAGTGGTTAATCCATGTGTGGTTTGTGGAAATAACACACATGCAATGCCTCTAGTGGTTGATCCATGTGTGGTTTGTGGAAACAACACACATGCAATGACTCTAGTGGTTGATCCATGTGTGGTTTGTGGAAACAACAGACATGCAATGACTCTAGTGGCTGATCCATGTGTGGTTTTTGGAAATAACACACATGTAATGACTGTAATGGATCCATAAGTGGTTTATGGAAAAGAACACACATGCAATGACCACTGGTTGATCCATATGTGGTTTGTGCAAAGAACAGACATGTAATGACCACTTGTTGATCCATGTGTGGTTTGTGGAAAGAACACACATGTAATGACAGGGGTGGATCCATGTGTGGTTTGTGGATAGAACACCCATGCAATGACTCTAGTGCTAGTTTGAGTATAAGAACACACAAGCAATGACTCTGCTGGGTCCACATGTAGTTTGTGAAAAGAACACACATGCAATGACCACTGGTGGATCCATGTGTTATTTGTGGAAAAGAACACACTTGCAATGAGTCTAGTGGATCCATGTGTGGTTTTTGGAAAAGAACACACATGCAATGACTCTAGTGCTGGTTTGTGGTTTTAGTATAAGAACAAACATGCAATTACTCAAATGGATCCATATGTGGTTTGTGGAAAGAACACACATGCAATGACTCTGGTTGATCCATATGTGGTTTGTGGAAAGAACACACATGCAATGACAGTGGTGGATCCATGTGTGGTTTGTGAAAAGAACAAACATGCAATGACTCTAGTGGTAGATCCATGTGTGGTTTGTGGAAATAACACACATGCAATGACTCTAGAGGTTGATCCATGTGTGGTTTGTGGAAACAACACACATGCAATGACTCTAGTGGTCGATCCATGTGTGGTTTGTGGAAACGACACACATGCAATGACTCTAGTGGTTGATCCATGTGTGGTTTGTGGAAAGAACACACATGCAATGACTGTAATGGATCCATAAGTCGTTTATGGAAAAGAACACACATGCAATGACCACTGGTTGATCCATATGTGGTTTGTGGAAAGAACACACATGCAATGACCACTCGTTGATCCATGTGTGTTTTGTGGAAAGAACACACATGCAATGAAAGTGTTGGATCCATGTGTGGTTTGTGGATAGAACACACATGCAATGACTCTGGTGCTAGTTTTAGTATAAGAACACACATGCAATGACTTTGGTGGGTCCACATGTGGTTTGTGAAAAGAACACACATGCAATGACCACTGGTGGATCCATGTGTTGTTTGTGGAAAAGAACACACATGCAATTAGTCTAGTGGATCCATGTGTGGTTTGTGGAAAAGAACACACATGCAATGAATCTAGTGCTGGTTTGTGGTTTTAGTATAAGAACAAACATGCAATTACTCAAATGGATCCATATGTGGTTTGTGGAAAGAACACACATGCAATGACTCTGGTTGATCCATATGTGGTTTGTGGAAAGAACACACATGCAATGACAGTGGTGGATCCATGTGTGGTTTGTGAAAAGAACACACATGCAATGACTCTAGTGGTTGATCCATATGTTGTTTGTGGAAAGAACACACATGCAATGACCACTGGTGGATCCATGTGTGGTTTGTGGAAAAGAACACACATGCAATGACCACTGGTTGATCCATGTGCGGTTTGTGGAAAGAACAAACATGCAATGACAGTGGTGGATCCATGTGTGGTTTGTGGAAAATAACACACATGCAATGACTCTAGTGTTGGTTTTAGTATAAGAACACACATGCAATGACTCTAGTGGTCGATCCATGTGTGGTTTGTGGAAATAACACACATGTAATGACTCTAGTGGTTGATCAATGTGTGGTTTGTGGAAACAACACACATGCAATGACTCTAGTAGTTGATCCATGTGTTGTTTGTGGAAATAACACACATGCAATGACTCTAGTGGTTGATCCATAAGTGGTTTATGGAAAAGAACACACATGCAATGACCACTGGTTGATCCATATGTGGTTTGTGGAAAGAACACACATGCAATGACCACTTGTTGATCCATGTGTGGTTTGTGAAAGAACACACATGCAATGACTCTGGTGGGTCCACATGTAGTTTGTGAAAAGAACACACATGCAATGACCACTGGTGGATCCATGTGTTGTTTGTGGAAAATAACACACATGCAATGAGTCTAGTGGATCCATGTGTGGTTTGTGGAAAAGAACACACATACAATGACTCTAGTGCTGGTTTATGGTTTTAGTATAAGAACAAACATGCAATTACTCAAATGGATCCATATGTGGTTTGTGGAAAGAACACACATGCAATGACTTGTGTAGATCCATACATGGTTTGTGGAAAGAACACACATGCAATGACCACTGGTGGATCCATGTGTGGTTTATGGAAAAGAACACACATGCAATGACCACTAGATGATCTAGGTGTGGTTTGTGGAAAGAACACACATGCAATGACAGTGGTGGATCCATGTGTGCTTTGTGAAAAGAACACACATGCAATGACTCTAGTGCTGGTTTTAGTATAAGAACACACATGCAATGACTCTAGTGGTTAATCCATGTGTGGTTTGTGGAAATAACTCACATGCAATGCCTCTAGTGGTTGATCTATGTGTGGTTTGTGGAAACAACACACATGCAATGACTCTAGTGGTTGATCCATGTGTTGTTTGTGGAAACAACAGACATGCAATGACTCTAGTGGTTGATCCACGTGTGGTTTTTGGAAATAACACACATGCAATGACTATAATGGATCCATAAGTGGTTTATGGAAAAGAACACACATGCAATGACCACTGGTTGATCCATATGTGGTTTGTGGAAAGAACACACATGCAATGACCACTTGTTGATCCATGTGTGGTTTGTGGAAAGAACACACATGCAATGATAGTGGTGGATCCATGTGTGGTTTGTGGATAGAACACAAATGCAATGAATCTAGTGCTAGTTTTAGTATAAGAACACACATGCAATGACTCTGCTGGGTCCACATGTAGTTTGTAAAAAGAACACACATGCAATGACCACTGGTGGATCCATGTGTTGTTTGTGGAAAAGAACACACATGCAATGAGTCTAGTGGATCCATGTGTGGTTTGTGGAAAAGAACACACATGCAATGACTCTAGTGCTGGTTTGTGGTTTTAGTATAAGAACAAACATGTAATTACTTAAATGGATCCATATGTGGTTTGTGGAAAGAACACACATGCAATGACTCTGGTTGATCCATATGTGGTTTGTGGAAAGAACACACATGCAATGATCACTGGTGGATCCATGTGTGGTTTGTGGAAACAACACACATGCAATGACTCTAGTGGTTGATCCATATGTGGTTTGTGGAAACAACACACATGCAATGACTCTAGTGGTTGATCCATGTGTGGTTTGTGGAAATAACAAACATGCAATGATTGTAATGGATCCATGTGTGGTTTGTGGAAAAGAACACACATGCAATGACTCTAGTGCTAGTTTTAGTATAAGAACTCACATGCAATGACTCTAGTGGTTGATCCATGTGTGGTTTGTGAAAAGAACACACATGCAATGACCACGGGTGGATCCATGTGTTGTTTGTGGAAAAGAACACACATGCAATGATTCTAGTGGATCCAAGTGTGGTTTGTGGAAAAGAACACACATGCAATGACTCTAGTGCTGGTTTGTGGTTTTAGTATAAGAACAAACATGCAAATACTCAAATGGATCCATGTGTGGTTTGTGGAAATAACACACATGCAATGACTCTAGTGGTTGATCCATAAGTGGTTTATGGAAAAGAACACACATGCAATGACCACTGGTTGATCCATATGTGGTTTGTGGAAAGAACACACATGCAATGACCACTTGTTGATCCATCTGTGGTTTGTGGAAAGAGCACACATGCAATGACAGTGGTTGATCCATGTGTGGTTTGTGGATAGAACACACATGCAATGACAGTGGTGGATCCATGTGTGGTTTGTGGATAGAACACACATGCAATGACTCTAGTGCTAGTTTTAGTATAAGAACACACATGCCTTGACTCTAGTGGTTGATCCATGTGTGGTTTGTGGAAAAGAACACACATGCAATGACTCTAGTGCTGGTTTGTGGTTTTAGTATAAGAACAAACATGCAATTACTCAAATGGATCCATATGTGGTTTGTGGAAAGAACACACATGCAATGACTTGTGTTGATCCATATGTGGTTTGTGGAAAGAACACACATGCAATGACCACTGGTGGATCCATGAGTGGTTTGTGGAAAAGAACACACATGCAATGACCACTAGTTGATTCATGTGTGGTTTGTGGAAAGAACACACATGCAATGACAGTGGTGGATCCATTTGTGCTTTGTGAAAAGAACACATATGCAATGAGTCTAGTGTTGGTTTTAGTATAAGAACACACATGCAATAACTCTAGTGGTTAATCCATGTGTGGTTTGTGGAAATAACTCATGCAATGCCTCTAGTGGTTGATCCATGTGTGGTTTGTGGAAACAACACACATGCAATGACTCTAGTGGTTGATCCATGTGGTTTTGTGGAAACAACAGACATGCAATGACTCTAGTGGCTGATCCATGTGTGGTTTTTGGAAATAACACACATGTAATGACTGTAATGGATCCATAAGTGGTTTATGGAAAAGAACACACATGCAATGACCACTGGTTGATCCATATGTGGTTTGTGCAAAGAACAGACATGTAATGACCACTTGTTGATCCATGTGTGGTTTGTGGAAAGAACACACATGTAATGACAGGGGTGGATCCATGTGTGGTTTGTGGATAGAACACCCATGCAATGACTCTAGTGCTAGTTTGAGTATAAGAACACACAAGCAATGACTCTGCTGGGTCCACATGTAGTTTGTGAAAAGAACACACATGCAATGACCACTGGTGGATCCATGTGTTATTTGTGGAAAAGAACACACTTGCAATGAGTCTAGTGGATCCATGTGTGGTTTTTGGAAAAGAACACACATGCAATGACTCTAGTGCTGGTTTGTGGTTTTAGTATAAGAACAAACATGCAATTACTCAAATGGATCCATATGTGGTTTGTGGAAAGAACACACATGCAATGACTCTGGTTGATCCATATGTGGTTTGTGGAAAGAACACACATGCAATGACAGTGGTGGATCCATGTGTGGTTTGTGAAAAGAACAAACATGCAATGACTCTAGTGGTAGATCCATGTGTGGTTTGTGGAAATAACACACATGCAATGACTCTAGAGGTTGATCCATGTGTGGTTTGTGGAAACAACACACATGCAAAGACTCTAGTGGTTGATCCATGTGTGGTTTTTGGAAATAACACGCATGCAATGACTGTAATGGATCCATAAGTGGTTTATGGAAAAGAACACACATGCAATGACCACTGGTTTATCCATATGTGGTTTGTGGAAAGAACACACATGCAATGACAGTGGTGGATCCATGTGTGGTTTGTGGATAGAACACACATGCAATGACTCTAGTGCTAGTTTTAGTATAAGAACACACATGCAATGACTCTGCTGGGTCCACATGTAGTTTGTGAAAAGAGCACACATGCAATGACCACTGGTGGGTCCATGTGTGGTTTGTGGAAATAACACACATGCAATGACTGTAATGGATCCATAAGTGGTTTATGGAAAAGAACACACATGCAATGACTCTAGTGCTAGTTTTAGTATAAGAACACACATGCAATCACTCTAGTGGTTGATCCATGTGTGGTTTGTGAAAAGAACACATGCATTGACCACTGGTGGATCCATGTGTTGTTTGTGGAAAAGAACACACATGCAATGAGTCTAGTGGATCCATGTGTGGTTTGTGGAAAAGAACACACATGCGATGACTCTAGTGCTGGTTTGTGGTTTTAGTATAAGAACAAACATGCAATTACTCAAATGGATCCATATGTGGTTTGTGGAAAGAACACACATGCAATGACTCTGCTTGATACATATGTGGTTTGTGGAAAGAACACACATGCAATGACCACTGGTGGATCCATGTGTGGTTTGTGGAAAAGAACACACATGCAATGACCACTGGTTGATCCATGTGTGGTTTGTGGAAAAACCAAAATGCAATGACAGTGGTGGATCCATGTGTGGTTTGTGAAAAGCACACACATGCAATGACTCTAGTGTTGGTTTTAGTATAAGAACACACATGCAATGACTCTAGTGGTTGATCCATGTGTGGTTTGTGGAAACAACACACATGCAATGACTCTAGTGGTCGATCCATGTGTGGTTTGTGGAAACGACACAAATGCAATGACTCTAGTGGTTGATCCATGTGTGGTTTGTGGAAAGAACACACATGCAATGACTGTAATGGATCCATAAGTCGTTTATGGAAAATAACACACATGCAATGACCACTGGTTGATCCATATGTGGTTTGTGGAAAGAACACACATGCAATGACCACTCGTTGATCCATGTGTGATTTGTGGAAAAAACACACATGCAATGAAAGTGTTGGATCCATGTGTGGTTTGTGGATAGAACACACATGCAATGACTCTGGTGCTAGTTTTAGTATAAGAACACACATGCAATGACTTTGGTGGGTCCATATGTGGTTTGTGAAAAGAACACACATGCAATGACCACTGGTGGATCCATGTGTTGTTTGTGGAAAAGAACACACATGCAATTAGTCTAGTGGATCCATGTGTGGTTTGTGGAAAAGAACACACATGCAATGAATCTAGTGCTGGTTTGTGGTTTTAGTATAAGAACAAACATGCAATTACTCAAATGGATCCATATGTGGTTTGTGGAAAGAACGCACATGCAATGACTCTGGTTGATCCATATGTGGTTTGTGGAACGAACACACATGCAATGACAGTGGTGGATCCATGTGTGGTTTGTGAAAAGAACACACATGCAATGACTCTAGTGGTTGATCCATATGTTGTTTGTGGAAAGAACACACATGCAATGACCACTGGTGGATCCATGTGTGGTTTGTGGAAAAGAACACACATGCAATGACCACTGGTTGATCCATGTGCGGTTTGTGGAAAGAACAAACATGCAATGACAGTGGTGGATCCATGTGTGGTTTGTGAAAAGAACACACATGCAATGACTCTAGTGTTGGTTTTAGTATAAGAACACACATGCAATGACTCTAGTGGTCGATACATGTGTGGTTTGTGGAAATAACACACATGTAATGACTCTAGTGGTTGATCAATGTGTGGTTTGTGGAAACAACACACATGCAATGACTCTAATAGTTGATCCATGTGTGGTTTGTGGAAATAACACACATGCAATGACTCTAGTGATTGATCCATAAGTGGTTTATGGAAAAGAACACACATGCAATGACCACTGGTTGATCCATATGTGGTTTGTGGAAAGAACACACATGCAATGACCACTTGTTGATCCATGTGTGGTTTGTGAAAGAACACACATGCAATGACTCTGGTGGGTCCACATGTAGTTTGTGAAAAGAACACACATGCAATGACCACTGGTGGATCCATGTGTTGTTTGTGGAAAAGAACACACATGCAATGAGTCTAGTGGATCCATGTGTGGTTTGTGGAAAAGAACACACATGCAATGACTCTAGTGCTGGTTTATGGTTTTAGTATAAGAACAAACATGCAATTACTCAAATGGATCCATATGTGGTTTGTGGAAAGAACACACATGCAATGACTTGTGTTGATCCATACATGGTTTGTGGAAAGAACACACATGCAATGACCACTGGTGGATCCATGTGTGGTTTATGGAAAAGAACACACATGAAATGACCACTAGATAATCTAGGTGTGGTTTGTGGAAAGAACACACATGCAATGACAGTGGTGGATCCATGTGTGCTTTGTGAAAAGAACACACATGCAATGACTCTAGTGCTGGTTTTAGTATAAGAACACACATGCAATGACTCTAGTGGTTAATACATGTGTGGTTTGTGGAAATAACACACATGCAATGCCTCTAGTGGTTGATCTATGTGTGGTTTGTGGAAACAACACACATGCAATGACTCTAGTGGTTGATCCATGTGTGGTTTGTGGAAACAACAGACATGCAATGACTCTAGTGGTTGATCCACGTGCGGTTTTTGGAAATAACACACATGCAATGACTATAATGGATCCATAAGTGGTTTATGGAAAAGAACACACATGCAATGACCACTGGTTGATCCATATGTGGTTTGTGGAAAGAACACACATGCAATGACCACTTGTTGATCCATGTGTGGTTTGTGGAAAGAACACACATGCAATGATAGTGGTGGATCCATGTGTGGTTTGTGGATAGAACACAAATGCAATGACTCTAGTGCTAGTTTTAGTATAAGAACACACATGCAATGACTCTGCTGGGTCCACATGTAGTTTGTAAAAAGAACACACATGCAATGACCACTGGTGGATCCATGTGTTGTTTGTGGAAAAGAACACACATGCAATTAGTCTAGTGGATCCATGTGTGGTTTGTGGAAAAGAACACACATGCAATGAATCTAGTGCTGGTTTGTGGTTTTGGTATAAGAACAAACATGCAATTACTTAAATGGATCCATATGTGATTTGTGGAAAGAACACACATGCAATGACTCTGGTTGATCCATATGTGGTTTGTGGAAAGAACACACATGCAATGACCACTGGTGGATCCATGTGTGGTTTGTGGAAACAACACACATGCAATGACTCTAGTGGTTGATCCATGTGTGGTTTGTGGAAACAACACACATGCAACGACTCTAGTGGTTGATCCATGTGTGGTTTGTGGAAATAACAAACATGCAATGACTGTAATGGATCCATAAGTGGTTTATGGAAAAGAACACACATGAAATGACTCTAGTGCTAGTTTTAGTATAAGAACACACATGCAATGACTCTAGTGGTTGATCCATGTGTGGTTTGTGAAAAGAACACACATGCAATGACCACTGGTGGATCCATGTGTTGTTTGTGGAAAAGAACACGCATGCAATGATTCTAGTGGATCCATGTGTGGTTTGTGGAAAAGAACACACATGCAATGACTCTAGTGCTGGTTTGTGGTTTTAGTATAAGAACAAACATGCAAATACTCAAATGGATCCATGTGTGGTTTGTGGAAATAACACACATGCAATGACTCTATTGGTTGATCCATAAGTGGTTTATGGAAAAGAAAACACATGCAATGACCACTGGTTGATCCATATGTGGTTTGTGGAAAGAACACACATGCAATGACCACTTGTTGATCCATCTGTGGTTTGTGGAAAGAGCACACATGCAATGACAGTGGTTGATCCATGTGTGGTTTGTGGATAGAACACACATGCAATGACAGTGGTGGATCCATGTGTAGTTTGTGGATAGAACACACATGCAATGACTCTAGTGCTAGTTTTAGTATGAGAACACACATGCCTTGACTCTAGTGGTTGATCCATGTGTGGTTTGTGGAAAAGAACACACATGCAATGACTCTAGTGCTGGTTTGTGGTTTTAGTATAAGAACAAACATGCAATTACTCAAATGGATCCATATGTGGTTTGTGGAAAGAACACACATGCAATGACTTGTGTTGATCCATATGTGGTTTGTGGAAAGAACACACATGCAATGACCACTGGTGGATCCATGAGTGGTTTGTGGAAAAGAACACACATGCAATGACCACTAGTTGATTCATGTGTGGTTTGTGGAAAGAACACACATGCAATGACAGTGGTGGATCCATTTGTGCTTTGTGAAAAGAACACATATGCAATGACTCTAGTGTTGGTTTTAGTATAAGAACACACATGCAATAACTCTAGTGGTTAATCCATGTGTGGTTTGTGGAAATAACACACATGCAATGCCTCTAGTGGTTGATCCATGTGTGGTTTGTGGAAACAACACACATGCAATGACTCTAGTGGTTGATCCATGTGTGGTTTGTGGAAACAACACACATGCAATGACTCTAGTGGCTGATCCATGTGTGGTTTTTGGAAATAACACACATGTAATGACTGTAATGGATCCATAAGTGGTTTCTAGAAAAGAACACACATGCAATGACCACTGGTTGATCCATATGTGGTTTGTGGAAAGAACAAACATGTAATGACCACTTGTTGATCCATGTGTGGTTTGTGGAAAGAACACACATGTAATGACAGGGGTGGATCCATGTGTGGTTTGTGGATAGAACACCCATGCAATGACTCTAGTGCTAGTTTGAGTATAAGAACACACATGCAATGACTCTGCTGGGTCCACATGTAGTTTGTGAAAAGAACACACATGCAATGACCACTGGTGGATCCATGTGTTGTTTGTGGAAAAGAACACACATGCAATGAGTCTAGTGGATCCATGTGTGGTTTGTGGAAAAGAACACACATGCAATGACTCTAGTGCTGGTTTGTGGTTTTAGTATAAGAACAAACATGTAGTTACTCAAATGGATCCATATGTGGTTTGTGGAAAGAACACACATGCAATGATTCTGGTTGATCCATATGTGGTTTGTGGAAAGAACACACATGCAATGACCACTGGTGGATCCATGTGTGGTTTGTGGAAACAACACACATGCAATGACTCTAGTGGTTGATCCATGTGTGGTTTGTGGAAACAACACACATGCAACGACTCTAGTGGTTGATCCATGTGTGGTTTGTGGAAATAACAAACATGCAATGGATCCATAAGTGGTTTATGGAAAATAACACACATGCAATGACTCTAGTGCTAGTTTTAGTATAAGAACACACATGCAATGACTCTAGTGGTTGATCCATGTGTGGTTTGTGAAAAGAACACACATGCAATGACCACTGGTGGATCCATGTGTTGTTTGTGGAAAAGAACACGCATGCAATGATTCTAGTGGATCCATGTGTGGTTTGTGGAAAAGAACACACATGCAATGACTCTAGTGCTGGTTTGTGGTTTTAGTATAAGAACAAACATGCAAATACTCAAATGGATCCATGTGTGGTTTGTGGAAATAACACACATGCAATGACTCTAGTGGTTGATCCATAAGTGGTTTATGGAAAAGAACACACATGCAATGACCACTGGTTGATCCATATGTGGTTTGTGGAAAGAACACACATGCAATGACCACTTGTTGATCCATCTGTGGTTTGTGGAAAGAGCACACATGCAATGACAGTGGTTGATCCATGTGTGGTTTGTGGATAGAACACACATGCAATGACAGTGGTGGATCCATGTGTGGTTTGTGGATAGAACACACATGCAATGACTCTAGTGCTAGTTTTAGTATGAGAACACACATGCCTTGACTCTAGTGGTTGATCCATGTGTGGTTTGTGGAAAAGAACACACATGCAATGACTCTAGTGCTGGTTTGTGGTTTTAGTATAAGAACAAACATGCAATTACTCAAATGGATCCATATGTGGTTTGTGGAAAGAACACACATGCAATGACTTGTGTTGATCCATATGTGGTTTGTGGAAAGAACACACATGCAATGACCACTGGTGGATCCATGAGTGGTTTGTGGAAAAGAACACACATGCAATGACCACTAGTTGATTCATGTGTGGTTTGTGGAAAGAACACACATGCAATGACAATGGTGGATCCATTTGTGCTTTGTGAAAAGAACACATATGCAATGACTCTAGTGTTGGTTTTAGTATAAGAACACACATGCAATAACTCTAGTGGTTAATCCATGTGTGGTTTGTGGAAATAACACACATGCAATGCCTCTAGTGGTTGATCCATGTGTGGTTTGTGGAAACAACACACATGCAATGACTCTAGTGGTTGATCCATGTGTGGTTTGTGGAAACAACACACATGCAATGACTCTAGTGGCTGATCCATGTGTGGTTTTTGGAAATAACACACATGTAATGACTGTAATGGATCCATAAGTGGTTTATGGAAAAGAACACACATGCAATGACCACTGGTTGATCCATATGTGGTTTGTGGAAAGAACAGACATGTAATGACCACTTGTTGATCCATGTGTGGTTTGTGGAAAGAACACACATGTAATGACAGGGGTGGATCCATGTGTGGTTTGTGGATAGAACACCCATGCAATGACTCTAGTGCTAGTTTGAGTATAAGAACACACATGCAATGACTCTGCTGGGTCCACATGTAGTTTGTGAAAAGAACACACATGCAATGACCACTGGTGGATCCATGTGTTGTTTGTGGAAAAGAACACACATGCAATGAGTCTAGTGGATCCATGTGTGGTTTGTGGAAAAGAACACACATGCAATGACTCTAGTGCTGGTTTCTGGTTTTAGTATAAGAACAAACATGTAGTTACTCAAATGGATCCATATGTGGTTTGTGGAAAGAACACACATGCAATGACTCTGGTTGATCCATATGTGGTTTGTGGAAAGAACACACATGCAATGACCACTGGTGGATCCATGTGTGGTTTGTGGAAACAACACACATGCAATGACTCTAGTGGTTGATCCATGTGTGGTTTGTGGAAACAACACACATGCAACGACTCTAGTGGCAGATCCATGTGTGGTTTGTGGAAATAACAAACATGCAATGACTGTAATGGATCCATAAGTGGTTTATGGAAAAGAACACACATGCAATGACTCTAGTGCTAGTTTTAGTATAAGAACACACATGCAATGACTCTAGTGGTTGATCCATGTGTGGTTTGTGAAAAGAACACACATGCATTGACCACTGGTGGATCCATGTGTTGTTTGTGGAAAAGAACACACATGTAATAAGTCTAGTGGATCCATGTGTGGTTTGTGGAAAAGAACAGACATGTGATGACTCTAGTGCTGGTTTGTGGTTTTAGTATAAGAACAAACATGCAATTACTCAAATGGATCCATATGTGGTTTGTGGAAAGAACACACATGCAATGACTCTGGTTGATCCATATGTGGTTTGTGGAAAGAACACACATGCAATGACCACTGGTGGATCCATGAGTGGTTTGTGGAAAAGAACACACATGCAATGACCACTGGTTGATCCATGTGTGGTTTGTGGAAACAACACACATGCAATGACAGTGGTGGATCCATCTGTGGTTTGTGAAAAGAACACACATGCAATGACTCTAGTGTTGGTTTTAGTATAAGAACACACATGCAATGACTCTAGTGGTTAATCCATGTGTGGTTTGTGGAAATAACACACATGCAATGACTCTAGTGGTTGATCCATGTGTGGTTTGTGGAAACAACACACATGCAATGACTCTAGTGGTTGATCCATGTGTGGTTTGTGGAAACAACACACATGCAATGACTATAGTGGCTGATCCATGTGTGGTTTTTGGAAATAACACACATGTAATGACTGTAATGGATCCAAAAGTGGTTTATGGAAAAGAACTCACATGCAATGACCACTGGTTGATCCATATGTGGTTTGTGGAAAGAACACACATGCAATGACCACTTGTTGATCCATGTGTGGTTTGTGCAAAGAACACACATGCAATGACAGTGGTGGATCCATGTGTGGTTTGTGGATAGAACACCCATGCAATGACTCTAGTGCTAGTTTTAGTATAAGAACACACATGCAATGACTCTGCTGGGTCCACATGTAGTTTGTGAAAAGAACACACATGCAATGACCACTGGTGGATCCATGTGTTGTTTGTGGAAAACAACACACATGCAATGAGTCTAGTGGATCCATGTGTGGTTTGTGGAAAAGAACACACATGCAATGACTCTAGTGCTGGTTTGTGGTTTTAGTATAAGAACAAACATGTAATTACTCAAATGGATCCATATGTGGTTTGTGGAAAGAACGCACATGCAATGACTCTGGTTGATCCATATGTGGTTTGTGGAAAGAACACACATGCAATGACCACTAGTGGATCCATGTGTGGTTTGTGGAAACAACACACATGCAATGACTCTATTGGTTGATCCATGTGTGGTTTGTGGAAACAACACACATGCAATTACTCTAGTGGTTGATCCATGTGTGGTTTGTGGAAATAACAAACATGCAATGATTGTAATGGATCCACAAGTGGTTTATGGAAAAGAACACACATGCAATGTGACGAGGTTTAATCTCGTCAATGCCCATTGTTATGGACTTGGGTTTTGGAGAAGATGGGGATGCTGGAGATCGTGGCACGGTTAACAGACAAGCAACCAGGGGACACGAGATTTACCCAGGTTCGTGCCCGAGGGAAAACCCTACTCCTGCTTGTCTCTTTGATTACGGTGAACCGAAGGTTCAGTGGTGCAAATTCGATTTGGCGTGGATGTGCGTGCGAAAGTATGAGTCGAGTTGCCCTAGGACGTGCCCTCCTAGCCTTTATATAGACTTAGGCAGGTCCCGGGCGTAGTCCTAGTCGGTTACAAGTTCTAAGGTTTTACCCCTTTGAATTTCCTATCTCCTCTAGTCTTGCTCTCCAAGGATCCGAAGGCGTCATGGGCCTTGGCCACCCGAAAATCTTCATGGGCCAGCGTATATCCGCTGTGGGCCTTCCTTGGGCTGGACCAGGTATGCTGAAGTTACGTACCCGTAGGGTATAACCATGTTAGTAGCCCCCGAGTGATCAGTCAAATCATAGATTCGGCTGAGGACTCTTCCATCCTTCGGGAGCAGCTATGTGTTAATAGTATATGTGTGTAGGGATTGTCGATGCGTGTGCCTGACTCACCCGACGGATCGGTCGATTAAGCATCTTAGGATGAAACAACACGATCTTCTTGAGTTGGGTCCCTTAACCCGGACTGGAACATATCTTGGCATAATTCGACTCAGCCGCGGAGGACTTACAAGAGTGGAATTCGGTGATTTTAATTGGTGTACCCAATGCGTCTGTCAGATTTTTCATCGCATCTGCACGGATTCATACTAGCGTAGCGCCCGGAGTGTTGCCGGCCATCGATGATATCAGAGGTCTTATCTTTGCGTCCGCAGACGCAGCATCCGAATGTTTATCACCGTGGAGGTGTTTCGGCCAAGGAGGATGTTACTCACTTAGCATTAATTGGGGCGAGTTGCCGAAAAGTTTTACGTCTGATCCGAAGATCGCGTCGAAGATTTCATAGGGTGCGACCAGCGCCCTATAGAGTAACCCCAAGTGTCTGCTCGAGTCGTGAACTCGAACGAGACTTTAGTTCAAGCATTGTTTCAATCATAAGTCCGCAGGACTCAAAATTTTCGGATGCTTAAATCCATCCTCCCTATGGGAGTAGCCCCGAGTCCGTAGTGGGTAAACTCGACGTGGGACTCGGAGAAATAATTTTGTCCTCATTTGTCCGGTGCGTGGCGGCGCTCGATAGGAGTATCCCCAAGTATTTAGTCGAATCGTAGATTCGAGTGAGTACTTTTAATGGAGCCGAAGTGGTGCTAGTATAGCTTTTGATGATGTCGGCTTACGATCGATGACCTCGCCGTCGCTACGCTAGAGATGACTTGATCGACGAAGCGTGGGTCCCACTTGCTGACTTTGAATTGACCGTCATGCGCGCGTGGAGATGATTACGGCGTCTCCTCGATTTCGCACGTAGTGGACGGCGTGGTAACGACGGTTCGTTTTGGTGTCGACACGTACGGCCAGATCTACCATTGGCGTTAGGTCTTCTCGATGGACGGCCAGCGGCGCGTCATCTTCGCTGTTATAATCCCTGGTGAAATCGTGGTTTGTTTTTCACCGCAGTTCATCTATTCACTGCCTCCTCGTTCTTGAGCTATTCTTGCTGCGCGCTGAGAGTTTCCTCCACATTTCCTTTGTCTTTCTTCGTTAGCAACGCCACCGCCGCCGTAGCGCCATGGGGAAACCAAAGAAGTCCTCATCTGCAGTTGGGACCAGCGCCGCCGGAGGCAAGAAGAACACCGCCAACTCGCGTCGACGGCGGTGGTTGGCGGCGATCGAGCAGCGGAGAGCGATCTCCGCAAGATCACGGCCGTGAGACTCCCTAGCAATGAGGTAATCCCGTCCCCCATCCGGGTATCGGGTTATGTTTGTTGCCTTCATGATTCGCGAAGTTTTCTTTTCCGTCCATGACTTCCTTCGTGGACTGCTTTTTCTATGGGGTTCAACTCCATCATCTCTCCCAACTCCTTCTTCACATTGCGTGTTTTATTACACTTTGCAGTGTTGGCTTGGCATTGAGTCACTTTGGCCTCTTCCTAAGCTTTATTCCGTGAAGAGGCAGTCTGGTTCGGATGGTGTGTATCCCATTGGGGGTTTCATCATCTCCCTCAGTCCCAATGTGCAATTCTTTTCCTTTTCCATGTACGAATCTGTCCAGTACTGGCGGAGGAAATGGTTTTACATCCGTGACTCCGTACTGTCTGGGCAAGATTTTGGTCTCGTTCCTTTTGATCCCTCCTAATTGATTGAGAAGAAAAGATCCTGGAAAAACCAAATCTTAGACGGTGAGGTGGCGGAGATAGAGGCCCTGTACCGTCGGGTGGAGGATCTCCAATTGATTCCTGAGAAGGAGGTGAACGGTGTCGACATCATCCGGACGTTTCTTGAGCGTCGGGTGCAGCCGCTCCAAGCGAGGGCGCATCCGATGTTTCTTTACTCTGGGCGTCGTGATCCGACGAGGGTTTCGAGTGAGAAAATCTCCGAGGTGGAACTTGACAAGGCTCTTCGCGCGCTGTTGAAGTTCAAGGCTGACGAGGGACTCCCGGGGAAGTCGCTTACTCCTCCCTTTTCTTCGACGTTGATTGTACCGAAGGTGTAGATTTGCGCACGTAGTGCTTCCCTTTTGTTTTTGTCAGCTGTTTACGTTTTCCTTTGTTTGCTAACAAAGTTCCTTTTCCTTTTGCAGAGCTTCAAAGTGTCGGGCATGGCACCACCGTTGCCCGAGAGGTATCCGAATGCCCCGGATAATGAAGTGGTGGATTCCGTGTCTGAGCTGCCGTCGGCGCGATCCCCAGCGGAGGATGCCGACGAATCGAGTGAGGACCATTCGTGCAAGCGATCACGGAGCTCTGGCGAGTCGTCAGATGCCTCGACTCCTCCGACTCCCAGAAATCCTCTGGGCCTTGAGCGTCATGATGATGTTCATGGGGGTTCTTCCTCTCCCCTTCCTGCCATTCCTATGCGGGCTGTTGCTCCGCACCCGCCAGCAAAGCGGAAGAAGGAAGATAAGAAGGAGGATAAGAAGGAAGAAAAGAAGGAGGAGAAGAGGGCCCGAAGGGCTTCTCCTATCTTCGACCTGAGCGCGTTGGGCTCGTAAGTTTTCTTGTTGCCACTGTTGTCCTTTTCTTTTTATGATGTTTGCACCTGTGCTGATTGGCTTCGTATGCAGGCAATCCTCCGACGGCTCTAATGATGGTGCGGGGGAGATGATGGGGGAGTCGAACATTGCGTCGCCTCCTCCTCAGACGGTGGCGACTTCGGGTGACGCTGCGCCAGTTCCTCCTGTGCAGGAGAGGCTGGTGGTTGCACCTCAGAATTTCGCAGCGGCTGCGCAGTTCGGAGCACGTAAGTTTTTCTGCTTGATGTTACGGGGGGAGCCCCCGAGTGTCTTCGTATGCTGATGTTGTTGATGCTTTTTTGTGTTGGGCGTAGCCCCCAAGTACTGCTCTTACTACTATTGCCTGTTGCTGCAGCCTTTTGTCCAAGAGGCCAAGCGGCTGGTGGAGGAACGCCTGACGCTGGAGGCGAAACTACGGCAGCTTCAAGGTATTCATCTGCCTTGTAGTACTTCTCTTGCTTATCCTGGTCTTGTTCTTTGACACTTGCTTGTTGTAAATGTAGAGGAGCATAACGACTCTCTCCGTGAGGTTGATGCTCTGAAGAAGAGCCTTGGCCAATCGGAGCAGAAGGCCGAAGCTGACGCTGGGGCGAGAGAGCGCCTTGAGCTGGAGCTAACGAAGGCAGCCGAAGTGAAAGAGCGTCTACAGCAGGAGGTCGCAGATCGTGAGGAGCAGCTGGCCACCGTTGCGGCTGCTCGTGAAAAAGGGGTGGCGGAGAAGCTCATGGCTGCTGCCAAGGCTATTTCGGGTGAGCGCTAGCTTTTGTACTTGATCCTTTTTCTACGGATCTTCTTCTATGTTGCCTTTCTTCATGTTTTCTTCTTTTTTGTCTCAGATGCCGCAGGCATCGAGTTTGACCGTGGTGCTCTGGAGCACGGGAGTGCTCTAGATGATGCCATCAGGCGGTCGAAGACCGCTGCAGACTGCTGTCAACTCCTTGCAGCGAAGAGGTCCTGGTCGCTTCTACCAGAGCTCTTCCGGAAGCGCATCCCTTGAAGACGTGGGTGCCGGCGAGGCTCTGTCGGTTACGCTGCAGCTGCATAAGCGCAGCGAAGGCATCGGCGCGTCCGTCGGGCTGGCGATGGCCATGGCGGTTGGGGCGGAGCTGGACCTGCCCCAGATTACTTCTCGGATGCCTACAGCTGCAGATGGATCCGAGGTAGCCTTCGCCGCCTACTCCGCTCGCTGCAGACGATATGGGCCCAAGCTCATTGACTTGTCACGAGTATGCATTGCGGCCAGGCGAGGCCAAAGCTAGGCAGTCTGGTTCTGAGGCGACTCAGTGTCCTCCGCCTTAGGCATAGTAGACGTAGGGTAGCTTGTAGTCTATTTTTGTTGTGAATATCTTTTGTAGTACCATCCTTGTGCCACGTAGTGGCCTTATATACTTTAATGAATTCCTCCGGGTTGTGCTCTATCCTTGGCTGAATGTCTGTGTGCCTTCTTTTTTCTTCTGCTATAGGTTCCTTCGGGTGCTGACCCAGTTGACACTTCATCCGAGAGGCCCTTGCGATCATCATTGGATGATTCCTCGCAGCTCGCTTTTCTTCGAGATCGCGTGCGCAACTTGGAGAGAGATTTGCTTGGGTTACGCTGTGATGTACGCGTTTGGAAGTCCAAAGCAGACCGTGGTGCAGCCAGAGAGGAGTATTTGATTGCGGAGCTGGGTCGGCTGTCTGAGCAGCTGCAATGTAAGTTGATCCTTCTTTCGGGCTGTAGCTCAGTTCTTCGGGTGAGCCTGCTGGCCTTACTCTTGTTTTGTGCGGTTGTAGAAGGTGCGAATCTTGCTCCAAGGGAAGAAAAGGAGCGTATTTGTCACATCCCAAGATTTTCCAAATCTTGTAATGTGAACAATAAAATAACAAAATAAATTTTTGTTGAAAATCAGGGTGAAAAGAAACTTTTGTTTCTAAAAGGAGACTTAAAATCCCATCTTGAACAAACTTTGGTTAAAGTTTGAATTCAACAAAAATCCAAATCAAGGGAAATGCATTCCTCAATGAATGTATCTGGAAATTTGAACATTTGGAAAGTAATCCAAAACCCTAAACCCTAATGGAAGGAAATTATTTTCCAAAGTTACCCCAAATCTATGGATTTGATCCATACCAAAGTTGATCAACAAATATTCTCAAAGGATCAAGAAAAGACCTTAGAGATTGGTTTCACTTAGTTTGGAACCATAGACAAAATCTTGTGAATAATATAAGATAAGGAAATTGAATTTCCAAAGCCAATAAAGCCCTTACCAAAAGCCATACCAATTGGTGATCAATAATCCTAAAGGGATTTATAAAGATAAAACATTTATCAAAGGAAAATAAATTGTTTTGGAAACACAAATTTAGATCTTTTAATAAAAGACTTTGGTTTCAAATGAAAAGATAAGCCAAATTAATTTTGGCCAAACTTTTGAAATAAAATATTTTGTTTTGATAAAGTGAGTAAAGGTTTATTTAAATAAAATAAAGGATTTAAATATCCAATTTTATTTAAGTAAAAGCTTTTCCCATTTTAAATGAACACCAAGTATTTTATTACTACTTTGAAATCTTTTATTAAAAGGTTTTGCTTTGATTAAAATGAGTAAAGGATTATTTAAATAAAATAATAAGGATTTAAATATCCAATTTTATTTAAGTAAAGGCTTTCCCATTTTAATTAAAACACCAAAACTTATTTATTTATTTAAATAAGTTTCCAAGTATTCCTTTATTTTTCAAATTAAACCTTCTGGTTTGCTTTTGAAAATAATTGGATTTCAAATGGAAATTTTGTTAAATAAATCAAACCCTAATAACTAAAGATCCACTTTATTTAAATAATAAATGGATCCTAAAATAAACAAAAATAATATTTCATTTTGAGATTTGGATTATGTTGCCAAACAGAACCAAATTCAAAGTGAAGTTGAGTGATTGTTTGAAATTGTTTGAATGTGTGAAAAATTGTTTGAAATTCAAAACAGAAAAAGAATTAGAAAAAGAAAAAGATTTAGACAGAAAAAAAATAGAGGCCCAATGCAAAGACAAATTACCAGACCTTTTCACGCCCAAGAAGACTTTTCGTACCAAATAACAGACCCACTGAGTCAATGACAGCCCGGGCCCTCTTCTCTCTCTCACTCACTCGCTGACGAGACGATCCCACCTCCGCTTATTTCCCCCGAACCGTTTTTCTTCACCGCTTAAACAACCCACTGAGACACCGACTGGTGGACCTCCTCCTCACCTTTTTTCCATCGACGCCACGGTCCCACTTCTCTAGCCATCGTCTTCATGACTAGTTCCTCCTCGCATAATGCGTCGCCATTCTCTGTAAATCAATCCGCGTTCAATTGCCTTAATTCCGCGCCATTACCTCGCCTTGATCACGCAGATTGAAACGCCTGTGTCTCCTCTATAAATCCCCTCCGATACCTCGCGCTGGCACGCCTTAGACCGCCCCTAATTTCTTCCCGAGCTCCTCTGTCTCCGGTGAGCTCCGCGAGCGATTCCGGCCAGCCAACGCTACCCCTTACCTCCTCGACCATGCTCTCGTGATCCCCACCTCCTGGCGATCATCCCCATAGCAACATCTTTCCCCGAGCGACCCAGAGCGTCGACAACCACCTCGACCACCGTCGCCACCGTCTGCCTCTTTCTCCGACGAGCCCCACAGGTAGAATCCGGTCACCCCTCTCCTCCCCGAGAACACGATGATGATCTCCAAGCTCAGACGAACCTAACAGCACTTTCCGTTTGTCTTAGGGCGCCCCCAATCTTCGCCTTCGTCAAGCACAGAGCGCCGCCGTGTCTGCTTCTTCTCCGGCGACTCTTCTGGTAAGCACAAGACCACCCCGACCCCTTTCGTTCACGCACACGACTCCGTCTCGATCTTGCGCATCTAACCGTATCGCCATTTCGCTTTGAGGTGATCCACAGCATCGTCTTCAACCACGGACAGAGCCGTCCGACGTCGTTCTCTACTCCGGCGAGCAATTACGCCTGACCCCGTGCGCCCCTCGTCAAGCCATCAGCACGTCGAGCTTCACCGCAACCTTCTGAGCACGGTGAGCAACTTCCCTTTCTCCCTCACCCCCTGTAGCACCAGAACCGTCGACGCCTGGCCAGCCAAGCCGCAATACGCGCCATCTATGACCAAGCACCCAACCGTTCGATCTAGATCGGACGACGCACTAAACGTAACCACTTAACAGCGAAGGGGTACTAGCTCTGTGCCGTGCGATCAAACTTGATCCAACGCTCCACGTTGCCGATCCACACCGAACCGGTACGGGCGAATAATATTAAGACGCGTGGCACTAGATCTGTTTAAAAACAGATTTGAAAACAGAAACTTTTGCCATTTTCAAACCCTTGTATCTTTTGATCCACACGTCCAAATTTTACAAATTTGATGTCGTTGGAATCAGCAAGACAAGATCTAGCCAACCCTGCCCTTAGTTTAGCAAATAGTATTTGTTAGCTTGTTTGATTTTGCAGATTCTTTTGTGCTTGCTAACATTAGAAAAATCATTTAAAAAATGATATTTAGGTTAAAACCTTTGCAATTTAGTTTGTTGTGACCTTACTGACCCTAGGAACCAACCCATAGTTTGGAAAGTGATTTTGGAAATGAATAGGATGGATTAATTAGTTTAGTCCATTTCTAGCTAATTAAAACTATTTGTTTTGTTTATGAAAATGCTTTCATAAAGAAAACTTTGGAGAAAATGTTTTGAACCAAACCTACTGACCCAAAACACCAAGTTTTGCAATAGCAACTCATTTGGTGAAACCTATAGGTTAATACCCTAGTAGAAATGTTTCTACACCACATAGAATGACACTTTGTTTTGCAAATGGTTTTATAGTGAAACCTTTTGCAAATGACTTAGCCACTTCACAAAATGACCAATAGGTGTTCCCAAAAGTCTATGACCCATTAGGAACCCCTTTTTCAAAACAAAACAAAGCTTGGCATGCTTGCATGCATTTCTTTAACTTTGCCACTTTGGTAAATGACCAATTTGGATCTTACAAAGTTTAGGAATCTAATGAAACCCCTTTTACAAATGACTTTGCCATTTTGGTAAATGACCAATTTGGAACTTACAAAGTTTAGAAGCCTAGTGGAGACCACCTTTACAATTAGAACCATCCTTTGCATGCTTGCATGCATTTCTTGATTTTGTTATCTTGTGCGTGTTGTTTTGCTTGATTGGTAGATTAAGTTTGTGCCTTGCTTGATTGATTGTAGTGACTTGAAGAGTGTGAGTGTTGCAAGGACAAGGAGTGAACCTATACCCTCTACCAAAAAGGCAAGTGATGCTTCATATCTTATGTCCCATTATTTTCACTATGCATTAGTGTTTTGCTAAGTAAAACTTGCATGGTTTTATTTAGCTAAGTATAGACCTTACTATAGGAAAACTAGTAGATAAATCCTTAGAAGGATTTTCCTAAGATAAGAATCCTATTACTACCAAGCTTAGCCTAGCTAATAGAAAACTTGGGTGGTATATATTCACTATGGAAAAATCTCTAAGTCTGAGGACTTATGTTTTTGATTAATAAAATAACTAAGTTAATGAATCACCTGGGTGGAAATGGAAGGAATGGTTTATGTTGAGTGGTTCACAAGGCCATGGACTTGTCTTGTGTATCTCACTTGTGGATGGCCACCCAGGAAACAAAGAGATTTGAGATGTCAAATGTTGAGAAGCTTCAAGTGCAACCACTTGGCAATATGGGCTCTGCCATGATCTTAGGATGCTGGAACTTAGTCACTTGGACAGTGGGTGGTAGTGTATGATAGGTTGGAGCGCGTCCATTTGACTAAGGAAAGGCTCCTGAAGGGTCATGTCTTGGGAAACCAAGGCTTGTGGGAAAGTGCACCACCTCTGCAGTGTAAAACCTAAGTACTTAGCCATGTCCCTGGTAAAGGACAATTTGAGCATCAAGACATGGAAACTTCAAGAATCTCATCACTCCAATTTCTAAATAAAATTTGTGGGTGAACAAGGGTTGTGTGAAATTCTTCAATCTTTGATGGAGAGATGGCTTGGTACAAGGATCTTGAAATCATTGATTGAGGAAAAATTGTTTTTGCCAAGCAAATCTTCAGTCTTTGATTGGTAGATGCCCTGAGTGGATCTCCAGTCTTTGATTAGTAGACGTCTTGGAAAGTTTTTGCCAAACAAAACTTAGTATTTTCAAAATGATAGGAAAAATCTATTTTGAGCAATGCAAGCCTCAGCTCCACTTAGCCAAATGCATATAGATGATAGACTCCACTATACTACCAAAGTATCACTTGCCAATACAATTCAAATGTATTGACCCTTGTGGCTGTAACTTATGATGTTGCAGGTTTGATTGATTTTAGTGAAGATTGATTGATTAGGATTACAAAGTCTACAACCAACATCTGCCTGTGGCACTTTGAAGATGAAGGACCCATGACTATAGTTATTCCACTGCAATGTAATGTAAATAGCCAATGAGCTATGTTTGATGTAATAAAACTATTTTATTCCTGGTTATAAAGTTGTATTATGACCTTTGTTTCTTGATATTACATCTGAACTGTGGATGCTAGCTATTGATCCAGGGACTAGCATTGTAAACACAGGACTCAATCTTATTAAAGGTTGGGGCCTTCTGATATGCTTGTTCGAGTCAATTGCTTGACTCAACAGGACATGGAGGCATGGCTTCTTTCCGGATGGATCGTGATCGCGCCATAGTTCGCGACGGTGCAGATCGTGTCTACCAGGTTTCGGGGTGCTCCGCCAGTGCGAACATCACTTTCTCGGTGCTACACGTCATGTTTCCGTTGGATGCCGTGCCAACGACCCTTGCAGTCTTCGGCGAAGTTTGGAGTGCCAGCAATGTCAAGGAGCTGGTGCGGCAGCAGCTCGTCACAGGGGTGAAGGCTGCCTTGTCTCTTGTGAGGGTGCACCGCCCTGATGTGGATTTGGCTGTTGTGGCGACTGGGCCACCTCCTCGACCAGATGGTGGCGAGTGGAATATGCGTCCGCATTACGCGGCTGTATGGCAGTATGCCGAACAGATTGTAGATTTGTTTGAGCAGCGTGCTCAGGTTATTCTTCAGAATAGGTAGGACCTGAAAATAAACAGATAAATGTAAAATTTGTATATTGCGGCTGGGCGTGTATGTGCCCTTTGTTGTAAAGGTTTGCTTGTTTGCGAGCACGTAGTGCTTTGATTTAATACGCCCTTTTCGCTTTTGCGGACGTGGTCGACTACTCAGGTGTACACGTTTTGTCCTCAGTCGATGAAATCGTGAGGTGGGGGGAGCCCCCGAGTGCGTTTGTAGCATGTGATAAAGTTGCAGAGAAATAGTCAACCGAAGGTTGGGGGTGAGACACTTAGCTGTATTTGTATCGTAATGGAGGAGGTACATGGTTCGGCTGAGTAGCCTTGGCTGGAAGCCTTATTGAAAGTAAAAGGGGGGTAGGTTGCTACGGGTAGAATCGTCGCAGGTGCGAGACGTTCCACGGGTTGGAGTATGCGACTCCAGACTCCATGTGCTTGAGGCGATAGGCGCCACCTGGGATGACCTCGGTGATGGCATAGGGTCCTTCCCATGGTGACTCGAGTTTATTCGGTCGCTTTTTCTTAAGTCGCAAGACGAGGTCTCCTTCGACGAAGGACCTTGGGCGTAGCCGGCGGCTGTGGTAGTTGCGGAGACTTTGCTGGTACACCGCTGATCTAGCTGCTGCTATATCCCATGCTTCGTCGAGTGTGTCGACGGCATCTTCGAGTGCAGCCGTGGATTCGGCTTCGCTGTAAGCGATGACTCGTGGAGCCTGGTGGCGCATGCCGGTAGCACGGCCTCAGCTCCGTGCACCATGAAGAACGGTGTGTAGCCGGTGGAGCTGTTTGGCGTAGTCCGTAAGCTCCACAGGACAGACGGTAGCTCTTTCGTCCAGTTTCCAGCTTTGTGCTCGAGTGAGCTCATGAGGCGCTTCTTGATGCCGGCGCCGATTAGGCCGTTGGCCTTTTCCACTTGCCCGTTTGTTTGCGGGTGTGCCACTGAGGCATACGTGATATTGATCCCGAGGCCTTCGCAGAAGTCCTGGAATTCTTCGGAGATGAAGTTCGATCCGTTGTTGGTGATGATGCTTTGCGGTACGCCAAACCTGTAGACAATGGATTCGAAGAATTTGACGGCAGTTTTGCCCTTCTGGTTGGTGACTGGCATTGCCTCGATCCACTTGGTGAATTTGTCGACTGCGACCAGGAGGAAGACGTGTCCTCCCTTCGAGGATTTTGGCAGTTTGCCGATCATGTCGAGGCCCTATTGGGCAAAAGGCCAGGCTATGGGTATGGGGCAAAGTTCGGACCCAGGTGCGTGCGGTTTGTCGGCGAACCGTTGGCACCCGTTGCATCTTCGGACGATGTCCTTCGCGTCGCTCATGGCCGTTGGCCAGTAGAATCCTGCTCGTAGAGCTTTGGCGACGAGGGAGCGGCTGCCTGCATGGTGGCCGCAGATGCCCTCGTGGATATCTTGGAGTATGGCTTTGCCGTTATTGATGGTGACGCACCGTTGTAGTACGCCCGTAATGCTGCGTTTGTACAGCTCGCTGTTGATGATGGTGAAGTCTTTTGACCGACGGGATATGCGCCGGGCATCTGTCGGGCTGTCTGGCAATTCTCCGTTTATCAGGAACTGGAGGTATGGACGTGTCCAAGTTTCGTCGACTGCCATGACCTGCATCAGGTTGACCATGGTAACTTCGGTATCCAGCTTTTCGGGTCCTTCATGACCTTCGGGTAGCGTAGCCCCCGAGTGTTCTTCTTCTTCGGGTGATCCCTTGGGGAATTTCCGCTTGATGGATGGCACGCAGATCTGTTCGAGGAACACACCTGGTGGAACCTTTGCACAAGTGGAGCCGATGTTGGCGAGTCTATCGGCTTCCTCGTTGCTCTCTCTTCCAACGTGCCGAAGTTCGCAGCCGTCGAATTCTCCTTCGAGTGCGTTGTATAGAGCTAGTTTTAGTATAACAACACACATGCAATGACTCTAGTGGTTGATCCATGTGTGGTTTGTGAAAAGAACACACATGCATTGACCACTGGTGGATCCATGTGTTGTTTGTGGAAAAGAACACACATTAATGAGTCTAGTGGATCCATGTGTGGTTTGTGGAAAAGAACACACATGGGATGTCTCTATTGCTGGTTTGTGGTTTTAGTATAAGAACAAACATGCAATTACTCAAATGGATCCATATGTGGTTTGTGGAAAGAACACACGTGCAATGACTCTGGTTGATCCATATGTGGTTTGTGGAAAGAACACACATGCAATGACCACTGGTGGATCCATGTGTGGTTTGTGGAAAAGAACACACATGCAATAACCACTGGTTGATCCATGTGTGGTTTGTCGAAAGAACACACATGCAATTACAGTGGTGGATCCATGTGTGGTTTGTGAAAAGAACACACATGCAATGACTCTAGTGTTGGTTTTAGTATAAGAACACACATGCACTGACTCTAGTGGTTGATCCATGTGTGGTTTGTGGAAATAACACACATGTAATGACTCTAATGGTTGATCCATGTGTGGTTTGTGGAAACAACACACATGCAATGACTCTAGTGGTTGATCCATGTGTGGTTTGTGAAAAGAACACACATGCATTGACCACTGGTGGATCCATGTGTTGTTTGTGGAAAAGAACACACATGCAATGAGTCTAGTGGATCCATGTGTGGTTTGTGGAAAAGAACACACATGCAATGACTCTAGTGCTGGTTTGTGGTTTTAGTATAAGAACAAACATGCAATTACTCAAATGGATCCATATGTGGTTTGTGGAAAGAACACACATGCAATGACTCTGGTTGATCCATATGTGGTTTGTGGAAAGAACACACATGCAATGACCACTGGTGGATCCATGTGTGGTTTGTGGAAAAGAACACACATGCAAAGACCACTAGATGATCCATGTGTGGTTTGTGGAAAGAACACACATGCAATGACAGTGGTGGATCCATGTGTGCTTTGTGAAAAGAACACACATGCAATGACTCTAGTGCTGGTTTTAGTATAAGAACACACATGCAATGACTCTAGTGGTTAATCCATGTGTGGTTTGTGGAAATAACACACATGCAATGCCTCTAGTGGTTGATCTATGTGTGGTTTGTGGAAACAACACACATGCAATGACTCTAGTGGTTGATTCATGTGTGGTTTGTGGAAACAACAGACATGCAATGACTCTAGTGGTTGATCCACGTGTGGTTTTTGGAAATAACACACATGCAATGATGATAATGGATCCATAAGTGGTTTATGGAAAAGAACACACATGCAATGACCACTGGTTGATCCATATGTGGTTTGTGGAAAGAACACACATGCAATGACCACTTGTTGATCCATGTGTGGTTTGTGGAAAGAACACACATGCAATGACAGTGGTGGATGCATGTGTGGTTTGTGGATAGAACACACATGCAATGACTCTAGTGCTAGTTTTAGTATAAGAACACACATGCAATGACTCTAGTGGTTGATCCATGTGTGGTTTGTGAAAAGAACACACATGCATTGACCACAGGTGGATCCATGTGTTGTTTGTGGAAAAGAACACACATGCAATGAGTCTAGTGGATCCATG
This sequence comes from Avena insularis, assembly GCA_023614405.1. Classification (NCBI taxonomy): domain Eukaryota; kingdom Viridiplantae; phylum Streptophyta; class Magnoliopsida; order Poales; family Poaceae; genus Avena; species Avena insularis. Next base: position 6,666 of record JAJUPC010000492.1, on the reverse strand, counting down.
TGTGGTTTGTGGAAAAGAACACACATGCAATGACTCTAGTGCTGGTTTGTGGTTTTAGTATAAGAACAAACATGCAATTACTCAAATTGATCCATATGTGGTTTGTGGAAAGAACACACATGCAATGACTCTGGTTGATCCATATGTGGTTTGTGGAAAGAACACACATGCAATGATAGTGGTGGATCCATGTGTGGTTTGTGAAAAGATCACACATGCAATGACTCTAGTGGTTGATCCATCTGTGGTTTGTGGAAAGAACACACATGCAATGACAGGTTGATCCATGTGTGTTTGTGGATAAAACACTCATGCCATGAGAGTGGTGGATCCATGTGTGGTTTGTGGATAGAACACACATGCAATGACTCTAGTGCTAGTTTTAGTATAACAACACACATGCAATGACTCTAGTGGTTGATCCATGTGTGGTTTGTGAAAAGAACACACATGCATTGACCACTGGTGGATCCATGTGTTGTTTGTGGAAAAGAACACACATTCAATGACTCTAGTAGATCCATGTGTGGTTTGTGGAAAAGAACACACATGCAATGACTCTAGTGCTGGTTTGTGGTTTTAGTATAAGAACAAACATGCAATTACTCAAATGGATCCATATGTGGTTTGTGGAAAGAACACACATGCAATGACTCTGGTTGATCCATATGTGGTTTCTTGGAAAGAACACACATGCAATGACCACTGGTGGATCCATGTGTGGTTTGTGGAAAAGAACACACATGCAATGACCACTAGATGATCCATGTGTGCTTTGTGGAAAGAACACACATGCAATGACAGTGGTGAATCCATGTGTGGTTTGTGAAAAGAACACACATGCAATGACTCTAGTGTTGGTTTTAGTATAAGAACACACATGCAATGACTCTAGTGGTTAATCCATGTGGGGTTTGTGGAAATAACACACATGTAATGACTCTAGTGGTTGATCCATGTGTGGTTTGTGGAAGCAACACACAGGCAATGACTCTAGTGGTTGATCCATGTGTGGTTTGTGGAAACAACACACACGCAATGACTCTAGTGGTTGATCCATGTGTGGTTTGTGGAAATAACACACATGCAATGACTGTAATGGATCCATAAGTGGTTTATGGAAAAGAACACACATTCAATGACCACTGGTTGATCCATCTGTGGTTTGCGGAAAGAACACACATGCAATGACCACTTGTTGATCCATGTGTGGTTTGTGGAAAGAACACACATGCAATGACAGTGGTGGATGCATGTGGGGTTTGTGGATAGAACACACATGCAATGACTCTAGTGCTACTTTTAGTATAAGAACACACATGCAATGACTCAGGTGGGGCCACATGTAGTTTGTGAAAAGAACACACATGCAATGACAACTGGTGGATCCATGTGTTGTTTGTGGAAAAGAACACACATGCAATGAGTCTAGTGGATCCATGTGTGGTTTGTGGAAAAGAACACACATGCAATGACTCTAGTGCTGGTTTGTGGTTTTAGTATAAGAACAAACATGCAATTACTCAAATTGATCCATTGTGGTTTGTGGAAAGAACACACATGCAATGAAAGTGGTGGATCCATGTGTGGTTTGTGAAAAGAACAGACATGCAATGACTCTAGTGCTTGATCCATGTGTGGTTTGTGGACAGAACACACATGCAATGATAGTGGTGGATCCATGTGTGGTTTGTGGATAGAACACACATGCAATGACAGTGGTGGATCCATGTGTGGTTTGTGGATAGAACACACATGCAATGACTCTAGTGCTAGTTTTAGTATAAGAACACACATGTAATGACTCTAGTGGTTGAGCCATGTGTGGTCTGTGGAAAGAACACACATGCAATGACCACTGGTGGATCCATGTGTTGTTTGTGGAAAAGAACACACATGCAATGAGTCTAGTGGATCCATCTGTTGTTCGTGGAAAAGAACACACATGCAATGACTCTAGTGCTGGTTTGTGGTTTTAGTATAAGAACAAACATGCAATTACTCAAATGGATCCATATTTGGTTTGTGGAAAGAACACACATGCAATGACTCTGGTTGATCCATATGTGGTTTGTGGAAAGAACACACATGCAATGACAGTGGTGGATCCATGTGTGCTTTGTGAAAAGAACACACATGCAATGACTCTAGTGGTAGATCCATGTGTGGTTTGTGGAAATAACACACATGCAATGACTCTAGAGGTTGATCCATGTGTGGTTTGTGGAAACAACGCACATGCAATGACTCTAGTGGTTGATCCATGTGTGGTTTTTGGAAATAACACACATGCAATGACTGTAATGGATCCATAAGTGGTTTATGGAAAAGAACACACATGCAATGACCACTGGTTGATCCATATGTGGTTTGTGGAAAGAACACACATGCAATGACCACTTGTTGATCTATGTGTGGTTTGTGGAAAGAACACACATGCAATGACAGTGGTGGATCCATGTGTGGTTTGTGGATAGAACACACATGCAATGACTCTAGTGCTAGTTTTAGTATAAGAACACACATGCAATGACTCTGCTGGGTCCACATGTAGTTTGTGAAAAGAGCACACATGCAATGACCACTGGTGGGTCCATGTGTTGTTTGTGGAAAATAACACACATGCAATGATTCTAGTGGATCCATGTGTGGTTTGTGGAAAAGAACACACATGTAATGACTCTAGTGCTGGTTTGTGGTTTTAGTATAAGAACAAACATGTAATTACTCAAATGGATCCATATGTGGTTTGTGGAAAGAACACACATGCAATGACTCTGGTTGATCCATATATGGTTTGTGGAAAGAACACACATGCAATGACCACTGGTGGATCCATGTGTGGTTTGTGGAAACAACACACATGCAATGACTCTAGGGGTTGATCCATGTGTGGTGTCTGGAAACAACACACATGCAATGACTCTAGTGGTTGATCCATGTGTGGTTTGTGGAAATAACACACATGCAATGACTGTAATGGATCCATAAGTGGTTTATGGAAAAGAACACACATGCAATGACTCTAGTGCTAGTTTTAGTATAAGAACACACATGCAATGACTCTAGTGGTTGATCCATGTGTGGTTTGTGAAAAGAACACACATGCATTGACCACTGGTGGATCCATGTGTTGTTTGTGGAAAAGAACACACATGCAATGAGTCTAGTGGATCCATGTGTGGTTTGTGGAAAACAACACTAATGGGATGACTCTAGTGCTGGTTTGTGGTTTTAGTATAAGAACAAACATGCAATTACTCAAATGGATCCATACGTGGTTTGTGGAAAGAACACACATGCAATGACTCTGGTTGATCCATATGTGGTTTGTGGAAAGAACACACATGCAATGACAGTGGTGGATCCATGTGTGGTTTGTGAAAAGAACACATATGCAATGACTCTAGTGGTTGATCCATGTGTGATTTGTGGAAAGAACACACATGCAATGACAGTGGTGGATCCATGTGTGGTTTGTGGATAGAACACACATGCAATGACTCTAGTGCTAGTTTTAGTATAAGAACACACATGCAATGACTTTGGTGGGTCCACATGTGGTTTGTGAAAAGAACACACATGCAATGATCACTAGTGTATCCATGTGTTGTTTGTGGAAAAGAACACACATGCAATGAGTCTAGTGGATCCATGTGTGGTTTGTGGAAAAGAACACACATGCAATGACTCTAGTGCTGGTTTGTGGTTTTAGTATAAGAACAAACATGCAATTACTCAAATGGATCCATATGTGGTTTGTGGAAAGAACACACATGCAATGACTCTGGTTGATCCATATGTGGTTTGTGGAAAGAACACACATGCAATGACCACTGGTGGATCTATGTGTGGTTTGTGGAAAAGAACACACATGCAATGACCACTGGTTGGTCCATGTGTGGTTTGTGGAAAGAACACACATGCAATGACAGTGGTGGATCCATGTGTGGTTTGTGAAAAGAACACACATGCAATGACTCTAGTGTTGGTTTTAGTATAAGAACACATGTAATGACTCTAGTGGTTTATCCATGTGTGGTTTATGGAAATAACACACATGCAATGACTCTAGTTGTTGATCCATGTGTGGTTTTGTCGAAACAACACACATGCAATGACTCTAGTGGTTGATCCATGTGTGGTTTGTGGAAATAACACACATGAAATGACTGTAATGGATCCATAAGTGGTTTATGGAAAAGAACACACATGCAATGACCACTGGTTGATCCATATGTGGTTTGTGGAAAGAACACACATGCAATGACCACTTGTTGATCCATGTGTGGTTTGTGGAAAGAACACACATGCAATGACAGTGGTGGATCCATGTGTGGTTTGTGGATAGAACACACATGCAATGACTCTAGTGCTAGTTTTAGTATAAGAACACACATGCAATGACTCTGGTGGGTCCACATGTGGTCTGTGGAAAGAACACACATGCAATGACCACTGGTGGATCCATGTGTTGTTTGTGGAAAAGAACACACATGCAATGAGTCTAGTGGATCCATCAGTGTTTTGTGGAAAAGAACACACATGCAATGACTCTAGTGCTGGTTTGTGGTTTTAGTATAAGAACAAACATGCAATTACTCAAATGGATCCATATGTGGTTTGTGGAAAGAACACACATGCAATGCCTCTGGTTGATCCATATGTGGTTTGTGGAAAGAACACACATGCAATGAAAGTGTTGGATCCATGTGTGGTTTGTGAAAAGAACACACATGCAATGACTCTCGTGGTAGATCCATGTGTGGTTTGTGGAAATAACACACATGCAATGACTCTAGTGGTTGATCCATGTGTGGTTTTTGGAAATAACACACATGCAATGACTGTAATGGATCCATAAGTGGTTTATGGAAAAGAACACACATGCAATGACCACTGGTTGATCCATATGTGGTTTGTGGAAAGAACACACTTGCAATGACCACTTGTTGATCCATGTGTGGTTTGTGGAAAGAACACACATGCAATGATGGTGGATCCATGTGTGGTTTGTGGATAGAACACACATGCAATGACTCTAGTGCTAGTTTTAGTATAAGAACACACATGCAATGACTCTGCTGGGTCCACATGTAGTTTGTGAAAAGAGCACACATGCAATGACCACTGGTGGGTCCATGTGTTGTTTGTGGAAAATAACACACATGCAATGATTCTAGTGGATCCATGTGTGGTTTGTGGAAAAGAACACACATGTAATGACTCTAGTGCTGGTTTGTGGTTTTAGTATAAGAACAAACATGTAATTACTCAAATGGATCCATATGTGGTTTGTGGAAAGAACACACATGCAATGACTCGGTTGATCCATATATGGTTTGTGGAAAGAACACACATGCAATGACCATCTGGTGGATCCATGTGGTTTGTGGAAACAATGACACATGCGATGACTCTAGGGGTTGATCCATGTGTGGTGTGGGGAAATATCACACATGCACTGACTTAGTGGTTGATCCATGTGGTTTGTGGAAATAACACACATGCAATGACTGTAATGGATCCATAAGTGGTTTATGGAAAAGAACACACATGCAAGGACTCTAGTGCTAGTTTTAGTATAAGAACACACATGCAATGACTCTAGTGGTTGATCCATGTGGTTTGTGAAAGAACACATGCATTGACCACTGGTGGATCCATGTGTTGTTTGTGGAAAAGAACACACATGCAATGAGTCTAGTGGATCCATGTGTGGTTTGTGGAAAACAACACTAATGGGATGACTCTAGTGCTGGTTTGTGGTTTTAGTATAAGAACAAACATGCAATTACTCAAATGGATCCATATGTGGTTTGTGGGAAGAACATACATGCAATGACTCTGGTTGATCCATATGGGGTTTGTGGAAAGAACACACATGCAATGACACAGGTGGATCCATGTGTGGTTTGTGAAAAGAACACACATGCAATGACTCTAGTGGTTGATCCATGTGTGTTTTGTGGAAAGAACACACATGCAGTGACAGTGGTGGATCCATGTGTGGTTTGTGGATAGAACACACATGCAATGACTCTAGTGCTAGTTTTAGTATAAGGACAAACATACAATGACTCTGGTGGGTCCACATGTGGTATGTGCAAAGAACAAACATGCAATGACCACCGGTGGATCCATGTGTTGTTTGTGGAAAGAACACACATGCAATGACCACTGGTGGATCCATGTGTGGTTTGTGGAAAAGAACACACATGCAATGACTCTAGTGCTGGTTTGTGGTTTTAGTATAAGAACAAACATGCAATTACTCAAATGGATCCATATGTGGTTTGTGGAAAGAACACACATGCAATGACTCTTGTTGATCTATATGTGGTTTGTGGAAAGAACACACATGCCATGACCACTGTTGGATCCATGTGTGGTTTGTGGAAAAGAACACATGCAATGACCACTGGTTGGTCCATGTGTGGTTTGTGGAAAGAACACACATGCAATGACAGTGGTGGATCCATGTGTGGTTTGTGAAAAGAACACACATGCATGACTCTAGTGTTGGTTTCAGTATAAGAACACATGTAATGACTCTAGTGGTTTATCCATGTGTGGTTTATGGAAATAACACACATGCAATGACTCTAGTTGTTGATCCATGTGGTTTGTCAAACAACACACATGCAATGACTCTAGTGGTTGATC
>JAJUPC010000491.1:0-260780 GCA_023614405.1 Avena insularis | reverse complement strand
AGAGTTGGAATCAACTCAAAAGTTATTATGGTTGATTTTACAAAATGTTTGAATGTGCAAATGCTTGTCTTGTTATTTTACTAGAGAGATCTCTAACTCTAAATGAATTAAATCCAACGGTCTTGATAGATCTTTTCAGTAGTTTTCTAACAAAATTTGAATCACTTAAATTGGTTCAAGAATCTTCCTGAATTGATTTTTGAACTAAGGGACGTGGTTCAAACTAAAATAGAAAAACCTATATTTGAATTCATGGGCTAGCGTGCGAATGACAACGGGGGTCCGCAGTCGCAGACACATCAAGCACGAAGCAGACGGGCAACATGGACCGCGCGATTAAAAAGAAGATCTACAGTCGAGGATCGTCATCCCGTGAATAGGTCGCGAGAGCTAACCCTAGCGGCTCGGTGGGGTGCAATGGGGCGCTAGCATGGCAATGGGGCGATCGAATGCTGTCGATGGCTCAGAGCGGGCATGGTCGCGGCTCCTCGGGTGGATGAAATCGACGCGCCTCTCCTCCTATGCTGCGGCAAGCTCGGCTAAATTCGGCGAACGGCGCCCACCTTGTTCGGGATGGGGTGGAAGGATCAGTGGAGAGAGGGAGTGAGATGGTGTGAGTGTGGCTGGAGGTAGGGGACGGTGGCCTGCCTCCTGGCGGTGCTCTACGGCTTAAATGCGTGGCTAGGGGCGGTGGCGTTTGGTCGGGAGCGTCCCGCGCTCTGGGAGACAGAGGCGGTGCTCGACACGGCGCACAGCGACTGTGGGTCGCGTGGCGGTGCACGGCCGTGTCTGGCGGGGTGCTGGGGTCGAGGCGGAGCGGCGTGCATGGTATTGGGTCAAGGGGCGGTCTGTGGCGTGCTGGCTAACGAGCCTGCTGGCCTCGGCGCTTCGCAGAGAGAATGGGCAGCAGGCCGGGGGAGTGGTCCAGGGGCTATGGGTGATCGAGGGTGGACAGGAGGTGTGGTAGGGTTGGGCGGAGCTAGAGCTGGTTTGGCTGCCCTCTTCCGCTGGCGGCGACCACAAAGTGGCGGTGCTCCACTGCTGCTGCGGCTTAGGGGTAGGCCGGTGAGGGTCTGGTTGGACTCAGGGGGGACAAGAATGATCAATGCAAACCAAATGGCTCGACAAGAATTGATCAAAACATTAATAGTTAGGCTAAGTTTGATTATGTCTACAAGGTGTTCGACACAATGGCCGCAAGAGAAAAACATTTGAATTTTGGGCTAAAATTTGGTGGAGTGGTTGATCACATGCTTGAGCTTCTAGGTGTGCTTGGGTTTTGAAAATGAAAGTCATTTGAGTGGTTTTTGAATAAGTGTGATCTTGATACCTACACTAGATTCAATTTTCAAATGCCATTTAAAATTAGTGTTTGCAAGTTTTTGGTAGATCACAGAGTGGGCCTTGGTACATCACTACATGTACTAGCAAGGGGTGCAAAGATCCACATTTGTTTCTGTTAAGAACTGAGTTCTAGGAATAGCCAATGTAGGCATGGTAGTTAAAATGGCACAAATGACCATTTGGTGATTTTATTCATTTTGATTTGTTTTTCTTTGGGATTTGTTTGGGAATGATCTAGATGATGTTTATTTCACCTAAGAATCATTTTACAATCAATGGATCACTTAATCATGGCAATTCAAAACAACTCCTATTTAAATGCACACACATATGAATGCTTTAATATTTTTAAATGGAAAAGTTTTTGTTAACTCTAAATTTGATGATTTGGATCTTGATCACTTGGTTTAGAGTTTTGGGATTTTACAAACCTTCCCCCTTAAACAAAATCTTGTCCCGAGATTTACGAAAGAAAACGAGGAACTAAAGAGATCTGGGAACTCTGTCCTAATGTAATCTTCTTGCTCCCAAGTGGCTTCCTCTTCGGTATGGTTGCTCCATTGAATCTGGAGAAATTTGATACTCCTGGTTCTGGTGGTTCTGTAAGCTTCCTCCAAGATACGGATGGGCACTTCATGATATGTCAGGTCATTGTTGATCTCCACGGCTCGATGATCGATGTTCTTGAAAACTTCAGTCTTCTCCGGCACTTCCAAGCATTTCCAAAGTAACGATATGGAACACATTGTGGATGGCTAACATCTCTTTAGGCAGTTCTAGCTGATAGGATACTTCTCCTCGACGATTCAGAATCTTGAAAGGTCCGATATATCTAGGGGCTAACTTTCCTTTTAGACTAAAGCATTGGCTTCCTTTCAACGGCGAAACCTTGAGATATACAAAATCTCCGACATTGAAAGTCAGGTCTCTCCTTCTTTTGTCAGCGTAACTCTTCTGTCTGGATTGGGCGGTCTTGAGGTGCTCATGGACCTTGTGAACCTTCTCTTCGGCTTCTCGGAGAATGTTGGGTCCAAAGATCTGACTCTCTCCTACTTGTGACCAATTCAAAGGGGTATGGCACTTCCTTCCATATAGGAACTCAAATGGTGCCATCTGCAAACTAGCTTGATAATCGTTGTTATATGAGAATTCTGCAAAAGGCAGGCAGTCTTCCCATTTTGATCCGTATTCCAACACACAAGCTCTAAGCATATCCTCTAAGATCTGGTTGATTCTCTCAGTCTGTCCATCAGTTTGCGGATGATACAGGGTGCTGAAATTCAACTTGGTTCCTAATCCTTCCTGGACTTTCTGCCAAAATCTCGAGGTAAACTGGGTTCCTCGATCTGATACTATGGTCTTGGGGGTTCCATGCAGACTAACAATCCTAGCAATGTACAACTTTGCTAGCTTTGCACTCTGGTAGGTAGTCTTGACGGGTATGAAGTGAGATACCTTAGACAGTCTATCAACTATGACCCAGATTGAGTCATTTCCCCTACTAGAAGTAGGCAAACCGGTGATAAAGTCTATTCCGACAGAATCCCATTTCCATTCCGGAATCTGCAATGGTTGCAATAGTCCTGCAGGTCTCTGATGCTCTGCTTTGACTCTTTGATAGATGTCACATCTGGCGATGTAGCTTCCGATTTTCCTCTTCATCTTGTGCTACAAAAATTGCTCTTTCAAATCTTGATACATCTTCATTCCTCCGGGGTGGATAGAATAAAGAGTATCATGAGCTTCCTTCATGATAACTTGCTTCACTCGAATCTGGCACAAAGTTACGTCCTTTGTACCATAGTACTCCTTCGTCTTCAGTGAATCCAGGTACCTTTCCTATACCAATACGATGTTTGATACCGTCGATACTTTCATTCCCCTTCTGGGTTTCCTTGATTTGGCTAATCAAAGTGGGTTGAAGTTCAATGCTAGCTAAGAATCCTTTGCTAACCAATTCAGTCCTGAACTGCTCCGACTCCTCATACAAACTTGGCTACTTCTCCTTGATCATGGTGTTTAGCCTACACGGCAATCTGCTAAGAACATCCGCTACCACATTGGCTTTGCCGGGGTGATAGTGAATGCCAAGGTCATAATCCTTGATTAACTCTATCCATCTCCTTTGCCTGATATTCAGGTCCTTCTGAGTGAAGATATACTTCAAGCTCTTATGATCCGAGTAAATCTCACAGCGATTACCCATCAGATAATGACGCCATGTCTTCAATGCCAGCACTACGGCTGGTAACTCAAGATCATGGGTCGGATAGTTTTGCTCATGCTGCTTCATTTGTCGAGACAGATAAGCGATGACTTTGCCTTCTTGCATCAATACACATCCGCGACCAACCTTGGATGCATCACAATATACATCAAACGACTTCTTGATGTTCGGCATGATCAAAATTGGGGCTGATATCAATCTCTTCTTTAGCTCCTAGAAACTGGCTTCACACTTATCAGTCCATTCAAACTTCTTTTCCTTCTTCAACAATTGGGTCATGGGTCTGGCGATGCTCGAGAATCCTTCTACGAACTTGCGGTAGTATCCCGCTAATCCGAGAAATGCACGGACTTGGGTTTGAGTGGTTGGGGCTTCCCATTCTTCGACATCTTTGATCTTGGCAGGATCAACAGAGACTCCTCCGGTAGACACAATATGTCCTGGGAATCCTACTTCTTTCAGCCAAAACTCACACTTGCTGAACTTGGCATATAATGATGCTCTCTCGTGGTTTCTAGGATGATTCTCGATGTTGCTCATGCTCTTCTTCTGACTTGGAGTAGATAAGGATGTCATCGATAAACATAACTACAAACTTATCTAGGAAATTCATGAAGATCTTATTCATGAGATTCATGAAATAAGCAGGGGCATTGGTTAATCCAAAATATATAACTGTATACTCGTATAAACCATAGAGAGAAAAGGCGGTCTTCGAATATCCATCGCATTTAATCTTAAGTCAGGATAACCAAATCAAGATCAATCTTGAGAATACTCGAGCTCCACCAACTGATCAAATAGATCCCCATTCAGGCAAGGGGTACTTGTTCTCGATGGTGATGTCATTCAACTTTCTCTGTAATCTTTACGCATTTGCTTCCATCTTTCTTGTCGACAACACTAGCGATTCCATGATGAGGCGCTTGGTCAATCGCTTTTCGCTAACATGGCATCTAACCGTCAACTCACCCAATTTCGTAGGAACGCGCTAGGGTCTCTCGGCTATGGGTCCCGGCCGGGATTAGCTCGAGCACGAACTCAATATCCCTATCCGGGCATACTGCAATTCATCTCGAATACGGTCGGTATTCATGTACTACTCGACTTCTGGTCTATGGTGGGTAGGGCAGACTCTTGTTGCATTTGAATCATGAGGTAAGGTTCAAATATATGTTTAATCAAGTACCCGTAACCACTGTCATGGTGATGGCTTTCTTTAGCACAGTCTATCGCCCTTTATGCTTTGACATCCAAATCCATAAATTTGGGTACTACTTCCAATCCTTGGTTCCAAGTACTATTAGGTTACGAAAAAATCTATCCCATGTATTCGACAGTACAACTTGCAAATTTTTCTAGCTTTTGAAGGAAACTGGATTTGAACTATCACACAAGTTTTAGGTTGGTTGGGTGAATCTTATCAGTGTATGCAAATTCTTCTGCGGACAAATGAATGCTGGCGATCCCTAATAAAAAAATACTCTGCTAAAACCGGATTATTAAAACATACCTGCAACACCACATCTCGGGCGCTTTCTGGCTTCTTCTTCACGTCATGTGAAGAGATTTAATTGCTATGAAGCCAGAGGGTTCCCCTCGCAAACCTTCTCCCCGGCCGAATGCACGCCGCTGCTGAGATGGGGCATTCACATTGGCGCGGGCTATAGCCTTTCTTGGGACACTCATTGAGTAGTGACCTTCACTCCACACCAAACAGTGATCTCGACGTCCTGGTTATGACAGCACAACATTGCTGCCAGCCTGGGTGCGTGGTTGCTGTTCTTGGAGGTGCACGGGTTGAAATTGTTGGCATTGCTTGTTGTGGTTGTTTCCCTCCGGACTTCACATCGCTTCCACCACGGCTGGGGTAGCTTAAGTAGACATTGAGGGTCGGTTGTTCCGGTGCATATCCCGTGAGGGGTTGGGACGGCATTTAGGATCGCTGATCCGTATTAATGATCAAGACGACGCTGCGTTGTCGTCAGTTCATTAATCTTCCTTTCCATATGGATGGCGTAGTCGACCAGCTCTTCGAGATCCTGAAAACGGATGTTGATTTAGGACATGCCAGATCTCATCATGCAGTCTCGCTTAAGAATCTCTCCTTCTCTCTTGGCCTCCTCGTGTTGATCTCATCAGTAGCATATCCGTAAATGCATGTGAATCTGTCTGGTTATATTCCACCAGCCAAATATTCTTCCTTGCTTCAATTCGTGGAACTCATCATCTCATTCAAGTTGATTAGACCTCGCGGGCACATGGGGTGCGGCTGAATTTGACTTGAAAGCTTCCCAAGGTCATCACTTGACCATGGTTCATATTGCGGATGCTAGTCCACCAAGCTCTTGCATCTCCTGCCAGATAGTGGTTGGTGAAGAGAACTTTCTTGTCGTCGGATTTGATGACAAGTACGCCATGAGGGGGTCCTCGAGGCGCAAGGAAGAGAGGTGCAGACGACAAAGATTCCCGGACTTGCGTGAGCACAATAAGTTTACCTAGGTTCGTGATCCGCTCGGGCTTTGGATTGTGACTCCTACCCCTGCTAGCAATCTAGTACCGGCAGAGCCGAATATGGGTTACAAGGGTTTCGCCTGTGCAAGTTGAGATTGTAGACTATCGTGTTTCCCTTAAAGGCTCTCCCCTTAGGGACTAGCTTATATAGATATACATCAAATTAGGGTTTACAGGAGAGATCTATCCTGCCATCATTACCAAGAGTCGGTTACAGAAAGTATCTTGAACTACAAGTAACATTATGGCTTCCTAAGTCGGTAAGTCTTCCGGCCTTCATAGCCGGATTGACTCGCCTTTCTCCCTTGACCGGGTCGCCTCGTGAAGCAAAGCTTCTAACCAAGTGGGCCACCCTGTCAGTGAGGAACTCGTGAGGATACCCGTAGAAAGTATACTCTGTAACAAAGAAATTCTCCTTGAGGCCTCCAAGATCCAAAGCTCTGGATTTATCATCGCTCTAGCTTGACCTTCGCTTGCTATGTAATCTTGAAGGGTTCCTCGAACTTCACAAAAAATACGATCCTCGGGTCTTAAAAAATAAGTCGGACCTATCAAGAGGGTTACTCGGATTTTCCAAATTTTGATTTCAAACTATGCCGGAACTTCGGTTCCCAAAACCACCATTCGACATAAGTCATGGTCAAGCTCACATGTCATCCTATCGGCTGCATTACGCACAAGACGATCACCTGGTGGGTCCACGGCTTGCGGAACCGAGGCGCCGCTTTCAATGCATGCGTGGAGATCGAGGCGACCTAATCATCACGTGTGGGTCCTTCCCAGTTCCTTCCACTTCCACTGGTGTGGCTTACATCGTGAGCATTTGCACGCAATCTTGGCACGTTAGGTGATATAAGGGGTTAGGATTTCTTCCTTCTCCTTCCACTGTCCTTTTGCCTTTCTTCTCCTCCCCAATCTCCCCGCAGCTGCATACAGAGCTCCCTGCTCCCCTGCACAGAACTCCCAGCACCCGCCTTTTTAGGTCAATCGTCACGGAGAAATTGGTTCATCTTCTTCCTCCAGCTGGAAGTGGCCACATGGCAAATGGCGCAAAGTGGGAAGCGGTGGCGAGGAGGAGAGCTTACTGGTCTCGATTCTCAAGGCGGCCCAACGAGGAGGGCCTCAAGAACGTGGAGAAGGAGGGACTTGCCACCGGGCGATCGGGCGGAGCGAAGCTTCTCAAGAAACTGCCCCCAACTCCGCTGCCATGATGGCGGCTGGTAGCGGGTCCACTTCTAGCACCCATCTCGACAGCAGGTCCTGTCTTCTTTCCTCCCTCGGAGTTCTTTCTCCAGGTGATAGATCACATTATGGAGTTCAACTCCATCATCTTCCTCCCAACTCTCTTAGAGATGAGTGCGTATGCCATTGCAGTAGAGGGCTTTCTCAAGATTAGTCCGAGTCCCACTTCTTCCTGTATAGTTCCATGTCCGAGAAACTCCAATATCACGCTGTGTGTCCTTATATCACTAGCACTATTAGTTTTTCACTAGACGTGAACGGGCGTATCCTGTACCTCAGCCAGCTAGACTCGTCAAACAATGGCCAGCCTACATTTTTCTATCATAGGGATACTCGCCCCTCGCAAAGCCACCTGCTTGCCGGCTTTCATTGATGGAGCCGCCACGGCCCAATCCTTCTTGGGACGAGGCTGCCCGGCTCACTGACGATTCGATCTCGCCAAGAGGCTGCGGATCAAATATTTGATCAAACACAGTGATCTCAAGCGATCCGACTTGGTCCAGTTGTTGGGTCTTCACATCGATGATCCAGCTTCCAAAGATTTCACGGAACCCAACCGATGCATTCCATCACGCCGCCTCCGAAAAGACTCCTCTCCGCATCAGCTCCAAATCCTACACCACTCAAGGCTACATAAGCCGAGATTATGGCATCCGGGAGCGATCGAGAGGAGAATCCTTGAGGTTTCTCCGACATGCACACGGCGGGACAACCCCGTAGTGTCGGTAAGCTTCTAACAATACACCTTTTATGTGTTTTAATCATAGAGTTATATTGCAATACTAATATGCTTTCTTCTTTTCAGCCTACGGCCGACTTCCCCGAAGTCGGAACTTGCTCCGGCCAAGGATATCCTCCTGAGCCTTCTGGAGGTGGAGGTAGTTCCATTGCGCCGGATCTTTTGCGCCAAGAAGCGCAAAGTCTAATAGTATCGGCTCAAGGCACAAAAGAGGTTCCAATGTGAAGAGGTAACATTTAATCACAACTTCCGCCTTTGTACCTTATTCAATTTTCTTTCCGAGATGTAACAAGTTTTCCGACTTCTACTACATATCTTCGTAGCAAACCACCTGTCAAGGCCAAGGGAAAGGATTCCTTCGAAGTCAGCCGCGCATTTAAGTACGATAGCCCTCCTCCGTGGGTCTTCTTCGACTTCCGCCTCAACCTTCTCGTGAATCACCGATGATCTCCCGACGCTGACAGAAGATCCAGCTCCTTCAACGGGCCTCATGCTAACCTTTAAATGTCGAAACCGACGCCACCATGGGTGCTGGCCAGATTTAGATAAGGGTGAACCTCTTTGGGTAATGATCCTCACAGTAAACCTTCACCACGAAAACCTTGCATGAGCAATCCGGTCTTGCCAAGTTTGCTTGTCCCTTGAAATCTGCTGAAGAAATCTAGCTGCCAGCCAAGCAATGCTTGATAAAAGTACTTTATCCGCCAAGAAGAAGCGTTAAGAAATCAGTGGATGTCAAGTTCTCCTGACCTTCTTGCTTGTGTATACGCCTCACGCATTTAGAGGATTAGGGACCGTGAGCTCCAACGGCCTAGTGATTCCTCCAACTCTCGCCGAGAAGGTGGGTGTTGAGATGAACGGGTTTGATAAACTCACCCGCTGTAACAATATGTAAGTCGGAATTCCAACTCCCTGCTTTTTTTCCTTTATTGTATTTTATATTATATCTTCTCAGTCCCCAAGCATGAAGTAGGATAAAAAATCCGGTTTATGCTTTTATTAGGATGCGAAGAACTAACTAGTGTGTAGTTCTAAGGCTCATGCCGATATTTAGCAAATAATATTCAGCCCCAGTCTTAAGTAGCTTTCTCGATTTTACAAAAAGTATGTTCCTATAACCAGGAATTATCGGTAATTTCATGATAAGCTTGAGAGAGATCAAAGCTCTCCTACTTAAAAAAAATGTCAACTTAAGGTTGCTATGATGAGGCCAAAGGTAAACATTCCTTTGAGACTCAAACCTTGTCCTTGTATTTTCAATGTCGAATTTTGTTCTTGAACTGTTGTTCCTTTTTTGACTTACTGCCGCTGGAAACAATCCGGCTACCAAGATTGAAGAGAGGCCGAGAACTCAAGACCCCGTGGTGGAGAACAAGGAGTTTCCTCAAGAGCTGGACCAGCCTGGCCAAATCATGAAAGAGCATAGCTCAAGTCCTTGAATCCTCCTCCATGGCTACATCAAGAGCGTGATCGCAAGATCGCCAAGCTCAAGATAAATAACTCGGACCAAGGATGAGCTTAGTAGAGAAAGGATATGTCCTGTGTGCTCCGGGCCGAACTCCGTGAGTCTCCGGAGGAGAAGACCAAATATTGACGACGCCATTTTCGGGTAATCGCCCATCTATCTCGACTTGTCTCTTTCTTCAACACTTTTATCAATGTCGGATTTTTTTAACTTGTTTTGTGTATAGGTCTCTCTAAACCGATTGACTCCACTCTTCTCTCCGAGCCCCCAGCACTCCACCGGGCCATACTCAAGTCGGTGACCTGCTTCTATGACTTCCGCCACCCTTGAAGACATCGGGATAAGGTTTCAAGATTCGGACATGCCAAGCATGTCGGATTTTCAAAAAGTGGACAAAGTGAAGGAGATGCCGTGAACTTGTTCGACTAGAACATGTCCTAGGCGCAGATCACGCTACAGAACGCCTCACCATGGTCATGAGCCACCATGGAAACATGGAAATATGGCAGTGACCAGTGAGGGTACCAGCGTAAGGTAGATGAAGACGGCTAGAGCAGACCTTCAAGCCATCATGCACCATACGGATATGGGTGTCACGTAACACCTGACCAGCTAGCGGAAGATCCCTTCTTCACCACAGATATTTCACGCCTCCTCCTAAGAACCAACAGAAGTTTCTCATGATGAACGACATCACCTTTGATGCGGACATCTCGAATCTCGATATCAAGGCAGTAATCTCCACGAGTCAAATAAGCAGCTCCTTCATCTCCTCCTGCGGTGATCATGTAGACCAGAAATTTTAGATTATTCCTGAAAACATGATGCATCCAGAATATGTAGTACTTTTCATTTTGCTAGTGCTAAGATTTTGATCATTCAAAGACTTTTGGCTTTGAGTTTTTTTAGTGCCTGAAACATGTTTACATAAGCACTCTTGTATTTTCTCGCCTCTATTTATCGCTTATCCGCTTTCCGCTATCCTTTCTTATGAGCCGACCAAACCTTCGGCCGAAAATTTGGCTCGAGCAATGGAGCCCAATTGCATAAACCAGTTTAAACTCGAAACAAAGCCGCTTCCAAGACTTTCAACATTCCAATTCACTACCTGAAAATGCCCGATCCAAAGAATCGATAAATAACCAAAGTAAAGACTAGAAACTTTAGAGTTATACCCGAGGGTAGCTTTAGAATCGAAATCTAAACCAGAATGAACATATAAAGTACTTTCAAGCATTCGATTTTCGACTATGACATGACCATTCGGAAATAAGATGGTAAAAACTTCTCAGAAAAATTTGAGGCAACCAAAACATTTATTTCTCACAGAATCATGTATATATATATGTTTACAAAGAAGGATAACCTAAGAATAAAATGGGCGTAGCTGAGCAATATTCCATGGTTTGTCTATTATAACTCATCCGGATTTGTAATGCCTCATTCTCTTTTCTATTCTTAGTAGTAGTGTCTTTCTTTGACTTGGCCTCGTGTCGCTTAAGTAGTATGATCCATTGTGCAATACTCGACTAACTAAAAGGGCCCTTCCCATATCGCGGAAAGTTTGTGCTTTCTTTGTTGCACAAGCCGAGAACCAAATCGCCTTTATTGAAAGATCGGTTTCGACTCTAGCTATGATACTTTCGCGTATCTCGTTGATAGTGTAGATCTCATTTCAGTAATGACGAACTTCTTTGACTAAGTCGAGATCATTTTGTCGAGAAATCTCGGATCCTCTTCGATATACGGCCACTCTAGGAGAAGTATGAATCAAATCACTAGGGAAGAACGCTTCGCCATAGACCAAGAAGAAGATGTGTATCCTCAATACATGTTTGGAGTTGTTCGTAAACTCCAAATTACAGAGGGTAATTCCTCTGCCCAAGCCCCCGCAGCACGTCATAGTGGTGCTTCGAGTCTCGATTTTAGGCCTTGTAGAATTAAACCATTTGCTCTTTCGACTTGTCCGTTAGCTTGTGGATGCGTTCGACGACATTATGTCAAGCCGGATATTGTGCCCTAAGGTCCGAAGCAATGTTGTGCCTCGCCGCAGTGGAAAGACAAGTCATGATCACTTGCTTTGAATGGAGTAACGGGTCAATACCCAATGAGTGCCCCAAGAAGCTTGCCGCAGCAACCAATGTTACTACACTTGCCCAACAACAGCGCAATGTCCAGCCTGGAAAGAGATTTTCCCTAGGAAACTCGCACAACCATACCGGCCGTCTATTCCACATGAACTTTGAGGAAGCCCAGGAAGCGCCAAATGTCGTGCTGGGTACGTTTTATGTTAACTCGGTCCTTGCAAGAGTGTTGTTTGATTTGGGAGCATCGTACTTGTTTGTTAAGTAAGAATTTGCATGCACTAGTAAGATTCAACCAACAAATTTGAAGCATGTAATGATAGTTCAATACCTGGTTCAATCCACCAAAGCTAGAAAATTTGCAAGGCGGTGCCTATCAATCCATGGATAGATTTTGGCCAATCTATTAGTACTTGGAACCAAAGGTTTGGAAGTAGTACTAGGAAACCATTGGATGTGTCGTAAACATCAAGGATTAATAGATCGCACCAAGGTGTTTAAAGCCATAACCATGACCAGTAGCACTAGAGTATCAGTAAAACATGTATCTGAGACACTACCCCGTCAATTCAAGTGCAACAAGAGTTTAGCCAAATCCACCATTGACCAAGTCAGAGTAGTCTGTGAATACCCTGATGTGTTCCCAGATGAATTACCTAGTATGCCCCCATATTGGGATATCGAGTTTGTCATTGAACTAGTTCCTGGACCTAGACCCATAAATTTTAGCAGAGACCCTATAGTATGAACCCATCTAAATTAGTGGAGCCAAGAAACAACTTGATGATATGTTGGTATTAGGTTTGATACATCCTAGTGCATAGCCATGGAGATCACCTGTTTTGTTGGTGGATAAGAAGGATGGTGCCAACCGTTTGTTTACGGATTACCGGAAGCTGAATGACGTCACCATCAATAACAAGTACCCATCAAGTGAAAATAGAAGATTTGTTTGACCAACCGCGATCAAAAGCGAGTGTTTTCTAAGATTGATCTTAGAACTTGTTATCATCAATTGAAGATCCACGTGGATATCCCAAAGACCGCCTTCACTACCATATATGGATTGTATGAGTACAATGTCATGTCCTTTGATTAACCAATGCCCCGCTTATTTCATGAACCTCACTAATAAGATTTTTATGAACTTCCGGGATAAGTTTTTCGTTGTTTTATCGATGACATTCTAATCGACTCCAAGTCAGAAGAAGACCATGAGAAGCACCTAAGAACCATCCTTGAAACCCTTAGGAGAACATCAGTTGTATGCCAAGTTTAGCAAATGTGAGTTCGGTTAAAGGAAGTAGGATTCTAGGCTATATCTTATCGGCAGGAGGAGTTACTATCGATCCCGCCAAGATTAAGGATGTTGAAGAATGGAAAGCCCAACCACTCAAACCAAGTCCACGATTTCTTGATTGGCCGATATTACCGCAAGTTTGTTGAAGGATTTTCGAGCATCGCAAGGTCGATGACTCGCCTGTTGAATAAAGACAAGAAGTCTGAATGGACGGACAAATGTGAAGCAAGTTTTCAGGATCTCAAGAAGAGACTGATTTCCGCCACAATTTTGATCATGGATATCAAGAAGACTTTTGATGTGTTTTGTGATGCATACAAGATTGGTCTCGATGTGTGTTGATGCAAGAAGGACAAGTAATATCATATATGTCTCGACAACCAAGCAATATGAATGAATTCATCTCCCATGATTTAGAACTGGTGTGGGTTTTAGCCTTTGAAGACATGGTGTCATTACCTCTTGGGTAAATGTTAGTGATTTATTCGGATCACAAGAGTTCGAAATATATTTTCACTCGAAGGAGCTGAATATGAGGCAAAGTAGATGGATAGAGTTAATCAAGGATTATGACCTTGACATTCACTATCTCCCAAGAAGGCTAATGTGGTAGCGGATGCTCTAGTCGACTACCGTGTAGGCTAAACACCATGATTAAGGAAGACCAGCCAAGTTTGTATGAGGAGTTGGAAAATTTTAGAATGGGGATAGTTAGCAAAGGATTTATAGCTAGCATAGAACTTTAACCCTCCCCGATTAGTCAAATAAAGGAAGCCTGTGAAAGGAAATGCAAGTATTGATGGAATCTGCGTCATATCGGTATGTGAAAGGTACTGATTCACCCAAGATGAAGAAGGAGTTCGTGGTAGAAAGGACGATGTCGTGTGCCAGATTTGGAGTTGAAGCAAGTCATTATGCAGCCCATGATACCCTTTATTCTATTCACCGAGAGGAAACTAAGATGTATCAGATTTGAAGGAGCAATTTTGGCACAAAATGAAGAGAGAAGTCGAAGCTACATAGTTAAGGTGATATATGTCGAGAGTCAAAGCGGAACATCGACAAGCGCATGACTTTTGCAAACCTTTGTAGATTCCGGAATGGAAGTGGATTCATTGGAATGGATTTCATCACAAAGTTTACTCTACATCTAGTAAGGGAAATGATTCTATTTGTGTCATAGTAGATAGATTGTCCAAAGTAGCACAATTCATACTAGTCAAGACCACTTATCAAAGCTCGGGTTAAAGGTTAGCAAAGCCAGGTGTACATTGCTAGAATAGTTTTCTCATTGTGCATGGAACCCCAAGACCCATTGTGTCGGATCGAGGAACCCACTTTACCTCAAGGTTCTGGAAGAAAGTTCAAGAAGGATTAGGAACCAAACTGAATTTCAGCACCGCTTATCACCCGCAAACCGGCGGAAAAAATGTAAAGAGTAAACCAGATACTAGAAGATATGTTGAATATGGATCTAAATGGGAAGATTGTCCGCCTTTCACAGAATTCTCATACAACAATAGTTATCAAGCAAGTTTGCAAATGGCCCCATTTGAGTTTTTGTATGGAAGGAAGTGTAAGACGCCTTCTCCTTTAATTGGTCGCTTAAAGAAGGAGAGAGTCAGATATTCGACCCGATATTCCACGAGAAGCCAAGAGAAGGTTACATAAAGTCCGGTGGAACACCCTCAAAACCGCCTTCAATCCATATGGAAGATTTATCGAGGACACAATCGATCGCCGAGACCTGACCTTGAATGTCAGCGGAGATTTTGTGTATCTCAAAGTATCACCCTTGAAAGGAATGCAGCATTTTCAACCGGGAAAGGAAGCTTGCCCCATATATATATTGGACCCTTTCATGATTTTTAAGCCACAAAGGAGATTGTATCCTATCAATTGGCAACTGCCCGAGGAGATGTCAGCGTGCATAATGTGTTCCATATCTCATTACTTTGCAAATGATTAGAAGTTCCAAGAGAAGACCGAAGTTTTCAAGAACATCAATCACAAGGTGAGCCATAGATATCAACAAGGATCTAAACTTATCGTGAGGTGCCCATCCAGATCGTGGAAGAAGCTCTTCAGAACCACCTCCGGACGAAGAAGTATGAAGTTTCTCAAGATCCAAGGGAGTGACCATACCAAAGAAGAAGCCACCGTGGAGGAAGAAAATTATATTAGGAATGCAGTGTCCCAATCTCTTTAGTTGCTAGTTTTTCCTGACTCTAGTATGAGATTCTGTTTAAGAAAGGAAGGTTTGTAACATCTCAAAATATTAAACAAGATTATTAAATTCTAATCACCCAAGATTAGGGTTAACAAAACTTGCATTCTAAAAACCATATGGATGCATGTGTGATTTCCATTATCGTGATGAATGCTTTCCTTTAAGCACATTTTGATTTCTCTATAAATGATAAGGGATTAGTTTAAAGATGAATCCCACATCATCTATGTCAATTCCAAAAAATCAAATAAAAAGAAAATCAAATATGAAGCATAAGGATAAATGGCTCAATTTGGCCAAAATTAACCACTAGCCCACTTTGGGCATCTCTAGTAAAATATTTCCAACTTGAGAAACAATTATATTTATTTTCACCCTCTTGCTAGACCAAGTAAAAATAAATCCAAGCAAACTTTACAAATCTACGTAAACCAATTTCAAATCTATTTGATGGCCAATTCTAAATTGAATCAAGTATAGGTGCATAGATCACCATTTGCAAAACCACTAAAACCAACACCACTTGACAAATCCCAGCAATCAGAGACTCCTAAGCATGTGACCAGCACCCCAACAAAATTAGCTTCAAAAATTTGAATCTTTATCTCATGCGGCCATTTGATGGGAACTCACTAGTCGGCCACAAAAAAGATAAGTTCAACAACTATACACTATTTGAATCAATCTGCAGGATCACTCTTGTACTACAATCAGCCCTCGCCACTCCACCCACCTACCATCCCTATACCTAGTCGTGGCAATGGAGCACCCTCTCACTTGCAAGCAATTGCGTAACCAATGTTGTTGTATAACTTGAGCATGTCCACGTCGGTTGACCATGGACATGACACACCTCACGCTTACACTTCCCTCTCCCACGACCACTTCTAAAAGTGGTAGGCATGATCTCAACGCACCTCTCCTGGCTCCACCCCTTTGACCAACGACGGCAGAAGTGGAGAAGCCAAGACAGGCGCAGCTTTATTTAACTCACAGCCATGCCGAGCGAGACGCTAGGAGTGCCTTTAATCCATATCCCATTACAGCCATCCGGCTTCACAAGGCCGCCTCACTCTCTCACGTTGTACCCACACTCGCCGCCGCCACCGCCACCTCCCGTGACACGACCATTCACTTCGCCTGACGCTCAGTGACCACCGTGATTCGCCATGGCAAACTACCGCCATACCCACACCGGAAAGCACGCGACCTCTCCTCGACTAACCGAGATCGCTACCTTCGTCGCCACCATCGCCGTGATGATCGCTGCAGTCCACCACATCGACCCACGTTAATGCCATCACCATGCCTCTATTGCGGTAATCTGTAGCAACGTCTTGCTGTCGGCGATGAGCCCGGAAGCCACGCCAGCACTACCTCTCTCAACGGTGTATAAATATGACCTCCCAGGACCTCAAAATGGCACACACCATTCCACTCCCCTCTCTCTTAAAAACATCCTAGACCTTGCCCGTAGCAAAAGGCGTCCTGCGTCAAGAAATTTTCACGCCACCGAAATTTTATTCTTAATATCAGAGTCTGCGATCAAGAAAGGAAGAAGGAGGGGCGCCATCAGATTGAGCCAATCAGGAGCCCTTGCCATAGGACCATCATTCGACTAAGTCAGTCATCTACCAGCCCATTACGCTTCCATCACCGGACCTATTTGGAGACCTGGTAAGCCTCAAGCGACCTAATTCTTTCACCATGCTTAGCTAGGTTTAGAATCCCCGAGCCATGATTCGTCGTCAGAGATCGGCGAACCTCAACCATCGATCTTGTTCTTATCGTAGCAAGACTGAGAATTGTTGATACCATTTCTGTTAGATCTATCACTGGCCACGGTAATGGGACCAGCTTGTAAGCATCCCACTCACGTGCGTCTTTGCGCTTAGGTCGGCCAAGTTCTTTCCTCGCATAGCCAGTAATTCAAACTTAGTTTTTCTATTTTGTTCAAAACCCTGCTCTATAGGTGTATTCAAAATTGAAATCAAAGAGATGTTACTTAACCAAATTGCATGATTCCAGTTTTGTTAGAAAGGTATTGAAAATATATAATAACTCCTGTTGGATTCAAACCATTTGAAATTATAGAATACCTATAGTAAAAATAACAAGACAGAGACTTTTACCACTTCAAACATTTTTATAAAATCAACCATAAATGCTTTTTGAGTTTATTCAAACTCTCAAAAAACACATTTGCCATGCTCTACATGGATATGTAAAATATTTGGTTTTATAGATACTAATGATGGATTAGTATTAAAAGAATGCTATCTAGGTATTTCTAGTCACTTTAATATTATTAAATAGTAATATTAAATCTTGTAATATATGAATTACCACTTTAAATCATGATTCAAGTATTGAAATATGTGGCAATGACATGTGTCAATATGATCCCATATTTTAATTAAAGAATATTAAATCTTTAAGTATTTTCAATGAGGAAATTACTTTTCCAAAAAAGTAACACAAATAAGAATGTGTCATTATTTCATGTGATGATTGAGATGATGCTAGATCATCTAGTGTGAGACTTTGTGTGCTTAATAGAAGTAGTGAAGGGTTGTTTGAGGTGATTTGCACCTTCTTATATGTATTTATAGACACTAGTACCCAGCCCGGCTATGACTTAGGAGGAGTACTTCTCGAGGGAAGAAGAAGAGAATCTCAATCGAATCGCACTCCAACAAAGGCAAGCTATCGATTGCAAGCTAACTAATACAAGCCATCCATGAAAGATAACCTATGCAAGATGCACTAGGCATGCTTGGTTATGCAACTTTGATTATACCCATCCCAAGTTTTACTTCTGCAAGCTTCTACTGTTCCTTTTACTAAAGTTTCATACTTAGATTAATGAATTGTGATTAGTGGAAATAGGGTGGATACCATCAAGATCATAGAACTAGTCTTGGATACTTATACTTGATCAGCAAGTTCATCAATAGTGATACCCTAAACACTGGTAAGCTGGTCAAGTGCTAAGCTAAAACTTGGATCACTTTAGATGGGAATACTTTGAGAAAATATTATGAAAAACCTTGGAATGGTGATTCATTCTATTGAAATGTTTTGACATGTGTTCTCAAACACACAATGGTTTAATGATGAAACTGGAATGAGACAGGAGGTCTGATTTCTTTGATAAAAACTGATGGTTGGGTCTTGGATGCGATACGTCTGCATTCCAATTTTACCTGCACACCCACAATACACCGAAGTTGGGTAGGGCTTAACTTTGGAAGTTTATATGTCTTAGTATGGGTTCCCTTGCGTAAAGAGGTGAAGCTGAGGTATCGCCTCATGAATATGATTGTCCACCCATGCTGAGTTCCCGGATGGCGTTCGCTGGCTGGGAGGCCAAGCTCATAGGGTAGTGCCCATACTAGGGTGTGTAATCGAAAGGTTAGGGAAATGATTATCCGCAGATACCAAGTATGATGATTCGGGTTATACCTAACGGATGTATCGATTTTTGTGGTGAAAGTGTACCACCTCCTGCAGAGTGTCAAACTATTTGAATAGCCGCTTCATTGTGCTTATGCAGGACCGATTAGATGGCCATACTTATTCCATTCAAGTCGAGATGTTTTCAAAATGATCAGTGACTTGAACACTGACTTTGACTCTGACTACACTAGGGTTGTGAACTTGAAAACTAGAGTTCCCACTTAGTAATCTAGGAGAACTAAACTAGGCTTTACAATGGAGTACTTATGAAATAAACCTGGCTTTTGCAAACAAACCTAGAGCTTAATATTCCTACTAGTTTTACCTTACTTATACTAGTGACATGCTTTGCATAGCACTTAAAGACTACTCATGGCTTTGTCCTTGGCTATGGATGGCCATACTATGAGGAGGACTACCCTAAGATGGATAGCAAGAGGTTTATGATAACTAGGATCATCTCCCATTGTCAAGCATTACTGTGACTATGAAGATGGAGTCTACTACATTATATTCCTCAATGCTTCACGATTTCTATTAAGACTTGATCATGGGATCAACTATTTCTATGACTATTATGGTTTGTAATGGATGATGTACTGGTACCCTATTCTATTATGTCTCGCAAAGAAATGGTAATCCTAGGATTGCATGTATGGCATAATGTGCATCCTCGACTTAAACATCCGGTGTTGACATTCCTCCACCAGTCTACGCGTGACTAGCCGGCTTTCGGAAATCAGTGATTTGCTACACAATTTTGCCAATCATTGGAGGATATGGGCAAAGTTCTCAAAGTCCGTGACATGAACAAAATTTCCGCTTCTTTTAAGTGGAAGATAAGGCAGAAGGAGATGCCCCAAATTCATCCGTGGACTTGGAACATGTCCTATGAGCTAACCGCAACAAAGAATGCCCTCACCATGGTTAAGTGAGCCACCATTGAAGCATGGAGATTCAAGCAAAACTGCTTGAGAGGTTATTCGAGCTATGGATGAAGACGGCAAGGAGCAAGACATCAAGGCCATCATGGACTCTGCAGACCGGATATGGATGTCACGCATTATGCTGATTTGACCAGGCTATGACACTCCATTCTTCACTCCTAGAAGTGGTGACGCCTTACATTTCCCTTAGCCAAAGAAACAATTTGAAGTTTCGATTGACGAGCAAACGAATCTCATTTGCACATCGCCATGGAAAGATATCAAGTTGAAGGATGTCTCCAAAGGAGTCGACATCTCTTATGTCTCCTCCCCGCATTTGTAGAGCATAAAAAAACAATGTTATTATAAAACAATCGGATTGTAAATAAGTAGTATAATACTTTTTGCATAGTGCTAATATTTGTCAGTTTCTATTTAGCACTTTTTGGCTTTATTTTTTATGTGCCCGGAATGTTTACATAAGCACTTTTGTTTTATCTACACATATCGCTATCCTCGGCTTTCGCCTTGTCCCTTTTGTGAGCCGCCAACTTTCAACATGGAAATCTTGTCGAGCAACGGACCTCAATTAAGCTAAACCAATTTAAACTCTAAACAAAGCCGCTTCAGATTTTCAACAATTCACTACTCCGGAAAATGCCCCGTGATCCGAATCGGATAAAGAACCCAAGTATGGATCTTTAGAAAATTTTAGATTTATATACCCAAAGGTAGCATTTTAGAATCGAAATCTTATCCAGAACAAACATGAGCATAAAGTACTTTCAAGCATTCTAGGATTTTCGAATTGTGACATGACTTCATCGAAAAATAAGATGCTAATATAAAACTTATCAAAAATTGAGGCAACCAATACTTTATTTCTCATTGAACATGTACACATATATGATTACAAAGAAAGAAATTTTTAAGAATAAGAGGGACATAGTCGAGCAATATTCCACTGTGTCCTTAATTATTCCAGTCTATACCACGCTGCCTCCATCTCTTTTCTACCTCTTCTTAGTAGCAGGTCTTTCTTTGACTCTAGATCAGACATCCGCTTAGATCATAAGAACCATTATGCAATACTCGCTAACTAAAAAAGAGGGCCCTTCCCATACTGTGGGAAGAAAGTTTGTTCTTTTCTTTTTGCAATGAAATGGAGAACCAAATCAGCCTTATTGAAATACTTTGGGTTTCACTCTCTCAAGGCTATGATACTCCGTAATCTTCCTGGCACGATGGGCTGTTGATCTCATTTCAACAACGACGAGAACTTCTTCGATTAAATCGAGATCATTTTGTCAAGAAATTTCAAATATTCTATTCAATGTACACAACAACCTCTGGGGAGAAGTATGAATTAAATCACTAGGAAGAACAACTTCATGTATTTACGTACTTCAAGAAGAAAGGTGTGTATCTTGGTTGATCTATTCGGAGTTGTTCGCAAGTCTATATTACAGATGGTAATTCATCTTCCCAAGCTCTCTGAAGCATGATGAAGTGGAAGCTTAGAGTCATGGTTTAAGGCCTTGTAGGATTAAAC
This sequence comes from Avena insularis, assembly GCA_023614405.1. Lineage (NCBI taxonomy): Eukaryota > Viridiplantae > Streptophyta > Magnoliopsida > Poales > Poaceae > Avena > Avena insularis. The sequence continues at coordinate 239,698 of JAJUPC010000491.1, read as the reverse complement.
CATTTTATCTTCAACTTGTCCATTAAGCTTGTGGATGTGCGATCGACGCAATCGGGTTTTCAGTTTGATATTTTGTTCATCAAAAACCTCGGCAAAGTTATCCCATAGTAAAATTTCTCCCATTATCCATGATAATGCTATGTAGATATCTTAGCATCGGATTATGACATCCTTGACAAATCTTTCTAGCTTATTGCTCCATCAAAACTTGGTGGATTGAGTTTAGCCTCAATTCACTTTTGTGAAATTATCCACCATCACTAAGAGGTGAGAGTAAATCCACTTAGAGCCCGTTTAAACAGGCCTACCATGTCAAGCCCCCAGCACCGCAAAAGGCCATGTTATAGGTATTGTTCATAGCTGATCGGCTACCGAACATGAGCTTGCATTTAAGCGTATTTTTGGCATCCTTTAGACGCGTCTTAACCAAATTGTCAGTAAGATCGCCTTGGTACGTAAGCGAGAAAAAATCCGTGGTCCGAAAGCTTTTTGCCATCTGCAGATTTTGGATGCAAGATGATGAATGATCATTAAGCCATTGTGGATTTTCCTTAGGATTTCCAATCCTTCTTCCGGAGATAAGCAACAATCTGAAAGACCCCGGGATACACTCCACTTATAGAGCTCACCATTTATTATTGTGGTGCGGCTCTTTCACCGAAGCTCTATTGACAAAGCCGATCTGGACGCAGCAATGCAATCCGGCTAGTCTTTGAATGTCAACTTCAGCGGCAGTCACTTTAGAAATATTGAGTATAGCCTTAATTTTGTCCTGGTTTACATCTATGCCTCTTTGAGACACAATGAAACCTATCAATTTTCCGGCTGGTATTCCAAAAAATTTCTTCGGGTTAAGCATTATGTTGTATTTTGAATGTTTCCTCCAAGCTCTGGAAATTAAGGTTTCTCTTTTGGACATCACCGCTATGCCATCCACATATGCGTACATTGCATCAATTTGATCATGGAGGCAACGCTTCATAGTGCACTTGTATGTAGCTCATGCTCTTGAGCCCAAAGGGCATCATAACGAAACAGAAGGTTCCAAAGGGGGTTATGAATGAAGTTTTGACTTTGTCTGATTCATTCATCCGAATTCGGTGATAACGAGAATATCGAGAAAACATAGGAGTTACGAGCCTGCGTAGAATCGATAACTTGATAAATTCTAGGCAAGCGAACGGTTCTTTGGGACAAACCTTGTTCAAGGCGTATAATCAACACAAATCCTTAAATCAGTGGTGTCCTTTAGGGACCATATAGGATTGGCCGACCACTGGTGTGGATTTACCTCTTCTATAAATCCAACTAACTCGAGCTGGGCTAGTTCATAGCTATTGATCTGCTTTTCATGTCGAAACATTGTAAGGACTATTTCACGGTTTAGCGTTGGGTGTACATTTAGAAATTTCGGCAAGTTCCTCGGCAATCCGGTCATGTTAGATCGCTTCCATGCAAAGATATCTTGATTTTCTTGGAGGAACTTGACGAGCGTGCTTTCCTATGCGCTATCCAAACCTGGTTAACACCTATCTCGGGTCATCCTTGGAGGGGTCATCATCCTTCAATGGTGTTGTCTCGCTTTCTTTTGATGCCTTGAACTCCGGAATTGGCTTTGTCACATCCTTCTTCATCGAGGGCATCTCGACGGGTTGATGGTCTTCTTGATCTCTGGTACTGGGCATGCGATGGTACCTTCAGCAAGGCGACATTTCTGTCTTTTGCACCCTCGTGCTTTCTTCGGGTCTCCCTAATGGTGATCACGTCCTTTTGACCCGGAATTTTCATCATATTATAAATGTAATACTGACGAGCCATGAAAGCCTAGTAGGCGGACGTCCAATATATTGTGATATGCGTTCTTGAATGGGACCACTTTGAAGGAAAGTGTTTGTTTCCGATAATTCTTTGGAGTTCAAAAGTAACATACAAGTGATCTCTCCAGAGAATTTGCTTGTCTTCAGACAACTCCATGAAAGATCACGGAGTTGTGATTCAATGAGTTCGAGATCCTCATCCGATGTAGCGTTTCGATGTAGAGGATGTTGATGCTGCTGCCGCCGTCCATGAGCGTCTTGGAGAAACCATAGCCGTCAATGAGTGGATTGACGACTACCACGTATTTTCCTTGCATGTGCAACTTAGAGGATGACGCACGGATAAAGGTGATTGTCACTAGTCTTGTCCAAGAATTGAGGGAAGACGATTGTTGCGTTGAGCTCATGCAAGACCACAACTGCTGACCTTAGCTGGTTGAGACCCAAGGAAAGTGACATAAGTGTCTTTCTTTGTTGGGAAGTTCTTCTTTCCATCTAACTTGGGATTTGAAGGCTCTGCTTCCTCCATTCGGAATCTTCCTTGGTCTCTTTTTCTTTTTCGAGATTCTTCTTTCCCTTCTTCTCCTTAGCCCTGTAGCTAGTGGAATTATCTTTCTTGATGTCATCATTGAAACGACACTACGGCATTTGTGTGGGATGAGCCCGTTGTATCTAAGTGATGTACAAATGGATTGTTGGCAATGTCGCCAGAGTAGGTTTTCCTAGGTTGCTAGTCTCCTCTACCTAGACTCGACGTCCAACCATCGCGTCCGTGGCGCCTCGTGCCCTCGGACCGAAAGTAGCAGTGAAAATTGTGTTTTCCGCATTGGGCTTTTCTTCCGAGGTGTTCTTGCACTTCTGAGCTTGTTGCTTTGGTTGTTTTGCCGCCTTGGTACAGCGGAGACGCTCATGAATCCTCTATGTCATCATCGGCACCTGCATACTTGCTTGCTGTTTCTATCATCTCTCCCAGATCAGTGACCTTGTTGCACTTCAAACAGTGATGTAGTAAACCAATTGGGAGTCCTGCAATGAAAGCTTCAATCGCAGCTTGATCATTTACCCCTTCCACAGCAGTTCTTGGTGTCGATCCATCATCCAAGATAATCTCGGCAAGTTTCTCGCTTTTTAGGTGCAACGCTGCAGGTCCTACCGCATATGGCTTCCTATATGTGCCTTGAAATTCCTAAAGAACGACTTTGCATGTCATACCAGTGGATGGTGTTTTCGAAGTTCATTGAGCCAGGATCGTGCTGCCTTCCTGAACTTAAGCGGAGATACCGGGTCATGACAAAGCTTATTTCCGCTTTGGTGATGCAGAAGCCTAGAAAAATCCCGAGCCAAGTATCTGCGAGGCCCACCATCGTAGGCTTGGATGTGTCTTGAGATGCAAATCCTACGGGAAGTGTGTTTGTCAAATTTGTCGCCCTCAAGCATTTGGGACCGACATATATATCATCGTTCTCGTGGCCACGCCTCTATGTTAGAGTTGATCCGGTGTCTTGCGTCACTGGTGATGTAAACACCGCCTTGGTTGTTCGCTTTGGTCATGCCATGGAGCGGACTTACCTTCGCCACCACCTCCTCCACGGGATGCCCTCCTTGTCCTCCTCGAGCGGTATGATGGCTACTTGGCGTAGAGGGTGGGGCAAGTGGATTGTTTCTAGTTGAATGCCGGCCTCCATCCGGGCGTCATTATTCTGGTTCCGGAGGGTCTTGCTTACAGCCCCCCCCTGTGACGACTTCGTATGGTGTCCGCTGCTCTTTTTCAAATCGTCGTTTCCCCCATTGTGGTGAGGTTTAGCCGGATGGCTTGTATGTCTAGGAGGTGGCATCCTTTGTCGGTCCTCCTCCCGACGTTGCTCTTTGTCATCTTCCCTGCGATTGTTTGACTCTCACCGGGAAGGGTGTCTCGGAACTAGTGTCGCAACTCCGTATCGCTCTGCGGCTGGAGAACATTGTTCAAATTTCACGTGCGGTTCTCGTCATTGCAGAACATACGGTTCGAATAGTTGTCTTCCCAATACCGTATGGTGGTGATGTTGTGCTAGGTCCCGTCAGGGCTAATATCATCCCAAGCCGGATCCATGCGACATTGGCCTGATTGGAGACCAGTTTTCCGCTTCCATATTTCGTGGCCTTTTGTTGCTCTAGACCCTTGGTAAGTAGCTTTACGCCAAACCGAATTTGATCTGGTTTGGGTTGTTCGCCAGATATCTCGAGTTGCAACAAGCAGTTTTCCACTAGCTGCCCATACACAAGATCCGCCTTTATCCAGCCGAGGTTCTCCTTGATGGTGTCATCTCCCTTAAAGAGGGTCTTGTGGACTTCGGATTTTGTTAGCCCACACGGGCCGTTAGGTCTTCTAATGCTGCAGGAGTTGAATCGCTCGTAGATGCAATGTGCTTCTTCTTTTGATATGGTTATTAGCCTCATCCAGGAGTACTTGACAACACACTTCTAGGGCTTGGGCCCTTTCTTCCAATTCTGTAGCTGTAAGCTCTGCAGCTATAGGGATAGGCGTAGTTAATGCAGCATCGATGAGTTTACGGGCACCCGCGGTAACCATGGATCCATCCATCGGAGTTTCCTTTGGCTTGTCTGGGATTAGGGATCCATCCGATTCTTCTTCATATTCTTCGGCAACCACTTCCTCTGCTGGAGGATCTTTTGCCGGAGTCTTTTTCTTCTTCTTCTACTTCTTTGCCTTCTTGGTCGCGCGGTAGCAAAGACGCCTTTAGGTTCTTTTCCTGGGGTCAAGCTCTGATCAGTACTTTCGGACATCTGGACGTCGGTATTGTCTCCGAGATCCATGTCATCCTGCACTTTGGGAGAGTTTTTTCGGATCCTTCGTCCATGGCTTCTCCTTCTTCTGCAGCTTTGGAGTTGAACTCCTCTTCATATTCCACAGAGAATTTTTGGAAATCCACCGACGTAATTGAATCATCCGAAGATGCTGGTAAGTCTAGGTTTATTCGATCACCTCCGGCACAAAGTATTTGTTGTCTCCAAAGATCGGCAGAGCCGGATCCGGATCCAACATATCCGACAAAGTGCGACTTGTGCATCCTGAGGTAGTTGCGGCTTTCCTCGTGGGCTTCCTCGAAACGTCTGATGGTCTCGAGAACCTCATCCACGCTTGCTCCTTGCAGCAAAAAGATTATGCCTCAACATATGCCTCGTGAAAGGTTGATGTTCGGTTGGAAGATCCGGAACCAAAGTTGTTGTCTTGCTCCTCCTGGATTTCAACCTCAACGGGATGATTGATCTGGGATTCAGCCTCACTAGGGAGATCCACTCCAGATTCAACTTGCACCCCAAGATCTGCTTTAGGCTCAGCTTTCTCCACTATCTCCACGATAGGTGCGGGCTGGGTGGGATTAGGTTTTTCCGAGATCCGAAACTTTGCACTCAGTGGACAAAGTGGACCACAAACTTCTTCTTCTCTATCATCATCGTTGGGGTGGCGGGCGGGTTAAATAAAACCGATGTAAACATCGGTATCACCAAAAGATATGATGGTGTAGCCAGTCATGGCCTCCCTAGCCGTAATCGAGGTCTTGTCGAGAGCGATGAGAGGGACGTCGTTGGCGTGGGGGCGACCAATTAACCCGGTGATGGTTTCAGGATTGCATTCTTGCATTTCGCTCGGAATGTAGATCTGAAGCTCACTTTGCCCCACATTGGGTGCCAACTCTTGTGAATTGATGACAAGTACGCCATGAGGGGGTCCTCGGGCGTCTTGGAAGAGAGGGGTGTGAGACATACGGTGTTCCGAGACGGTGAGCACACAAGTTTACCCAGGTTCGAATCCGCGGGCTTTGGACGGATCCTACTCCTGCTAGGAATCCAGTAATACGGTAGAGCCGGCATATGGGTTACAAGGGTTTCACCTGTGCGAGTTGAGATTGTAGACTATTGTGGGGTGCCCTAGAGGCTTGCCCTAGGATGGTGTAACATCCCAAAACTTCAATCCATGCTTATCAAAGATCAAATCATCCAAATTTAGGATTAACAAAACTTTTCCATATTTAAAATGAAAGGCATTCATATGTGTGCATTTAAAATAGGAGTTGTTTTGAATTGCCATGATTTTGTGATCCTTTGCTTCTAAAATGTTTCTTAGGTGATTTAAACATCATCTACATCATTCCCAAACTTTTCCTAAAAGAAATCAAATCAAAAAGAATTAAAATAAAGGAATGGTCATTTTGACAAATTTAACTCTCATGCCTACTTTGGCTATTCCTAGTACTCAATTCTTAACAGAAACAATTCTTGATCTTTGCCTTGCTAGTACATAATGAGGTACCAAGGACCACCTTGATCTTCTAAAAAATTTCGAAACTATTTTAAATGGCAGTTCAAAATTGAATCTAATGCATATGCATAGATCATCCCTATTTCAAAAACCATGTATTTGAGCTCCATTTTCAAAACCCTTGCAACCAGAGACTACCTAGAAATAGTGGAGATCACCCAAAAATTTTGAACTCAAAATTCAAACTTTGGTCTCTTGTGGCCATTTCATCGAACAGGTGGCAGACACAGATCAAACAATTGTCAAAACACTATAGTGTGGGAGTGCTTCTTGTCACCATTTGGGCCTAACTCGGTCCCTTGTCCCCCCTAGCTCTCTCTCCTCACCTAGCTGCTCCGGTGCCAAGTCATGACGCCATGCGCCAGGTCAACCATGGACAACACGATAAAGCCCAGACTCTCTCCCATGCCATTGGCACGTGACAGCGCCATCACACCGCACCGCCTCGACCAGCCCGACCAAAATCGGCGGAGGACAAGCCCTGTTTACTCACGCCCATGTCTCATCGCCATGCCGATCACCCGGCCTTGCGCCCGCCCGCCCGAGCGAGGCCGGCCTGCAGCCTCACTAAGCCCTAGCCTTGCGTGGGCAAGACCTGCACAGGCACTGGTGAACCGTGAGGTGCCTTGAACATCCTTGTTGCAGCCTGCCTCATGACCAAAAAACCCCGAGGAACGCGTCGAACACCGCCGCCCGCGCCAGTGCACCGCCAGCTCCTCACCAACATAGACTGCGCCTTATGCCCGGCGCCATCAAGCCATAGAGGATGCGCAGGAGGCCAGAGCCCTGGTCAGCCTGCCTCGCCACTTACCATTAGCTACTGGCCAATGTCTTTGCCGCCACGAGCGATAAAACGTCTGCCCATGCCGCTCTGCACCTCTTCGCTGCTTATATAAGGAGGCCTCTAGCAAGCTCTCTTCACACCATTCTCATCCCCTCTCACTCTCACTCCCCATCACAGCCGGTAGGAGCCAGCTCGAGCACCAGGCGCGGAATGCAATGAGTTTCGCCTTCTCCAGGAGGAGAAGAAGAAGGCGTCGTTGATCGTGCCATCCCGGGAGGCGCCACTTGTACTCGAGAGAACACGCCCGTGAGTCTTCCACTTTGTTACGGCCTCACCACCGAGCCCTCTTGGAGCCCGATGCAGCCCCCGATAGACCCTCACCGACCCGTGCTAGGGTTAGCTCAGCCTGTCTGTTAAGACGAGGACGATAAATTTGTGAGCCGTCGATCTCTGCCCCTCTGTCGCACGGCCACCTTTCATCCATACCCTTCTAAGCACCCCCTGCATTTCCAGCAGCGGGGTGGGGCCCTCACTAAGCCAGCCAGCGACGCTGCAGCAGGCCCGCAGTGGGCTGACCCATTTTGTTCCTCACAAGACGTTTTAAATTCAAATCTAGGTTTTCTTTTAGTTAGAATTTAGTTTACGTCCGGTGCTTCAAAAATTCAATTCTGTGAGTTTGACAAATCCAAATTACATGAAACTAATTTTGTCCGAAAGGTATTGAAATGCTCTATCAAACCCGTTGGATTTAATCCAATTAGAGTTATAGATCTATCCTAATAAAAATAAGAAGATAGAAGCTTTTTGCAACTTGGAAACATTTTTATAAAATCAACAAAGTTAACTTTTGAGTTGATTCAACTCTCAAAAATCACATTTCATCATATCTATCTAAATATGTAATAATATTAAGGTTTACATGCGGTGACTTTGGACTAGTACCAAAATAATGCTATATAGGCATTTCTAGTCACTTTAAATCATTAAATAATAAACTTAAACCAAAGTAATATTGATCCAACAGCTTTAAATCTCATTCACATGTTAGGATATGTGGTGAGGACATGTCCACATGATCCCATGTTTTAGTGGTGAATATTAAATTGTAGTTAATTTTTCAATGAGTAGAAATTACTTTTCCAAAATAAAAGGTGGAAACTATTGAATTAAACTTATGATGCTTGTGATGATAATGGATCATCAATTTAATGTAGTTTAGAATACTACTTAGCCTAAGTTAGGTATTGTTTGGTGATCATTGCACTCCTATGTATTTATAAGGCGATAGTACCCGACCAAGCCTTAGAGGAGGAGGAGTTTCTGCCAAGAAGAATACAAGAAGAAGAAGAAAACTTCAAACCTTTGCTGTAACCAAGGCAAGCTATTGTAGCAAGCTATTAGTGGAAAGCTAACCCTTGCAAACATGCTTTAGTAAGCTGGTGTGGCAAAAAGTAGAATAAAACTAGATAGTTTAGTGAAGATGCCTTAAGCATACTTTGATCCCACCCCCTAAGTTTACACCCAAGTTCTTAATTGAATTTTGAGAAGGTAGCATGAAGAGTATAGGCAAACTTGACCTGATTCACAAACTCCTTAGATGTCATGCTATGGCATGAGATTGATCCCACCTTTCCACCTTTGGTGAACACTCTTTAACCTAGGGTTTTAGAATAGATCAAACTTGAGTCATTTAGTATGGGAACACTTGGTGAAAATGAGTTATGAAAACCTTGGAATGATGAGTCATTCTATTGAGATGTTTTAACATGTGTTGAGAAACAAAATTGGTTTTATGATGATGAAAATGATGAGGCATGAGCCTTAACTTTTTTATAAAGCGATGGTTGGATTCGGATGCGATGCACATTTCCAAATTTCACGGTACAACCACATTTTATATGCATTAGTATTAGTTACCTCACGGGAGAGGTTTGAGCTGAGGCTAGCCTCTCAATGATGTCCAGCACCTACAGGCCGTTTAAGATGATTGATGGTCATGGTTGGGAGGCCATGCTCATAGGGGAGGTGCTTGTACTGGGTAGCATGTAAAGGGAAGGTTTTGTTTGATTATCTTAATACTAAGTATGATGATTCAGGAGTTAGTCCCTGATAGATGTATCGAATCTTGTGGTGAAAGTGTACCACCTACTGCAGAGTGTCAAACTATTCGAATAAGCGCATCACATGATCCGGGCGCTATGGACAGATTGGAATGCCGCCATCTTGCTTCGATTGTCGGAATGTTTTCTAAATAACCTGAAATGAATAATGAACCCGCATTCTGACAGCCACAAACAGAGTTGTAGATGAAAATAGCTCTTCCCCAACTTAGGTGCGATTCTAGACTTTTGGTTTTATCTTTCTTGTTTGGAGAACTCAAGCTTAGGTTTCAAAGCTTAACTTGATAGTTATTCTTTCAATTCAGCACTCTAACTTAGAAGTATAACCTGTTGCTAGTAGTAGTTTTACTGATACTTAAAGAGTACTCATGGCTTTTTGTCCCTAGGCATCATCATGGCCAGATCTATGAAGGAGAGTATCAAGATGATGGTCGGCGGGACTACGCTATGATAACTAGGACTATCTCGCCACAAGATCGTGCACATGCCTCGAAGATGGACCCCAATCGCCACGCCATCGCTTATTTCCGTTTGCTTGTTAGTATTAAAGACCGGATCCTGAGATCCTTATTTGTGTAAAACCTTATGTATGGTTTGTAATGGATGATGTACTATGATATCCAATCCGCGTTATGTCTACGGCAAAATGGTAATCCCAGGATTATGTGGTATGGCATAACAGACATCACTGGGATTAAAAATCCAGGGTGTCGTGGCTGCATGGCTTATATAGATATCCGGCCTATGGTTTACAGGGGAGACCTATCCAGCCACGACTAAGAGTCGGTTAAAGAGTACATCTTGAACTACAAGTAACATAACAGGCCTACGTCGGTAAGTCTTATGGGCCTTCCCGTAGCTGGACTAGACTACATCTCTTCTTCCTAACTGGGACGCCCGTGAAGGAAAGCTCTAATCCGAAGTGGGCCACCCTGGTCAGCGAGGCACAATGAGGATACCCGGAAAGTATATCCCCAACACCCTACACTATGTAATGGTATGGTATTGTAAGAGATAATAGAGAAGATAAATATAAGATAGGAAGTACTGCGAATGGCCGATCAAATGGTAGGTCTCGTAGGAGCGAGGTGCGTGAGATTTAACACGGTCGGTGGAAGTACAAGTTACATCAAGGACCTCATAAAGAATGAAAATTGCATCCTAGTCCATGCATTTAACACAAGAACCATGAAACTGAGCAATGAATTAAATGTGTTTTAAGGTTTGCACATACCAGCATCCATCATGCTAAAGACTATCAGTAGAATCTTTCTAAATGCTAAGAATGGAAAAGAAGATCCAACAGTTAGCAATGTTTAGATTTGCCAGTCTTGATCCAACAAACAATGTTCAAAGTTAATCCGCATAACTATATGCGTTGGTATGGTATTGTAAGAGATAGGAAAAGATAAAAGATTAGATAAGAAGTAAAATGAATGGCCGATCTAATGGTAGGTATCATAGGAGTGAGGTGCTTGAGAGTTAACTTTGGGTGGAAGTACAAGTTAGATCAAGGACCTCACAAAATGAAAATTGCATCCAAGTCCATGCATTTAGCACAAGGACCTTGAAACGGAGCAATGAAGTGTGTTTTGAGGTTCAAGATACTCTTGTTCATCGTGCTAAAGACTATCAGTAGAATCTTTCTAGATGCTAAAAATGGAAAAGAAGATCCAACGGTTAGAAATGTTTGGATTTTCTAGTCTTGATCAAACGGTCAATGTTCAAAGTTAATTTGTACACTATGAAGTGGTATGGTATTGTAACAGATAAGAAAAGATAAAGATAAGATAGTTAGCACTACGAATGGCCGATCTAATGGTAGGTCTCAGAAGTGAGGTGCTTGAGAGTTAACACGGTTGGTGGAAGTACAAGTTACATCAAGGACCTCATAAAGAATGAAAATTGCATGCAAGTCCATGCATTTTTCACAAGAACCCTGAAACTGAGCAATGAATTAAATGTGTGTTTTGAGGTTTGCGCATACTAGCGTCCATCGTGCTAAAGACTATTAGTACAATCTTTCTAAATGCTAAGAATGGAAAAGAAGATCCAACGCTTAGCAATGTTTGGATTTGCCAGTCTTGATCCAACGGTCAATGTTCAAAGTTAATATGTACACTATATGAAGTGGTATGGTATTGTAAGAGATAAGACAAGATGAAGATAAGATAAGAAGCAACGAATGGCCGATCTCATGGTAGGTATTGTAGGAGCGAGGTGCTTGACAGTTAACACGGTGGGTGGAAGTACATGTTACATCAAGGACCTCGTGAAAATTAAAATTGCATCCAAGTCCATGAATTTAGCACAAGTACCTTGAAACTGAGCAATGAAGTGTGTGTTTTTGAGGTTTGTGCATATTAGCGTTCATCGTGCTAGAGACTATCAGTAGAATCATTCTAGATGCTAAGAATAGAAAAGAAGATCGAACGTTTAGCAATGTTTGGATTTGCCAGTCTTGATACAACGGTCAATGTTCAAAGTTAATCAGATACTATATTCAGTGGTATGGTATTGTAAGAGATAAGACAAGATAAAGATAAGATACGAAGTACTGTGAATGGTCGATCTAATGGTAGTTGTCGTAGGAGCAAGGTGCTTGAGAGTTAACATGGTCGATGGAAGTACAAGTTACATCAAGGAACTCATAAAAAATAAAAATTGCATCCAAGTCCATGCATTTAGCACAAGGACTCTGAAACTAGTCAATGAAGTATTATGTGTTTGGAGGTTTGCGCATACTAGCATTCATTGTGCTAAAGACTATCAATAGATTCTTTCTAGATGCTAAGAATGGAAAAGAATATCCAACGGTTAGCAATGTTTGGATTCGCTAGTCTTGATCCAATGGTTAATGTTCAAAGTTAATCCCTACACTAAGTAGTGGTATGGTATTGTAAGAGATAAGACACAAGATAAATATAAGATAATAAGAACTACAAATGGTTGATCTAATGGTATGTCTCGTACGAGCAAGGTTCTTGAGAGTTAACACGGTCGGTGGAAGTACAAGTTACATCAAGGACCTCATAAAAAATGAAAATTGCATCCAAGTCCATGCATTTAGCACAAGGACCCTGAAACTGAGCAATGAATTAAGTGTGTGTTTTGAGGTTTGCGCATACTAGCGTTCATCATGCTCAAGACTATCAAGAGAATCTTTATAGATGCTAAGAATGGAAAGAAGATCCAATGGTTAGAAATCTGGATTTTCCAGTCTTGATCAAACAGTCAACGTTCAAAGTTAATCTGTACACTATGAAGTGCTATGGTATTGTAAGAGATAAGAAAATATAAAGATAAAATAGGAAGTACTACTAATGGCCGATCTAATGGTAGGTCTTGTTGGAGCGAGGTGCATGATAGTTAACAAGGTCGGTGGAAGTACAAGTTACATCAAGGACCTCATAAAGAATGAAATTTGCATCCTAGTCCATGCATTTAGAACACGAACCCTAAAACTAAGCAATGAATTAAATGTGTGTTTTGAGGTTTGCGCATACTATCGTCCATCATGCTAAAGACTATTAGTAGAATCTTTCTAAATGCTAAGAATGTAAAAGAAGATTCAGCGTTAGCTATGTTTGGATTTGCCAATCTTGATCCAACGGTCAATGTTCAAAGTTCATGCGTACATAATATGTAGTGGTATGGTTTTGTAAGAAATAAGACAAGATAATGATAAGATAAGAAGTACAACGAATGGCTGATCTAATGGTAGGTAACGTAGGAGCGAGGTGCTTGAGAGTTAACACGGTGGGTGGAAGTACAAGTTAGATCAAGGACCTCATAAAAAATGAAAATTGCATCCAAGTCCATGCATTTAGCAGAACGACCTTGAAACTGAGCAATGAAATGTGTGTTTTGAAGTTTGCACATATTAGCGTTCATCGTGCTAAAGACTATCAGTAGAATCTTTATAGATGATAAGAATAAAAAAGAAGATCCAACGGTTAGCAATGTTTGGATTTTCCAGTCTTGATACAAAGGTCAATGTTTAAAGTTAATCCGTACACTATATGAAGTGGTATGGTATTGTAAGAGATAATAAGACAAGACAAAGATAAGATAAGAAGTACTCTGATTGGTCGATCTAATGTTAGGTGTCGTAGGAGCGAGGTGCTTGAGAGTTAACACGGTCGGTGGAAGTACAAGTTACATCAAGGACCTCATAAAAAATGAAAATTACATCCAAGTCCATGCATTTACCACAAGGACCCTGAAACTGAGCAATGAAGTATTGTGTGTTTTGAGGTTTGCGCATAATAGCGTTCATCGTCCTAAAGACTATCAGTAGAATCTTTCTAGATACTAAGAATGGAAAAGAAGATCCAGTGGTTAGCAATGTTTGGATTCGCTAGTCTTGATCTAATGGTCAATGTTGAAAGTTAATCCCTACACTATGTAGTGGTATGGTATTGTAAGAGATAAGAGACAAGATAAAGATAAGATAATAAGAACTACGAATGGCCGATCTAATGGTAGGTCTTGTAGGAGCGAGGTGCTTGAGAGTTAACACGGTTGGTGGAAGTACAAATTACATCAAGGACCTCATAAAAATGAAAATTGCATCCAAGTCCATGCATTTAGCACAAGGACCCTGAAACTGAGCAATGAGTTAAGTGTGTGTTTTGAGGTTTGCTCATAATAGTGTTCATCATGCTCAAGACTATCAGTAGAATCTTTCTAGATGCTAAGAATGGAAAAGAAGATCCAACGGTTAGCAATATTTGGATTTTCTAGTCTTGATCCAACGGTCAATGTTCAAAGTTAATCCATACACTATATGAAGTGGTATGGTATTGTAAGAGATAATACAAGATAAATATAAGATAAGACGTATAGTACTGCAAATGGCTGATCTTTTGAATAACCTTCCCTCTCGATATTTGGGAAGCAAGTGAAAATTTCGAAAACCGGAAAAGTTTGAATTTTTGTGCTGCCAAGGACCAAAGTGGTTTCCTTCCTATGTACTCCTTGTCCCTACTCCACACCAATGCGCGGCTTCCGGACACGCCAGAGACACAGAGCCGCCGTAACAAGGCACATGTGCGCAACTCCATGCTGTGGACGAGTGAGAGATCGGCTAGACTGGCACGCAAGGGGAAAGGGTAGGAGAGATGGAGGATAGCGAAGGATAGAGAAAACACACGATTTGATTTGCGTGCATAGGTCCTGAAATTTACTATTAGTATAGTGTAAACTTGTCAACACCCGGATTTTTAATCCTAGATGCCTGTTATGCCATACATCGCAATACCAGGATTACCATTTTTGTGAGACATAACAGATTGGATATCACAGTAAATCATCCATTACAAACCATAATAAGGTCTTACACAAATAAATGATCTCATGATCCAGTCTTAATACAAACAAGCAGCGGAATAATAAGCGTAGCGGTGGGCTCCATCTTTAGTGTCACATGCAATGCTGACGATGGGAGATGATCCTAGTTGTCATAGATGTCTTGTTGTCCATCATCCTGATAGTCCTCCTCATAGTCTGGCCACGGGAATAGGCATGGAGAAAGCCATGAGTACTCTTTAAGTACTTGCAAACTATCACTAACAAGTAAGGTAGTTCTAGTAGGAATCCTAAGCTCTAGGTTTATTTGCAAAAAGCCAGGTTTATCTAAACTAAGTTTAGAAGTAAAGAAAACTAAGTAAATGTTCTAAATCACTTTATGTGGGAACCTAGTTTTCATGTTCACAACCCTGTTGTGGTCAAGTCAAATCATAGTTCACTTCACAAGTAATTTTGAAAACATTTGACGATGGAACAGTATGGCCACTCCAGCTGTCCATGACCGCGGACGCGGCTATTCGGATAGTTTGACACTCTTCAGAGGTGGTACACTTTCACCAAAAAATTCAATACATCCGTCAGGGATAACCCTGAATCATCATACTTAGTATGCGGATGATCAATCATAAACTTTCCTTTACACACTCTGGTATAGGCACCTGCCCTATGAGCTTGGCCTCCCAGTCATGGCCATCTGCCATCCTGGGAACTGCATAGGTGGACATCATCAAGAGGTAGGCTCAGCTCAAACCTCCTCCACGAGGGAACCCATACTAATGCTTATAAACTTCTGGCTAAGCCCTACCCAATTCAGATATTGTGGTTGTATGGTAAAATTGGAATGGTATCGCATCCGAACCCAACCATCAGTTTTTTTTATAAAGGGCTAAGGCTCATGCCTCAACATTTTCATCATAAAAATCCATTTGTGTTTCTCAACACATCTCAAAACATCTCAATAGAATGAAGCATCATTCCAAGGTTTTCATAATCATTTTCACCAAGTATTCCCATCTAAAGTGATCAATTTTTATGCTTAGCACTAGCCACTAAGGTTAAGAGTGTTCACTAATGAGGGTGTGATGCACTCGACTTTCAACGTAGAGCTCGTTGGGAACCCCAAGAGGAAGGTATGATGAGCACAGCAGTAAGTTTTCCCTCAGTTATGAAACCAAGGTTTAATCGAACTAGTAGGAGCAAGGAAACACCCCAAAGGTGTTACTAATGAGCTTTAGGCGCACTACTGTGCTAGTAGCAACGTGGAGACCTACAACACAACCACAGAACTTTGTACCCAACTTGTGATGAGGTTCTCAATCTCACCGTGTTTTGCGGAAAACAAAGAATTAAACGTATCGAATGGAAGGAAGTAATAGTTTGCAGAAAGTAAACACAAGGCAGAAACAGTTTATAGATTGTATGTAAAGAAAAGGACCGGGATCCATAGTTCACTAGAGGTGGCTCTCCTTAGATAGATAACATCTTTGGGTGAACAAATTATTGTGGGCAATTGACAAAGACCGAGAAAGCAATACATGCATATACTAATCATCTTGACTCCTTTGATCCTTGATTGGGCAATACAACATAATACATAGACCGCCATCCAACTGCATCTATGACTAATAATCCACCTTCAGGTTATCATCCGAACCCCTCCAAAGATAAGTTGCGCAACAGATTATTGCTTCTTAACTGCGTGTAAGGTAAACAATACGATTGTTCTATGAACAAAGGATTGTTGTTTTCTCCCTAGTAGCAACAGCACATCTAGTACCTTAGAGATTTCTGTTACTTCCCCAGATTACCAGAGGCATGAACCCACTATCGAGCATAAATACTAACTCTTGGAGTTGCTAGCATCTACTTGGCCAAGATAGCTACTAACAACGGAAAGCATGCAAGATCTCAAATAACAAAGACATGATAGAATCAATAATCAATCTGAAATAGCATCTCAATATCCATCGGATCCCCGCAAACACAACATGTATGAATTACAAATAGATGATCTTGATCATGAACGGAGCTCACAAGATCTAAACATGAAAGCACAAAGGAGGAGAAACCAGCCATCTAGCTACTACATGGATCCGTAGTCCAAGGATGAACTACTCACGCATCACACCGGAGGCTTGCATGGTGATGAAGAAGGCCTGTGGTGAATTCCCTCTCAGTGGTGCAGGGAAGAGATTAAGATCCCTCACGATCTAGGGATGGAGATGACGGCCATGACTCTTCGTGGATTTTTGATCGGTACTTAGGGTTTTCGTCCCAAGGGCAACTTATAGGCGGAAGGAGAGAGGGTGGGGTTGGCGGACCACCTGGCCTTGGCCAAGCCTGGCCACGTGGCCAGGTGGTGTGGCCGGCCCCTGGCCCCTCTCCGTCTCGTATTCTGGCACTTGATCCCTTCCGAAAAATAGGCACTTTGGCTTTTGTCCCGTCCAATTCCGAGAATATTCATTTTCTGACTTTCCTGGAACCAAAAACAGCAGAAAACAGGCAGCTGGCACTATGGCTCTTGTTAATAGGTTAGTCCAAGAAATCATATGAAAAGTACTCCAAAGTTGGAACAAAACACAAGAAAGTGGATAAAACCAAGCATGGAACATCAAAAATTATAGATACATTTGCAATGTATCAACATCCCCAAGCTTAACTCCTGCTCGTCCTCGAGTAGGTAAGTGATAAAAAGAAATAATTTTTGAGGTGACATGCACCATCAAAGACTTGATCAAAGTATTTGCAAAACATTCAAAGCTGGGATCAAAGTACTTCAATAATAACATGAAAGACAAAGTTCTAGCAATAAGCAAAGAAACTATGATGCAACATGAAAAGGCATAAACAAAAGATTCATGAATAACAATGCTTTGCAACACGTTTGTTTGTTTCAAATAAAGAAAACATAGCATAAAAGTATTCAGCTTGTCCCTCAATAGAGTAGCAAATATAAATGCATAGGACACCTTCAAAGTTCATAAGAGTGACTAGATACAATAGTTTCAAACAAGCAATAACAAGTTATGCATCAATCAACTAGTCTTGGGACAATGCACATAGAACTAAGAATGGCCACTATGCTCTCAAAGTAGTGCATAAAGATAAAAGATGGAGACTCAATATAATGGTGGAAGAAAGGCCTGTTGTAAAAGGAAGTAGGGATTCAAGTCTCATAAAGAGCTTCCAAAATTATGGTACTTATAGCTTTCTCTCATTGCCCCTATCGTAAGCATCTTGAAGGTGGTTAAGGTTAAAGTGACACAACTAAGAGGATATGCTTGACAAGTTATAAACCTAAATCTCATGCCCCTTACTTACGAAGACCGATCCTCATGCTACTCAACTTCAGTCACGAGTAAGCTCTTGTCTTTTTATGTATTTGTGTATGATTAAGAACCGCCAATGGGGTACCCTTGAACGTGATACGGAGCTTTCCCATAATCAAAATGACAAGGCAAGCACAATGAGCATCTCAGCGATCTTTTTATTTGCTATTTGCATAGGTTTTTATTGAGGATGCTTCATAGAGTGCTCATTATGGTGATGCTGCAAGTTTCCACCATGATTAGGCATGGCTTAGGCTAGCGCCCAGACGTTTCTCTAACACACATACAAACTCCATGATCTTACAAGTTCCACTTTTATTTCACACCGCCGGGATCCGTAAGCAAAAGAACATGATATCAGCAGGGTACAAAGTAAAAGTGCAATGTTGAAAGCGTTCCCCATGAAACATGGTTCTGCTAACTTTAACTTATAAAGCGCAAGCATATACGCAACAAAGAAGGACCCAATGGTTCAAGTTTATTAGAGGCAAAGTAAAGTGCCATCAAGTTCGTGAGAGCTTTAATCACTAGTTTTCTCATAACAAGTGAAAGGTAGACAAAAGCATGAATATACTTGGAATAGCATAAGCTAGTAGGTAGGTATGGTGGACTCTTTGGAATAACTTGGTTTAGGAGTTGGATGCATGAGTGGAACTCATACTTTGTGGTGGAGGCTAGCAAAAGACCTGGGAGACAAACTAAGAGAGCAATAATGGCCATAATCATGCAGAGCGACAAAACATCATTGATCGAAGCATAAAAGTGATACTACAAGTTGAAAACTAAAGGATGATAAAGGCTAAGGTGACTTGTGAAATCCATAACATGGTGTGAGCATGTGCCAAGTCAACCCAAATAAAGCATCAAAGGAGAATACCACTATACTATGCTTTAATATGCTAAAACAACGCATGATTCATCCAAGGCACATTAAGCAATCTCAATTGTTTATAACAAGTCATGCTACAGCAAAGAATACTAAGCATAAAGCCAAAACAATATCAAGCATGGCATGACAAAGCATAGCCATAGTCAAAAACGAGCTCTTTTTACCACATAAGTATGAACTTTCCTACTCTTTTCCAAACCAAACCAATCTAATTGCAAACCAACGTATGAAAGAGGGGGTCCAACCAACTTATTCAGAAAACTAAGCAAACCAAGCAAACTAAAAACCAAAACAAAAACGAAAAAGAAGACGCTCCAAGAAAAACACAACTGTGCATGAAACAATAAAAATGAAGCATTTGGAAGAAACCTGGGATTTTTATTGATGAAGAAGGGGATGCCTTGGGCATCCCCAAGATTTGACACTTGCACTTCTTGGATATTTCATGGGGTGACACGTGTGGCATCCCCAAGCTTGAGCTTTAGTCCATCCTTCATCTCATTACTCATTCCTTCCATACACCTGAAATTTTTTCCTTCATACAAAACTACACACAATCTCATTAGCAACATTAGTGCACTTAAGATAAATAAGTCTCAAGGTTCAGTTCTAACACCAAATAAACTTCCATTAGAACACTAGCTACTGTAGCACTTCCCTCAGAAAGCTCAATTCCCCAAAGGAACTCAAAAAGGAACTAACAAGAAGCGAATGCAGAAAATGGCAGAAATCTGTCAAAACAGACCAACAGGTAAAGTCGAATTTTTTCGAAGACCTTCTGTTGCTCAAATCAAAAAGTGTTGAACTAACAAAAGTTAGATAACAACCTGGGTCAGAAGCACAAAACATTACAGCTCAATCCGACGTACAGTACTCTCTCAGGAATTGTTACGGTGAAGCACAGAAATCTGTTTCGGGACAGCAACTTTTCCAATCATTACTTCACTCTCATTAGAGGTTACTCTTGGCACAAAAAGCAAATAAAAAGGATAAGGAGAGGTTATTACAGAGGTAATAACTTCCAAGACTCATCTAAAACTCTTGGGTTATCTCCCAACAAGTATTTTTCTTTAACGCCTTTAAGTTAGGCATAAGAAGCAAAGAAAGAATCAAGTGTTCTCAAATGAAGAAGCATTAAGACCAAATTTTGTTTTCATAGGAGAAGCAAAAGAAATCTTTTCTCCCTTTTCAGGGAAGTGTTCTATACATTTCTTGAGTGGGAGTTGATATTTAGTGGTGCCTTCTTTCATATCAATGATGGCACCAACAGTTCTAAGAAAAGGTCTTCCCAAAGTAACAGGACAAGAAACATTGTATTCAACATCCAAAACATAGAAATCAACGGGGACATAGGAATCATTAACCATAATAAGAACATCATTAAGACTCCCCATGAGTTTCTTTTTAGCATTAGCATCAAGTGAGACATTCAAATAGCAATCTTCAAGAGGAGGCAAATCAAGCATATCATAAATCCTTCTAGGCATAATAGAAACACTACTATCAAGATCACACAAAGCTTTGAAATCAAAGTCATTCACTTTCATATTAATGATGGGTTCCCAACCATCCTCTTGTTTTAGAGGAATAGAAGCTTTATGTTTCATCTTTTCTTCTTTAATCTTTATGAGAGCATCAGTAATGTGTTTTGTAAAAGCCATGTTCATAGCACTAGCATTAGGACTTTTAACAAGCTTTGTAGGAACTTAATAACATTAGAGATGTTACAACCATCAATATCAAAATCAACTTTATCATCTAAAGTAGTAGAACTATTACTAGCCTCAACACTAGTGGTGGTGATAGTAGAAACACTGATGTTTCTAGCAATTTCATCTTCTCTTTCCCACTTAGCATGTAATTCAGCTAATAGTCTAACATTTTCATCAATTATTACTTGTATGGCATTAGTAGCTGCAAAGGGATTCTCGTTAGTTTCAGGTTTAGCAGCCATTTTATTCAAAGAAGATTGAGCTTCAGCCAAAGATGCTATATTTCTTTCAGCATTAGAGAGTTTTTCCTCAATAGTTTTATTGAAAGCAGTTTGTTTACTAGTAAACTCTTTAATCATAACTTCAAGTTCAGAGGGAGCACTCTTATTATTGTTGTAAGAATTTCCATAAGCATTGGGAGGATAAGTCTTATAATTGTTGTTACCAAAATTGTTCCTATAAGCATTATTACCATAAGCATTGTTGCCAAAGTTGTTATTTCTTATGAAGTTCACATCAACTTGCTCTTCTTGAGCAACCAAAGAGGCTAAAGGAACATTATTTGGATCAATATGGGCTTTCCCATTAACAAGCATAGACATAATAATATCAATCTTATCACTCAAGGAGGAGGTTTCTTCAACAGAATTTACCTTCTTACCTTGTGGAGCTCTCTCAGTATGCCATTCAGAATAATTAACCATCATATTATCCAATAGTTTTGTTGCAGCACCCAAAGTGATGGTCATAAAGGTACCTCCAGCAGCTGAATCCAATAGGTTCCTTGAAGAATAGTTCAATCCTGCATAAAAAGTTTGGATGATCATCCAAGCAGTCAGTCCATGAGTGGGACAATTCTTTACCAAAGATTTCATTCTTTCCCAAGCTTGAGCAACATGCTCATTATCAAGTTGTTTAAACTTCATTATTTCACTTCTCATGGATATAATCTTAGCAGGAGGATAATATTTTCCAATAAAAGCATCTTTGCACTTAGTCCAAGAATCAATACTATTCCTAGTTAAGGAATTCAACCATTCTTTAGCTTTTCCTCTCAAAGAGAAAGGAAACAATTTCAGTTTAATAATATCACCATTTATATCCCTATGCTTTTGCATCTCACAAAGTTCAACAAAGTGATTTAGATGGGAAGCAGCATCTTCATTACCAATACCAGAAAATTGTTCTCTCATAACAAGATTGAGCAAAGCAGGTTTTATCTCAAAGAAAGTATTTTCAGCCACAGGTGGAGCAATAGGAGTGCTCATAAAATCATTGTTGTTGGTGCTAGTGAAGTCACACAACTTAGTGTTTTCAAGAGTAGTCATTTTTTTGGGTTTTCAAATAAGAAAGCAAACAAGTAAAACTAATTTTTTTTGTGTTTTTGTAGAACAAAACAAGCAAACAAAGAAAAAAAGAAAACTAAGCAAAACAAAAACAACAAAGTAAAGAGATTGGTTATGAGGGACTCCCCTTGTGAAGATGTCCTTGACTCCCCGGCAACGGCATTAGAAAATAGCTTGCTGGCGCGTGGTTGACGTGGGAGCTTCTTCTTATTCTTCAGTCCCCGGCAACGGCGCCAGAAAAGATCTTGATGCACACGACTTTAAACGTAGAGCTCGTTGGGAACCCCAAGAGGAAGGTATGATGAGCACAGCAGTAAGTTTTCCCTCAGTTATGAAACCAAGGTTTAATCGAACCAGTAGGAGCAAGGAAACACCCCAAAGGTGTTACTAGCTGAGCTTTGGCAGGACGCACAACCGGTGCTAGTAGCAACGTGGAGACCTGCACAACACAACCACAGAACTTTGTCCCAAACTTATGGCGAGGTTGTCAATCTCACCGTGTTTTGCGGAAAACAAAGGATTAAACGTATCGAATGGAAGGAAGTAATAGTTTGCAGAAAGTAAACACAAAGAAGAAACAGTTTATAGATTATATGTAAAGAAAAGGACCGGGATCCATAGTTCACGAGAGGTGGCTCTCCTTAGATAGATAACACCCCTGGGTGAACAAATTACAGCGGGGCAATTGACAAACACTGAGAAAGCAATACATGCATATACTAATCATCTTGACTCCTTTGAGACTTGATTGGGAAATACAACATAATACATAGACCGCCATCCAACTGCATCTATGCCTAATAATCCACCTTCAGGTTATCATCTGAACCCCCTCCAGTATTAAGTTGCAAGCAACTGATTATTGCCTTACGAACTGTGTGTAAGGTAAACAATATGATTGTTCTATGAATAAAGGATTGTTGTTTTCTCCCTAGTAGCAACAGCACATCTAGTACCTTAGAGATTTCTGTCACTTCCCCAGATTACGAGAGGCATGAACCCACTATCGAGCATAAATACTAACTCTTGGAGTTGCTAGCATCTACTTGTTCAAGATAGCTACTAACAACGGAAAGAATGCAAGATCTCAAATAACAAATACATGATAGAATCAATAATCAATCTGAAATAGCATCTCAATATCCATCGGATCCCCACAAACACAACATGTATGAATTACAAATAGATGATCTTGATCATGAACGGAGCTCACAAGATCTAAACATGAAAGCACAAAGGAGGAGAAACCAGCCATCTAGCTACTACATGGATCCGTAGTCCAAGGATGAACTACTCACGCATCACACCGGAGGCTTACATGGTGATGAAGAAGGCCTCCAGGGTGAATTCCCCTCTCCGGCAGGGTGCCGGGAAGAGCTTCAGATCCCTCCCGATCTAGGGATGTAGATGACGGCGGCTACAGACTCTTTCGTGGATTTTTTATCGGGTACTTAGGGTTTTCGTCCCGAGGGCAACTTATAGGCGAAAGGAGAGGCTGAGGGGGTGCTGGGGTCGGCAAGACCATCCCCTGGCACGGGCCAAGCCTGGCCGCACGGCAGGTGGTGTGGCCGGCCCCTGGCCCCTCTCCGTCTTGTATTCTGGCACTTGATCCCTTCCGTAAAAATAGGCACTTTGGCTTTTGTCCCGTCCAATTCCGAGAATATTCATTTTCTGACTTTCCTGGAACCAAAAATAGCAGAAAACAGGCAGCTGGCACTGTGGCTCTTGTTAATAGGTTAGTCCAAGAAATCATATGAAAAGTACTCCAAAGTTGGAGCAAAACACAAGAAAGTGGATAAAACCAAGCATGGAACATCAAAAATTATACTCCCTCCGATCCAAATTAATTGACTTGGATTTGCCTAAATTCGGATGGATCTAACACTAAAATATGTCTAGATACATTTGAATCTAGACAAATCCAAGTCAATTAATTTGGGTCGGAGGGAGTAGATACATTTGCAATGTATCTGGGTGCTAATCTCAATCTCATGCCATAGAATGGCATCTAGTATAGGCCTAGTTTTATACTCTTTATGCTATCTATACTACTTTCCTATACTCACAAAGCACTAACTAAAAGTAAGAACTTTGGTAAAGTAAAAGAGTAAATCTTGCAAGTAAAACTTGGGAGTGGTATAATCAAAGGTATATAACCAAAGCATGCCCAATGCATCTTGCTTGGGTTCAAAAACTTGCAAGTGTTAGCTTTTAAGGTCTAGAATTCTAGTAATGATGGCTTGCCTTGATTGGTGTAGTGGTTGAAGTTTTCCTCCTCTTCTTCGGGGTAGAACTCCTCCTCCTCCTCGCAGCTTGGGTCGGTACTATCGTCTGTAAATAAATACGGGGTACACAATCACCAAACAATACTTAACTAATTCTATTCAGCACACTAAGGCTCACACTTAATGATCTAGTATCATCACAATCATCACATGAAATAAGGAACTAGTTTTATTTATTTGAGAAAAGTAATTTCTACTCATTGAAATTAATTAAGATTTAATATTCTCCAATTAAAATATGGGATCATGTGGAAACATGTCATCACCACATATTCTAATACATGAGGAAGTGATTTAAGGTGTTGATCACATTTTATAAAGTGTAAGATTATTATTTAATAGATTTAAACTGACTTGAAATACCCTAATAGCATTCTTTTGGTACTAGTCCAATGTCACTACATGCAATCCTAGATATTGTCAAATGTGATTTTGGACAGTTGGAATCAACTCAAAAGCTATTATGGTTGATTTTTGAAAAATGTTTGAAGTTGCAAAAGTCTCTGTCTTGTTATTTTTACTAAAGATTATCTCTCACTCCAATTTATTTAAATCCAACGGGCTTGGATAGATAATTTAATTACCTTTCTAAAAAAATTGAATCATGCAATTTGGTTCAGTGAAACTCTCTGAATTGATTTTTGAATTGGTGGACTAAATAGGGTTTTAACTAAAATGTAAAAACAATTATTTGAATTTCCAGGCCAGCATGGGAAGTTAAATGGGTCGGCCTAGCTGCACTACACAGCACAGCGGACTGCTGATAGATGGGTTCCACCAGTCAGCGACTGCATCTAAGAAAAACGGTATCCACGCATCTGAGCCCTGCGATCTAATTCTAATCCAACGGCTGGGAGTCGTTGTCGATGATGAACTACTCCGGCGAGGAATCAACCCTAACATGGCAGTGGGGGTCTGGCAGGGCTCACCTGGGCTCCATCTAGGGTCGGTGACAGGGGCAATCAACGTGGTAGATGACGGCAAGGCGAGGCGCGATCATGGCAGGGCTTGGGGTGGTCGAAATTGTTACGCCTTCTCCTCCAAGAGTGGTGCTCGGACAAATTCCGGCGAGAGAGGGATCGCCTTGCTCCAGGAAGAAGTGGGGGAGGGTTAGTGATAGATGGTGAGCTGAATGGTGTGGAGAATGGAGGCGGGGGTGGCCTCCTTTTATAGTGTGGCGAGGGGAATGAGCGGTGCAGGCGTGAGCTCATCGATGACGAGGCTACAGGCGGCTATCGGCATGGCGGTGGCTAGTGGACGGTGATATGTTCCCTGGTGGTTCTTATGGTCGTAATGGCGAGGCGTGGGGCGGTGTGGTTCGGTCGGGAGCATGCAGTGCTCGCGTGGCCTGAGGTGTTTTGGCGGCGACGCATGGCGACAAGGGCGTAAGGCAAACGGGGTGTCTCGGGTGAGGTTGTGGTGATCATGGCGAGCGTGAGCGTGCGCGGAGAGGGTGAGGCGCAGTCTGTCTGAGGCGGTCGGGCATGGCGAGTTGGCGCGCTCTAGACATGGCATAGTGAGGCGGGGCGCGGCGTAGCTAGGGTGGTCCAGGGCTCAGCTGGGGTCGTGGCTTGGACAAGGGGTGGCGGTGGACCGAGGCGTGCTTCCTGGACATCATGGTTGGCTGCGGCGGTGTCTGCTGTGAGCTGGCCGTGGTCGGCCGGCCATGACCACAATCGGACGGCGCTCCACTGTGCAAACAGCAGAGGGGGAACTTGGTCTGGGGCTTTGTTAGACTCAAGGGAGACAGAGGGTTTAAGAGGGGACCAAATGCTGGACTAATTACTGTGGAAACAGTGAAGTTAGGCCATAGGTTAATTCATGTAATTAAGGTGTTTGATGAAATGGCGGCAAGAAACTTTCTTTGGAATTTTTGATTCAATTTTTTTGAGTGATCTTTAATTAAGCTTGAGAGTCTATATTTGCTTGGAGAGGTCAAGGGGAATTGATTTGATAAGTTTTTGAAATAGTGGGATCTTAACATATGAACTAGATTCAATTTTCAACTGTCCATTAAATTGATTTGAAAGAGGTCTTTGTAAGCTTGTAAAGTGGGCCTTGATACACTTTTACTTGGTCTAGCAAGGGGTGAAAACAATTGGAAAAGTTTCTATTAGAAATCTTCTTCTAGGAACACACAAAGTGGCCTAGTGGTTTACTTTGGTCAAAATGACAATTTGGTTTATTTACTCATATTTGATTTCTTTTTGTTTTGATTTTGTTTGTAATTGGTGTAGATGATGTAGTATTCACCTTTAAACCATTTCACATCATGTAGAACAATCAAGCATGGCATAAGCACTCAAATCTACACTAATGCAAACACACATGCATTCATATTCATTTTATTAATAAAAGTTTTTGTTAACCCTAAACTTGGGTGATTAGAACTTGATAATCTTGATTAGAAGTTTTGGGGTGTTACAAAACTGTAAGGCCGCAGGAGTACCTCATGTCAAGAACCCATCATAACTTTGCTCTGACATGGAACCGCCTTCAACTCATCTTCGTTGTTGCCCTCTTCCCCTGCCAACATTTATTATCTTAGCATGTACATCATGTGGAAAGAGGTGAGCATATGTCTAAGAAAATAAATATTCTACTCTCGCATTGTGTAAAAAAGCACACCTTAATAAGGCCTACTATGTGGCCTACAATTTCACATCAACCTACAATTTACTTGTAGTAGTTCAAATTTGACCTAATTTCGATAAATCTACATCAAGTCATTCAAGTGGGCGGAGTTATCTAGGGAGTTTGAGAACTCATAAAATACGGGAAATCGTAAGTACAACATGTTGTTGGTCCACTATATATGTGTCAAAACTTGGCTTGTGGCATTTAGATCCAATATTCTTCGCACTTTCTTTACGGGAGAGAACGATCTCATCATCAGACTCAGAAAATTGAGAGTGTTCTTTCCTGGTAGTTGGACACTCACACCGACGACACTGCTTACTAGAGTCCAAGAAGATGCACCCATCTACCTCTCAAATGACATTTAATTCAAGAGCAATCTATCGTGCTTACTTGTAGATCAAGTTTGACCTAATTTCATTAAACGGTTAGGATGCAAAATCTTAGCAAGAAGATGAACCTATCATCAAAACTCTCGGTGGTTTCTGATATATATTAATTGACCCCCCCCGATGGGTACCTACAAGATCTTTTTCGTAAAACTTTTAAAGCAACCTACAATTTATTTGTAGTAGTCCAAATTTTACCTAATTTTGATAAATCAACATCAAATCATTGAACTGGGTGAATTTAGCTAGGAAATTTGAGAACTCATCAAATATGGGAAATCATAAGTGCATCATGTTGTTCCACTATGTATGTGTGAAAATTTGTCTTGTGGTATTCAGATCCATAGTCTTCGGACTTTCTTTATAGGAAAGAACAATCTCGTCATCACTCGAAAAATTAAGAATGTTCTTTCCTAAGATAGTTGGAAACCCACATTGGTGGTATTATTTACTACAAGAATATGCACCTATATCTATCTCTGAAAAAATACATTTAATTCAAGAGCAATCGATCACACTTACTTGTAGCTAATGTTTGGCCTAATTTTGTTAAACTAACAAGATGCAAAATCTTAGCAAGAAGTTGAACTTGGCATCAAAAATCTCATTGGATGATTTCTCATATATTAATTGTGACCCCTCGATGGGTACCTCCAAAAGCATTTTCGTATAACTGTCATAGTAACCTGCAATTTACATGTAGTAGTTCAAATTTGAACTAATTTCCATAAATCGACATAAGGTCATTCAATTGGGCAGAAGTTTGAAAGAACATAAAACATGGGTATCGTAAGTACAACATGTTGGTCCACTATATATGTCTGAAAACCTGGATTGTGGCATTCAGATCCATATTCTTCAGACTTTCTTTACAAAAAAGAACAACCTCACTTATCATCTCAAGGAAAATTGAGAAAATTGAATGTTCTTTACTGATAATTCGAAACTTACACCGACGACATTGTTTACTACAATAAAATGCACCCATCTACCTCTGAAAATACATTTATTTCGAGAGCAATCTATCTTGTTATATTTTGACCTAATTTTGTTATATTGTCAAGATGCAAAATCTTAGCAAGAATTTAAACATGTTGTCAAAACTCATAGTGGTTTCTGATATATTAATTGACCCCCTGTTGGATACCTCCAAAAGTTTTTTCTTAAATCTTTAAAAGCAACCTACAATTTAGTTGTAGTTCTAATTTGACCTAATTTCAAGAAATAGGCTTGAAGTCATTCAAGTGTGTGGAGTTAGCTAGGGAGCTTGAAAAGTCATAAAACATGTGAATCTAACTTCGGACTTCCTTTACGAAAAACAACAATCTCTTCATCACTCTAAAAAATTGAGAATGTTCTTTCCTCATAGTTGGAAACTCACAACAACAGCATTGTTTACTACAAGGAGATGAACCCATCTAACTTCAAAGAGACATTTAATTCAACAACAATCTATCGTGCTTACTTGTAGCTCAAGTTTAACCTAATTTTGTTGAATGAGCAAAAAGTAACTTAAGTGTGCGAAGTGTGCAAGGAAGCTTGAAAATCCTGGTACTAAAAACTTGGAATTATAAGAAACCATGGTCCACTTTGTCTGATAATTGGGGAGGTGGAATTTTCTTCTAACTGTGGTAGGTCTCGTAGGAGCGAGGTGCTTTAGTTAACACGGTCAGTGGAAGTACAAGTTACATCAAGGACCTCATAAAAATGAATATTACATCCAAGTGCATACATTTAGCATAAAGACCCTGAAATTAAGCAAAGAAGTGTGTTTTGAGGTTTGCGCATACCAACATTCATTGTGCTAAAGAGTAAATACTATCAATAGAATCGTGTAGATGCTAGAATGTAAGAGATCCAACGGTTGAAAATGTTGGGATTTGCTAGTCTTGATCCAACGGTCAATATTCAAAGTTATCCATACACTATATAGTGGTACTCTCTCTGTTTCATATTTCTCGCATGTTTGACCAAGTCAAAGTCAAAAAATTAATGTTTAAGCAAACATAACATACAAAATATTAATATCTACAATATCAAACAATATACTATATGATATATTAAAGTATGTTTCACTGTGTTTCAACAATATTGATTTTTTTCAATGAGTATAATTTTTAATACTACATATAGTGTGATCAAACTTTGTAACGTTTGACTTCGACTAAACCTAATATGCTGAGTAATATTAAATAAAGGGAGTATAGGATAAGATTAGGAAAACATCATTTTTTAGAACCCTCACAAGGTTTTTCTTAGCATCATAGATCAGAATATTACATTAACACTGATGATTACCACTACAAGAAAAGTTAGCTTTTACAGCGAACGATTTTCATGGTTGAAGGCCCGTTTTTCGTGGCTAAAAATTCTTCTATGATGGATGCCCTTCGTGGTAAAATCCCCGTCACAAAAGAATCTACCATGGTTTTTTTTCTGACTGTGGCGGATCGCACCCTTTAGCCATAAAAACTTGTTCCGTCGTAGATCTGTTTGCCATCCACGTTGACTGCTGACGTCATGCAAAAATGCCACGTGGCACCCGCCGTTAACGGCTGGTTACCACCGTTAATGGTCACAGAAACCATGGAAGAATCCGGACCCAGACAAGGCCTGCTAATTGTTAAGTGGCCGACCCACGAGGAGAGCCCAATAAGATTGGCCCTTTACACTCACGATGTGTACTATTTGACGTGGACCATTAATGAATCCATCCAGGGCCCGTACATTTTTAGGACCGCTACAGTTTCAGCCTAAAGAAGGTCCACTTTGGTAGAATAATATGTGGCCCATTAGGGGCCTACGCCAGAAGCTTAGGCACTGTTAAGGCGTGCAGGCAGCCCGTTATTGTTCCTACGCCCCGTGGGGTCCGCTCCTGTTCTACCAATTTACTGTTATGACCTTTTACATTTCTAGGTTGCCAGTGTTAGGATCCTTTATTGTTCTGGCCTTTTAGTGTTCCAGTCGTTCACTGTTTGGGCCTTTTGCTCTTATGGCCTTTTACTGTTCAGGCCATTTACTATTGAGGCCTTTTACTCTTCTGCTCATTTTACTATGCGGGCCCTCTGCTGCACGGGCTTTTTTACTGTTTAGGCCTTTTTACTGTTTTAGCTCTTTACTGTTCAGGTATATCAATATTCGGGCCCATTACAGTTCGGGCCCTTTACTATTCTCGCCTGTTGCTGTTCAGCCCAGTACTTTTTCAGGGCCTTGGTCACTTATGAGGTCCACCAATATTCTGACCTGCCACTTACGGCCTTTTAGTGTTTATTTGACCCATCTCCTGGCCAGAATATTTGTGTATTCTATAACTATGGCGAAATTCTGGATTTAAATAGTCCGTTAATATTTCAGCCTGCTAATGGCCATGCTAGGATCACCCTATTACATCAACAGATATTTTTTGAAATTTATTACAGACCATACTTTCAACAAAAACAAGATGAAGCATTACAGAGACATCATGAGACATGTGTTGGAACAGGGTTTCTACTACGGAGCTTACATCCCCATACAAGTAACAAATGGCATACCATGATAGCTGCAGAAGAGATTATCAAGTAGACAGTCCGTCAAATCTTGTCGATCTTTTAGTTCTTGTATTTGTTCATGTGTAATCGTGATTATTCCATATGTTTGCTCTGTTTCTTGTTCAATTAAATCAATTTTTTGGAGTGTAGCTGTAACACCTCTTTCTGCTAGAAAAACTGAAACTGTGGGCCGATGCAAGCAATAATCACTATCACTGCTGCTTTGTGAAATGACCTCAATACTTAACGTAGGATTCCTTCCTTCTGCCCCCATAGCTTCATGTGCAGCCTAAAACAAAGAAAACAAGTCAGCACAGCGTACTAGCTAACTGGTGGCCATCTTATATGTATAATAATTCAAATTCATCATTGGCCAGGAACAATTAATGATGTGCCTCGTACATCTCTTTTTGGAATAACAAGAACTGTCAATGTCCTGGACCGATGCGTACATGTGCCAGTATCATAGCCACTCTGTAAGAAACACTACAGGTTATTTGCATGCTGAAACTAAGACATATTAAGTTAGAGCAGCAAAGCACGCAAAAAACACCATGTTTGTTGTCAAAGAATTTCAAAATTGGCAATGTCCTAATAAAAAAATCAAGTCATCAACATGTGTGTCTCATGCAGACTAACTGAACTAGTGTGGTAATGAATGTATGGAATCAATCAACTCGACTCGTTCCCTCATAAACTAATTATATCACTGCATAACAGAAATATAGAAATATAAGAAAAACAAGTGCATGAGATTCCTTTAGCTGCTTAGAACTGGTCGGGACAACAAAGCATTAACCTAAAATATAAGAATAGCGTTTAAAAATGGTCTATAGTATGAACTATCCAAAAAAGTGACGTCCAACCACTGGTGGCATTGCTTTAATCATCAGGCAACTATGATAGTATCTTGGAAAAACAAGCAATATACCAAGTGTATTAAATAGACTACCAGAATCATTTCAGACAAACAAGATATCAACCATTCCTTTTCAGTAGCCAGATCATTCAAATATTTTGATCATCGGGCCAGTAAATAAAAAAGAAGAGGTCATTTGCTGCCAAAAACAATAGTTGGATGCATCAAAAAAGTAGCACAAACCTTCTTTGTAATGCCTATAGCTATTGTATTTCCAACTGCTGACAGTATCATTGTACATATAACCAGGCAAGAAAATCCAGTAGACAAACAAGCAAATGATACATTGTGCATCATGCAAGGTCAATGAAGTATTTAAACAATGTATGTCTAGGAACCACGTCAGAATATAGCATTGATGCAATCACAAGTCAACTAAAAATTCACAGGAACCATAACCAATTGAACCATATGGTGGGTAATATTAAACTCGCAAGATCAGTTGATGATGTATAGATGAAAATCCCTTGTTTATTATTAATCAAACATTGTACTTCTCATAGAAATTGCCATCCCTAGTTTGGGACTGATGGGGCTCAAACCCGCAGCTTCTCCTTGACAGGGTGGTGCGCTGACCATTTAAGTTAAGAAAATCATTACATTGCTTTAATGATGAGCAAACTAAAGAATGAAATTGGCAATAGACTCTATATGTGCATCATGTGGAGTAGCTATTGAGGTAATGAATTAATCAATCAAACAATAGGTGCACGATAGACTTCCAGATCATATTAACATGGTCATAGTACATATATATAGTAACTGGGATCATATTAGATGATAATAGCTGTGACAATCTCACTATGAGTAGTCCAGATAGAACTCCCTCCGTTTCAAAATATAAGATGTCATGCGTTTTGTGAAACGAATGTATCTAGACACCCTTTAGTGTTGGTAGAGTAACTTGGACTACTATTGTATGTAGTTTTACTAGTCCAAGATACTCCCCACCAAGACCAAGTAATTTATACTAGTCTCATACACATAACACTAGACTATGTTACTACCTCCAGAGTGCATATAAGTTCAATCATGGTGGTGATCTCTAATATTATAATAGAATATAGAATAGCATAAAAGTGGATATACTTCAATCACCACCACCTAATCATGGTCTAGTTAATGTATATATAGATATAGATAGAAGATCATCAGCCAAATATAGCAAAAAGAGATCTCCACCATGATTATGTGCCGACACTAGACAATGTGACTACCTCCAGAGTGCATTCAAACTCTTAATTATAGAAGAAAAATACAATAATAGACTATAAATTAGCATAAAAGTGGATATACTTAAATTACCACCACATAATAGATAGATAGATAGATAGATAGATGAACACAAGTCAAATATAGAAAGAATAGATCATCACCAAAATCAAGTGAGCACATTGAATTATAAATCGAGGGATTTACGTCTAGTTTTTGTCTAGTCTTGGTTAAGGTCAACCTTGTTCTAGTCGTTAGCCAAATCATGTGGTACCTCGTACAAACAAGCATCTGACACTGTCCACATCTCAGTAAAAACAAGAGACTTACTATTTCTTTTTGTGTAGCCCCGTTGGAGGATATCCTGTTGTTAGTTCGTTTTTGAAGACATCCACCGCATCGAGTACTTGGATAGACGATCCATCTACTTTATTGTTGCTCCTCTGCATACAGGTTCAGGCCACTCATTCACATAAAAAAGGTTTGCATTCAGCAATACAAAGCGACAAGTACTTACAAGATTGTAGGGGTGATTCACTCTACGATTATCCGTGTTCCCTATGAGAGGAAATAATATCAGATAGTGGTTGTTTCTATTTACAAAGAACTAGATAGACATTATAGTATAATCACTTGTGAAGACGTAGAGCAGGGAATGGGGAATATAAACAAACATTTAAATGACATAAAGATTGCCGTGGTGACAAAATAGAATGCAGTTACAGTCAGTCCTTAGCACGAACAAGAGAGAAATTATAATGAGGATTGCAAAAAAATATGAGAAGTTCCATAAAAAGTGTCACCTTCTACAGAGTAGGCAGCTACTATACTAACATTTGGACAAACAAGATAGACATTACAATGGTATATCTCGTGAACTTATAGAGCAGGGAATGCTAACCCATCTGTGAAGTGACTTAAAATGCCATGAACTACATAATAGAAGGTAGATACTACTGCTACAGAAATTATAATTGAGAAACTTGAATTTATAGAGAAGGGTATGCCGATAACCATATAAAGTGCCTTAAAACATGCCATGTAATACTACATCCAATGCAAAGTAAATAAGGCGTATAAATTTTCCGCAAGTCAATCGACGGAAAATTGGACCAAGTTTGTAGAAACTACCATGAACATCTACCATACCAAACCAACGCCATTTCGTACATCAAGGCATATTTTTTCATAGACGCAAATGCCACAAATTACCTTAATATATTTTTCTATGAGCTTGGTAAAAGTCATCATTGTTTGACTTTAAAGTTGTATAGGCCTTCTTTTACGGAATGGATGTACTCCCTCCGTTTCAAAAAGTATAAGTCATCATCTAGACCACTTTTAGTGTGTAGGCTCATGTAGTTTGGAGTAAACCTACTCACTAAATGGTGTCTAGATACACTCCTATAACAAAGCTAAAACATCTTATATTTTGAAACGGAGGGAGTAGTACACAATAGGTGGCAGCTACTGTCGGAGCTTAATTGAAACAAACAATAATGGCATAACGTGCAGAGGGAATGCAAAACCAACAAGTTCAATGACATAAATTTGCGATGAATTACATAAGAGAAGGCAGTTACTGTGTTTGCTTAGAACAACCAGATTGAAATTAAAATAGCATAAATTCTGAACTTGTAGAGCAGAGAATGTTAGCCTACATGTCCAATGGCTTAAATCTACCAACAACTCCAAAATTACATGCAGTCAGTATTGTAGCAATAGACAAAGCAAGTGCACATTATGATGACATAACTTGTGAACTTGTTGAACAGGTAGGCAGCCTCAGATGTTTAGTGAACTAACATTTGCCATGAACTGCATAATACCAATGAACTCTAATGATGTTTGTTTTGTACTATCAAAATTGTTTATGTATATTAAGAGTAATTATTAGTCAAAGAAAAAGACGCATAACAAGGACGTCTTATACCTCGAAACAGAAGGAGTAGTTCAACGCCTGGATTTAACATAGACTACACCGGATTTATCAAGGGAGAGTGGGATATCCATTAAGCCAGTATTGAGGCAGGAATTTACCACCAATACAGAAATGTAGATCACTGTCGCAGTCTCATACCTGCTATATTGAAGCGAACGAACAAGCAGATCTGGTTTACCTAGGACACAGTGTCATTTACGCATACATGGCATCTTTGCGGGTGATGTCAAGGACGCCGAGGGTGCCCGGTAGTGGTGAGTTGGGCTGAAGCAGATAGATCTCGGCGGCGTCTATGAAGTAGATCTGTGGAGGTTGTTGATGGGTCTGGCTTGCTTGACAAGATGGCCGGTGAAGGAGATCCGGTGTAGTGCACGACGTCATCGGTGAAGCGGATCTGTTACGACCGATTATGGATTCGAGGCGCAGCACAAGAGCGTCGGTGAAACAGATCCGGTGTAGTGGAATGTTGAGTCCATGAAGCAGATCTAATGCAGCGCACACCGGTGTAGGTGAAGCAGGTCAGGTGTTGTGGACTAGGGACTCGGCAAAACTAACATGGTTGTATGGAAGAGGGTGTCAGGCGAACTAGGGTTCGATAAGATGGACATCGACTGATCCCGTAGACTGGTCAGGAGTATATGGTATAGAGGTATGGCGTGTAGGCCGTCGAAGTGTGGTGGTGCAGGAGCCGGAGGTGGGATAGGGGGTTTGGCATGGCATGTGGGCCGATGAAGTGCGGCGGTGATGTTCCAGTGTGGTGGTGTAGGAGCTGGAGGTGAGATAGCGGGTTGGGTGGCGTGTAGGCGGGCGAAGTGCGGCGGAGATGATAACGGTGCGGTGGTGCAGGTACTGGAGGTGAGAGGGGGTTGGGTGGCGTGTAGGCCGGCGAAGCGCTACAGGGATGGGCTAGTGTGGTGGTGTAGGAGTCGGAGGTGAGAAAGGGGTTAGGGTTTTTCAGAGTGCTTTGGGGGAAATAGCGTCGGTGGAAGGTGGACTACCCAGCTCCAGAGGAGTGGGGACCCCCGCCCTCCTAGGGGGAGGGGGATTACGAACCATACAAACACCACGACATTAGTAGATAGGCCATTGTCAGGGGTAGAAAAGGAATTTCGTACGGCTACAAGTTGGGGCATGTGACCACTCGATCTTTTTCGGTGGAGGTGAGGCGGGAGCATTTGACGCTCTGGGATTTTGAATTTGGCTATACAGTTCAAAAGATATAGAATAATAATATACCATCCTATCCTAGGAGTATCTATAGTCCAATGACTAGAAAAAATAGTTTACTATAATGTCCTAGCCTTTCTAGGTACGGAATATTTCCGGAGCCATTTCTGCAAAAATAAGGTCTCTACCTTCGGCTCAATTACGTGCACACATGAAGGCACACAGTAAGATGAACTAGAGTAGTATGTTTCCCACTATGACCAGCCTAAGAGAATCTCTAGTAGCTAGTGGATTTTCTCTAGACGATATGAAAGTTATAGCGTGCTAATAACGCGCTATTTTACAGAACATCTTTTTGTAAAAAAATAAAAATATAATAGGTATATCATGAATATAAACAATTTCAGCATGTAATGAATTTCCTAGAGTAATACTTCCACCTGCATAATCGATTCCGGTGCTATCCAAGTTGGAGGATAACCGGCAGGGCTGGATCTAGGTACAAGGCTAGGTGTTGTAGGAGGATGAGGCGGCTTGACATGATCACTTAAGTTTCACAATCAAATTTGCATTGTATGTTTGCTTACTCGACACATTCATCATATGTTATCTTACTCCACACCCGCCAACAAAAAAATAACATCCTATACTTGAAATAGCGCTAACGCTATGATGTTTTAGTGCGATAAAGCATGCTATTTAAAAAATAGCACCATACCAAGCAAAATCTTTAAAAAATATCGTCCACTCTCCAAATACGCTATATCATGCTACATAGCGTGAAATAGCGCACTATTTATTCCATGCTAGAGATGCTCTAAGACTGGTCTGAGTGGTAAGTAACTTGGAGTAATAATATGCATACATTGTGCTAAAGACTATCAAAAGTACTCCCTTCGTCCAGAAATAATTGAGTTGGTTTTGTCTAGATTAGAATATATTTAGACGCATTTTAGTGTATAGATACATTCGAATCTAGACAAACCAACTAACTTATTTATGGACTGAGGGAGTGGTATTTTTTAGATGCTAAAATGGAAAAGAAGATCCAACTTCTAGCAATGTTGGGATTCGAGAGTCTTGATCCAAAGCTGGAAATGTGTACGAATAACTTTGAATATTGACCGTTGGATCAAGACTCGCGAATCCCAACATTTCTAGCCGTTGGATGTTCTTTTCCATTCTAGCATCTAGAAGATTTTATTGATAGTCTTCATGACAATGAATGGTATGTACAAAACTCAAAACACACTTCTCCATCATTCTAGAATCTTCTCCCTCATTTCTCTAAACCATGTTATTAGAATTTTCAAGTTTTAGATAGCTCAGAATCGTTGACTTCTAAATAATACATAAGTACAAGAACCAAATATACACCCATACTTTATAGATGTTTATCAAATTTATATTTTTTATGCTTTACCCATTAAAATTTTATATAGTGGTGATATGTCGGACGTCTATGTACTATTCAACACGAATCCAGCTCCTCTAAACCATTGGATATAATAGCCCAACAGTCAGGATTGGTGCTATGGATCCAATTCAAAACTGCTCCATTGTACTAATAGAGAGAATACAACCTACTATGCTATGAAATTTTGGGGGTGGTGACATGATGGTTCTCGAAAATGGTGGAGTTTGCTCTAGGTACTATTCAACATGAATCCATGTGCTATGAACCATTGGATCTAAGAGCAAGCACGACATTGCCAAAACATTGAGTCTAAGAAAGCTTAGACCCATGTCTAAACGGTAGAGATGGGGTGGCTAAGAAAAAGATTCCTAAGGTTGAGTGTAGTACTAGACACAGGGTCCAGCTGATTAAAAAGTTATATCATCCAATAGAATGAGGGCAGTTTGATGAAAAAGTGGGGTATCCTTTGTTTTGCAGGTCCCATTAGTGGTGTTAGACTGTGTCTAAACGGTGGAGTAGTTTTGTTTTGTTAGACTTACGTCATACATTTTTCTTAGCCATACCAGCACGTTGTACACGCTCTAACAGTCCAATGGTAAGGATTGGTGCTAAGGATCCAATTCAAAACTGCTCCATAATAATGGTAGAGATATAGTGGTAAGATAAGATAAGATAAGAAATAACTAGTGAGTTGCAAGTGCCTTGCACATGAGAATTAGATAATATAAGTATGACATATTATTTTTTATATAAAATTATAGTACTAGGTGAAACTCAAAAAATATTTATACTTTCAAGCTTCATTCATAAAGTATCCCGTGTGTTTGGTTCTTGTACTTTTTGTATAATCTAGAAATCAACCTATAGCCGTAAATAATCCGCGTCCGTAAAGCTGATCCGTAAATAAATTATATTCTATAGGATTACGCGGGCGGGACCAGGGGAAACTACATGCCCTTTCGTCTCCAGAACCGCTCATGCATGCATCTCCCGATCTTCCTAGCGGTTCCTTTCTTCTCTATCCCATTCCTTTTCTATCACCCGGCCGAACCTCTACAAAACAAAAGAAGGCGCCAATCACTATCCATGGTGGTGCCGTTGGACAAGATGTACTACTTAGTGGACCCTGGCAACACCACACTACAGGTGGCGTATACAAACAGAGCGTCGGTGGTGACCGAATACATTGAGAAAATCCAAAAGGTCCTGGAGGAAACGGACGACAAGATTGTTGACCTTGACATCGAGTACACCAACGAGCAATCATCGACACAGAAGGCTGCTGTCGTCCAGCTATGTGTGGGCATGGATTGCCTAGTCTATCAGATCTGCCAGGCCGACCAGCCATGCTCAAAGCTAGCAGAGTTTCTCGCCAACCTCAACATTTCCTTTGTAGGCGTCGACATTGGCAACAACCGTATCAGGCTTAGGCGTTCTCTAGTACCAGTGACGAACTTTGTGGACATCCTGAAGAGGTGGAAGCCTGCCGGCTCCACGAATGAGAAGGATTCTTTGACTGACTACACGGTGGCCCTCATAGACATCCGTTACAAAGTCATGAAGAAGAAGGGGGATGTGGACCACAAGCAGTGGGGGAACATGCCCCTGACCGAAGAGCAGATCAAGTATGCAAGCCTCGACGCTTATGCGACCTACGAGGTATACAGGCGGATAGTGAAGTTCGAGAGGGGTCAACAAACTCTCGAAATGTTCAACCAGAAAAAAGAACTAAGGAAGAAGGGAAAGGGTAAGGGCAAGGGCAAGAAGACCAAAGAAGAAGACGAAGACTCAGAATGGTACACCATGTGACCTTCGAGTATATATTTACGTGTCGGTATATCCTTGCTTGGTACTACTCCTACTTATACTATACTACTCACAGATGTTAATGCATGTATATACTGCAGGCATGCAAGGGGCGGAGCCAAGAAATAATTCAAGGAATCGCAGCTGTTTCTTTTATTTTGACTGTAGAGTGATAGTAGGAGTAGGCATCATAGCACACGCCAACAGCCCACCCCACCTCAATGAATTGTCCTGTCAATCAATAGCCATGGCAGATTATAATTTTATAGTGGTAGAGGCTTTCTTTGAGTAATTCCATTTATACTGCTTAGGCGGAGTACTACTAAAAGACATATGGTGAATGGGCACCTGAAAAACTGCTAGTAGCACCGTAGCAGCAGAACTGCAAGATGAACATTTGTCGATTGCCCGAATGTATGTTGAGTTAGTACAGTATAAACATAGTACTATATTACTACTATGTGCTACTCTAGTACTACTACTAGCAAAAAACAATCGTCCCTACTGCTGGAAAAAATATGATTTCTTCCAACCAAACTACTACTATTCCAAAAATGGCTATATTTACTTGTTGCAAAAATGGATGTATCTAGACATGTTTTAGTGCTAGATACGAGTATATCCAATCCAGTGACAATTAATATGAATCAGAGGGGAGAACTACTACTACCGTTCTACTCCACTATTGTACTAGTAGTAGTAGTACATACTAGTACTCCCGAATGTATGTTGACCAGTACTCCTACCTCTATTTGGGATTATTAGGCCAGAGAGCTTTTTAAAATTGTTATAAATTACGTATATTAAGACCTATCGTCTTTATTGTCTTAATTCTCATGACTCATTAATTTAGATATATCTATTTTCTCTCAATCTTCCAATGCGTGTTTTTTCATCTCTCATCATGTTCCCCTTTTTTTAATCTAGCGTCTCGTGCATGTAAAACTAGTCGTGCATGAATAAATTAATTAGAGTTCATCTACTTTGTAGTATTGCGAATTAGCCCTCTGGCCTTCCTAAACAGAGAGCCTTAATCCTATTCAGCTTACTACTCAGCAGAGTACATCCACTGATCCACCCAACCCATCAGAAGTTAAGACTTCATGAAAAATACTCAGGAGAGTACATCCACAAACTCATCTAGTACCTCTGTTTCAAGTAATAAGGCGCACACGCGCTCCAAAGTAAAGTTTAACCTAATAAATGGAGAAACTAAAATTTATTTATATGTGTAAAATATGTTTCGTTGAATTCGTATTGAAACAACTTTCCAATGATGCTAAATTTGTACAATACCAACATTCTTTATATATATTTAGAGTAAAGCTTTGTCAAACAAAAAATAAAAATAAGGGAGCATTATTTCTTGGGACGGAGATAGAGTACTAGTACTACAAAATCCACCATTCCTGGTATGCAAACGATCATTCTGCAATTAAACCAATTAACAGCAGTTTACATCACCACTAAAACTCGACACGAAAGAAGAAACGCAGCTCCTTCAAGGTAGAAGGATCGACAAGGTAATGAGGTAGCGCCGCCAAGTAATACGTAAGGTCCTCAAACGCGACCTCGCCCGGCTTAGCGGAGCTCGGCGCGTCGAGTTCCACCGTCATGCTGCCGGTCCTCCTCCAACCGTCTGTCTAGGAGAGTAGCGGTGGGCATTCCGCCCACATCCTTACCCTGTACACCAGCAAGTCGCCCATCGCGCCCCTAACACAGACCGCATATAAGAGGGGGACCGTGCTTACTGAGCCAATCATCAGACCGAACACGGAGCCGTCCTGCTCCCCAATGACGATGAGCCGGCGGGACGGCTCGCCCGACAGCGGCACCAGCTCCTAGAAAGCTTTGGTGGTGGCATACTGGATCTTGTGCACTTGGATCGAGTGGACCGCTTTGAGGTGGGCGACGAGCGCTGGCGGCGGGGCGGCGAAGTCGCAGCCAGTCTCCATGCAAGTGAAGGGAGCATATCGGCACATGATTTCGTTCTCGTGGAGTTCGTAGTAGGGAAGCAAACTACTGCAGCCTTTGTGGGCACACTTGACCCTAGCCGCTAATAGGACAGCGTCCATGGCGGGCTCGTGGGTCAATCCGCCGCTAGGGTGCTCGCACTTATGGCAGGAGGTGATCTTGTGGACGCAGCGGTGGCACACTAGATGAATATCCATGCACTGTAGAAACGGAAGTTCAAAAAATAAAATAGTTTCACGGACGGACCGACAAAAGAAAAATCAATGGATCGTGAGGGAGAAATGGAGAGACCTTGTAGACCCACCGGGGCTTGAGAGGCTAGGAGCAGGAGGAACAGTTGAGAACGGTGGCTTCCATCTTCAAAGTGATCGTCCCAAGCATTGCGATTTGGGTGGAGGGAAATGAGGACTCTCTGATCCGGCCTCGAGTCGTGCCCTTCTTTTATATACCACACCTGATAATCAATGAAGCTATACCTGATTGCGCCTTTTCTATTTGTACTAGGGTCCTTTTTGTATATTTTGAGGCCTCATTATTTACAAATCCCTAGTTTAGTTGGACAAGATTAGCGGCCTCTTTGTATTTGTGCACCACCTTTTTATTAGTAAGTTGGCACGTGATACCCACATAATAATAAAGTATGACATATCATCACTATATAAAATTATGCTCTGTAATAGGTAAAGCTCAAAACAATATTAAAGAGCCACATCTATAAAAAGTAACAGTGTATATTTGTTTCCACCCAGTACACTTTGAAGGTACTGTAGTAACATGTGAAAGTTTTACTAGCCTAAGTTATTTAGCACTATGAAGAGTAGCCTAATATGGAAGAGAAAGAAAACATCCAGCCAAAACTCATTTTTGGGCAGAAGCACAAGGCAAACAGAAGGAAAGTTGGCCTGGATCACCACGGGCCCCAACCTTCTCTGCACTACTGTGCCTGTACGGTTGTACTCCATGGCACGGAATCTTACATGGGAAGGAAGAGGTGACTACTGTGATGCTTCCCACCTAAACAAGTGCCAGTCATAGATGGACATAGCAGATCAACGGCTTAGATTACTCAATGTTGGGAAGGTTCTAGAACTTAAGGGAAAAACCAAATTCAAAAATTGTTGTACTATATAGTGGTATAGATATTATAGATATAGAAAATCTCGGACCGGAGGGAGTAGGAAAGAGCTCACTTTATCAATTTGTTTTCACCCATCAACTCAATCATCTACGTAGGGCCCAAAGATGGGTGAGGTCGCGGTCGCCTTGGACGCACCAAAAAATTATGACTGGGCCATCGAGTGCGGGAAACAGAGTCCGCATTCCGTCCAATCGCTTACCCTAGTCATTGTCATCGATATTTGCCATACACATCAGCTTCATCAGTGACATTGATTGTCCCCAAGCTTCGATAATCTGCCACATTAATATCGGATCATCTCCTTCCTATTTATCATATCCCCTTCCCCGCACCACGAATCCATCTCTAATCCCCCGTTTCCAACAACCATCTCCGTCCTCATCTGTCATCCATGGCCACCTTCCGGCTGCCGCCCGCCGTACTGGAGCGCAAAGACCCCGACATCGCCGCACATGAGGACAATTCCCTGCGCATTTGGGCCTTCTCCCTGCGGAGAACAAAGTGGCAGCTAGCATGCGCCTTCCTCGATGCTGGGTACGGTCGCCGGAAGTACCAAATGTATCACCTCCACGACAATCCAGACGGGACGTTGAAGGTCAAGTTCGTCAACTTCAGGGACGCCCGTCTCCTCTATGGCCAGGCCTTCCACTGCGGCTGCGAGATGGTAGTGTTCATCGGCGCCAACATTTTTACCAACTACTAGGACCGGTTCCCCAACAACAGCAACTTCATCCATAGTGTCCTCCCGGAGCTGCCGATGGCTCCGGAGGTATCGCCTCCATATCCGCAGGTGCCGCTGATGGCTCAGGAGGTACCGCCGCCTTATCTGGAGGTGTCTCCACGTTATCCGAAGGTGCCGCCACGTTATCTGGAGGTTTCGTTGATGGCTCAGGAGGTGCCGCCGATGGCTCACGAGGTGCCACCGCGTTATCCGGAGGTGCCGATGAGTCAGGATCTGACTGTGTTGCTGGAGCTGGCGTTGGTGCCGATGTCACAAGCTACCACTGGCGGCGCGGACTAGTGCTAGGAGGCGCCAGACCTGCACTAGTTCAGAAGTGAGTCCTTTATGTAAACTCGTGCTGTTATGTTAGGGGTTGTTTGGTTTAGAGGATGTAATATATTGATGAGGATATCCCCAACCAGCTGGTTAGGGGTAGTCTTTTTTGTTTGGTAAAGTGGGATAAAAAGTAGTTAGGGATAGCCAGTCAAATTCTATTAGCCCAACTATTTTTTTTTCATTTTCCTCTTTCACCTTGTCTTCTTCATCCGCCTCACCACTTCCCTAGGAGCGGCCACGACCGCCGGCAGCTCGCCACCATCTTGGCTCTATCGACCCCGTGTTAACCTGCCTGCCTACGCCCCTTCTGCCTGCCCACTCTACTCGGCGGACTATGCCCGCGTGCGTATTCGAACACCCGCTCTGCCCAACGGCCTACGCTATGGCCGCCCTCGTGTCAAGCCCATAGGCAAGAAAAGATGGTTATTTTCTCTCGAGAGGAAGGGTGAACGAACAAGAAAATGCTTCGGATGAGCTATCCAAAAGTGGTTGAGATCATCTAGCTCTTTTTTGTGGGATATGCTCAACCACCATTTTGAGCCAAAAGTGGTTATCCATATCCCCTCCACCCTCTAACCAAACACTACATAACCAAAAAAAGTGGATATCCCGTGTTATCCAGTGGATAGACACTGAACCAAACAACCCCTTAATGATTGGATGAAGTTTCTTTTGGGACGTCCTTTCTTTTGGTACTATCGTCAAAAAAAGGTTTCTTTTGTTACTACTCAGTGTACTGTGTAGTACTAGTAGTACTACGAATGACAATCTATTGAATATACTTCCCCCGATGTTTGTGAAGGAATTGAAAATTTCGAAACACAGAGAGTTTGAAGTGCTACTCTATTGTACTCCCTCAAATTACTTGACTCAAATTTGTCTAGATTCGGATGTATATAAACATGTTATAGTGCTAGATGCATTCGAATCTGATAAATGCAAGTCAATTAAATTGGGCCAGAGGGAGTAGTAGTCGGGTTCAGCTCCTTCTCGAGAGAGCAGCTGATCGAGCCATACATTTCAAACTACTTCCTCTTTGCTTGTTTTAGAAATATGACAAAATTTGTCGCCATTCTAATTCTTGGATATGGGATCATAAAGTTTGATGTAGACATATGGCCTTGACCTTGTGGTCATTCGGCTTAAAATCCAAGAAAGTTCATACTCGTTGACAGCTAAGCTTAAATTCGTTTAAATTTCACCACTTACTTTTAGGTTAGTATTTTACACGATCGGTGGGAGCATATTTTACATGAAAGACCAAAAAATGGAAATTTACATGGATGTCCATACATTTAGCCCAAAGGACCGTAAAAGGAAAACTTTCTAGTTCGGCTCGTTCTCGAGAGATTAGTTGATTTGAGCCAAACTCTCTATACTACTTCCTCTTCGATTATTTTCATAATATGGCCAAATCTGTTACCATGCAAATTCTATCATATGGGGCCATCAGCATAAAGTATGATGTTGATATGGCCTTGACCTTGGTTGTTCGGCTTGAAATCCAAGAATATTCATACTCATTGAAAAGTAAGCTTAAATTCGTTTAAATTTCACCACTTACACTGTTTGGTTAGAATTTTACATGGATGGTCAGACTACATTTTACATCAAGGCCTAAAAAATGTAAAATTGCATCGAGGTCCATACTTTTAGCACAAACGACCCTAAAACCAAACAAGGGATTGAAATCAGTCAGGTACGTCTCCTCGAGAGAGCAGCTGATCAAAAAAATCTTCTT
Source organism: Avena insularis (assembly GCA_023614405.1). Classification (NCBI taxonomy): domain Eukaryota; kingdom Viridiplantae; phylum Streptophyta; class Magnoliopsida; order Poales; family Poaceae; genus Avena; species Avena insularis. The sequence continues at coordinate 194,856 of JAJUPC010000491.1, read as the reverse complement.
ACTTGCTTTTCAGAAAATAATTTCATAACACTTGGAAAAATGAAATTGAGTTTTTTTAATATCTTCGATTGTTTTCAAAAGATGGACAAATTTGTCGGCATGCAAATTCTTGGATATGGGATCATAAGCAGAAAGTACATTCTACATAAAGGACCTAAAAAGGGAAAATTACATCGAGGTCCATACATTTAGCACAAAGGACCCTAAAATTGAGCAAAGAAAACAGTCGGGTTTGGCTCCTTCTCGAGAGAGCAGCTGGTCGAGCCATACTCTTCATAGTACTTCATCTTCGATTGTTTTCAAAATATGGCCAAATCTGTCGCCATGCAAATTCTTGAATATGGGATCATCAACATAAAGTATGATGTAGAGATATGTCCTTACCTCGTGGTCGTTCGGCTTGAAATCCAAGATTTTTTCATACCCATTGACAACTATGCTTAAATTCGTTGAAATTTCATCACTTACTTATATGTTAGCATTTTACACGGTTGGTGGGAGTACATTCTACATTAAGGACCTAAAAAGGGGGAAATTACATCGAGGTACACACATTTAGCACAAAGGACCCTAAAATTAAGCAAGGAAAACTATCTGGTCTGGCTCCTTGTCACAATAGTAGATGATCAAGCCATACTCTTCAAACTACTTCATCTTCGATTGTTTTCAAAATATGGCCAAATTTTGTCGACCTGTAAATTCTTTCATATGGGATCATGAGCATAAAGTATGATGTAGATATGGCCTTAACCTTGGTGGTTTGTCTTGAAATTTGAGAATGGTTCATACTCGTTGACAACTAAGCTTAAATTCGTTTAAATTTCACCACTTACTTTCAGGTTAGAACTTTACACGGTCGACCGGAGTACATTTTACATCAGGAACCTCAAAATAGCAAAAATTACATCGAGGTCCATACAATTAGCATAAAGGACCCTAAAAGGAAAATTTTCTTGTTCGACTAATTCTCGAGAGATCATCTGATCTGAGCCAAACTCTTAATACTACTTGCTCTTCGATTGTTTCCAAAACATGGCCAAATCTGTTGCCATGCACATTCTCTAACATAGGATCATGAGCATAAAGTATGATGTTGATATGGCCTTGACGACCATGGTCATTCGGCTTGAAAACCAAGAATTTTCATACTCGTTGACAAATAAGCTTAAAATAATCCTATAAATTTCACCACTTACGCTTATATACCTAAAAAGGGGGTTAATTACATCGAGGTCCATACATTTAGCACAAAGGACCCTAAAATCAAGCAAGGAAAATAGTCGGGTCCAGCTCCTTCTCATGAGTAGCTGATCGAGCTATACTCTTCATACTACTTCCTCTTCGATTTTTTTCAAAATATGGCCAAATCTGTTGCCAGGCAAATTCTTTGATATCGGATCATCATCATAAAGTATGATGTAGAGATATGGCCTTGACCTTGTGGTCGTTCGGCTTGAAATCCAATAAAGTTCATACTCGTTGACAACTAAGCTTAAATTCATTAAAATTTCACCACTTAGTTTTAGGTTAGCATTTTACACGGCTGGTAGGAGCATATTTTACATCAAGGACCTCAAAAAGGGGAAAACTACATTGATGTCCATACATTTAGCACAAAGGACCCTAAAAGGAAAACCTTTTTTTGCATTGGTTCGGCTCCTTCTTGAGAGATTATTAGGTGATCTTAGCCAAACTCTTCATACTACTTCCTCTTTGATTGTTTTCAAAATAATATGGACAAATCTGTTGCCATGCAAATTCTCTAATATGGGGTCATCAGCATAAAGTATGATGTTGATATGGCATTGACCTTGGTCGTTCATCTTGAAATCCAAGAATTTTTCGTACTCATCGACAACTATGCTTAAATTCGTTTCAATTTCACCACTTACTTCTAGGTTAGAATTTTACACGGGCGGTGAGAGTAAATTTTACATCAAGTACCTAAAAAAGGGAAAATTAGATTGAGGTCCATACATTTAGCACAAATGATCCTAAAATTGAGCAAAGAAAATAGTCAGGTTCAGATCCTTCTCGAGAGAGCAGCTGATCGAGCCATACGTTTCATACTACCTTCTCTTCGACTATTTTACAAATATGGCCAAATTTGTCGCCATGCAAATTCTTGGATATAGGATCATCAGCATAAAGTATGATGTAGAGATATGGCCTTGACCATGTGGTCGTTCGGCTTGAAATCCAAGAAAGTTCCTACTCGTTGACAGCTAAGCATAAATTCGTTTAAATTTCACCAATTACTTTTAGGTTACCATTTTACACGGTTGCGGTGGGAGCATATTTTACATCAAAGACCTAAAAAGGGAAATTTACATTGGGGTCCATACATTTAGCCCAAAGGACCGTAAAAGGAAAACTTTCTGGTTCGACTCCTTCTCGAGACATCAGCTGATCTGAGGCAAACTCTCCATACTACTTCCTCTTCGATTGTTTTCAAAATATATGGCCCAATCTGTTGGCATGCAAATTCTCTCGTATGGGGCCATCAACATAAAGTATGATGTTGATATGGCTTTGAGCTTCTCGTTTGGCTTGAAATCCAAGAATGTTCATACCCTTGAGAAGTAAGCGTAAATTCGTTTAAATTTCACCAATTATTGGTTAGAATTTTACACGGATGGTGGGACTACATTTTAGATCAAGTACCTAAAAAAAGGGAAAACTACATCGAGGTCCATACATTTAGCACAAAGGACCCTAAAACCAAACAAAGAATTGAAAACGGTCGGGTACGACTCCTCGAGAGAGCAGCTGATCGAGCCATACTCTTCATACTGCTTCCTCTTTCCCAATTTTGGACTCATGTTAGGTTTGGTAAAAGTCAATCTTTATAAAGTTCGACCAACTATATGTAAAAACATACTAACTTTTCGAATGACAAATGCATATAATATGAAAATGTAGTTCATGATGAATCTAATAACCTTGAGTTGATGTCGTATGTTTAGTCAAAGTTTATTAAATTTGACTCTAACCAGAAGAAATATGCGTCCTAATTTGGAAAGGAGGGAGTACTACTTGCTTCACGGAAGAAAAAAAAAAGGAGCGCTCCTCACTTTCGAACCAGCTTGCTGCAGGTGTGCTTGGTGATTCCTCTTCCTAGGGTACGGAGGGAGCCCTCACTTTCGCCAGCTTGCTGCAGGTGTACTCTATTGTACAACTATTGTAGTAGTAATACTTTTTGCCGCCAAGGACCAAAATGGTTCCCACCGATGCAGCTGATGAACATGCCGGACATAGACACGGAGCTACCGACACAAGGCAGGTTGTCGGTCGACGCGCGTGCGCAGCGCCACTTTGTGGAGGAGGGAGAGATCAGCCGGCGGGGGTGTGGGGGTGGTGATGGGGGAGTAGAGAGAGAAAACACATTTTGTTTTGCGTGCATATATATTGTGGTCCTGAAATTTACTCTACTCACTATACCCTGTACCTCATGTCAGGAACCCATCCCAGCTTTGCTCTGACATCGCGTCGCCTTCAAATCCTCCTCTTCGCAGCACTCTTGCTGACTCCTTTGTGCTCATATAGTATCTTCTCGCTATTTATTTTTTAATATAAAAAAGGAAATACAATTTTCTTACTTGCTTTTCAGAAAATAAATTCCTTTCAGTTCAAAAAATGAAATTGATTATTTTTTGTTTTTAATATCTTCAATTGTTTTCAAAAGATGGCCAAATTTGTCAGCATGCAAATTCTTGGATATGCGATCATAAGCATAAAGTACATTCTACATAAAGGACCTAAAAAGGGAAAATTACATCGAGGTCCATACATTTAGCACAAAGGACCATAAAATTGAGCAAAGAAAATAGTCGGGTTCGGCTCCTTCTCGAGAGAGCAGCTGCTCGAGCCATACTCTTCATACTACTTCCTCTTCGATTGTTTTCAAAATATGGCCAAATCTGTCGCCATGCAAATTCTTGAATATGGGATCATCAAAATAAAGTATGATGTAGAGATATGGCCTTGACCTCGTGGTTGTTCGGCTTGAAAATCCAAGATTTTTTCATACTTGTTGACAACTATGCTTAAATTCGTTGAAATTTCATCACTTAATTCTAGGTTAGCATTTTACACGGGCTGTGGGAGTATATTCTACATCAAAGACCTAAAAAAGGGTGAAATTACATCAATGTCCATACATTTAGCACAAAGGACCCTAAAATTGAGCAAAGAAAACAATCGGGTTTGGCTCCTCAAGAGAGCAGTCGATCGAGCCATACTCTTGATACTACTTTATCTTCGATTGTTTTCACAATATGGCCAAATCTATCGCCATGGAATTTCTTGGATACTCGATCATCAGAATAAAGTATGATGTAGAGATATAGCCTCGACCTTGTGGTTGTTCGACTCGAAATCAAAGAATGTCCATACTCGTTGACAACTATAAGCTGAAATTCGTTTAAATTTCACCACTTACTTTTAGGTTAGAATTTTACATGATCGATGGGAGTACATTTTACAACAAGGACTTAAAAAGGGGGAAAATTGCATGGAGGTCCATACATTTAGCACAAAGGACCCTAATATTAAGCAAGCAAAACAGTAGGGTTCAGTTCCTTCTCAAGAGAGTAGCTGATTGAGCCACACTCTTCATACTACTTCATCTTCGATTGTTTTCAAAATATGGCCAAATTTGTCGATATGCAAATTCTTGAATATGGGATCATTACCATAAAGTATGATGTAGATATGGCCTTGATCTTGGTCATTTGTCTTGAAATACAAGAATGGTTTGTACCCATTTACAACTAAGCTTAAATTCGTTTAAATTTCACCACTTACTTTTACCTTAGAACTTTACACGGACAATTGGAGTACATTTTACATCAAGGACCTCAAAAAAGCAAAAATTACGTCGAGGTCCATACATTTAGCATAAACGACCCTAAAAGGAAACTTTTCTGGTTCGCCTCCTTCTCGAGAGATCAGCTGAGCTAAGCAAAACTCTTGATACTACTTCCTCTTTGATTGTTTTCAAAATATGGCCAAATTTGTTGCCATGCAAATTCTCTCATATGGGATCATCAACATAATGTATGATGGGCGATATATGTGGCCTTGACCTTGGTCGTTCGGCTTGAAATCCAATAATGGTCATACTCGTTGACCAGTAAACTAAAAAATCGTCGAAATTTCATCACTTACACTTTAGACGTAAAAAGGGGGGAAATTGCATCAAGGTCCACACATTTAGCACAAAGGACCCTAAAATTAAACAAGGAAAACAGTCGGGTCCGGCTCCTTCTCACGAGAGTAGATGATAGAGCCATACTCTTCAGACTACTTCATCTTCGATTGTTTTCAAAATATGGCCAAATTTGTCGCCATGCAAATTCTTGGATATGGGATCATGAGCATAAAGTATGATGTAGATATGGCCTTGACCTTGGTGGTTCGTCTTGAAATTGAAGAATGGTTCATACTCCTTGACAACTAAGCTCAAATTCCTTTAAATTTCACCACTTACTTTCAGGTTAGAACTTTACACGGTCGACCAGAGTACATTTTACATCAGGAACCTCAAAATAGCAAAAATTACATCGAGGTCCATACATTTAGCATAAACGGCCCTAAAAGGAATTTTTTTTGGTTCGACTCCTTCTCGAGAGATCATCTGATCTGAGCCAAACTCTTAATACTGCTTTCTCTTCGATTGTTTCCAAAACATGGCCAAATTTGTTGCCATGCACAATCTCTAACATGGGATCATGAGCATAAAGTATGATGTTGATATGGCCTTGACGACCGTGGTCGTTCGGCTTGAAATCCAAGAATGTTCATACTCGTTGACAAGTAAGCTTAAAATAATCCAATAAATTTCACCACTTACACTTCTAGACCTAAAAAGGGGGTAAATTACATCGAGGTCCATACATTTAGCACAAAGGACCCTAAAATCAAGCAAGGAAAAGAGTCAGGTCTGGCTCCTTCTCACGAGAGTAGCTAATCGAGCCATACTCTTCATACTACTTCCTCTTTAGTTTTTTTAAAATATGGCCAAATCTGTCACGATGCAAATTCTTTGATATGGGATCATCAGCATAAAGTATGATGTAGAGATATGGCCTTGACCTTGTGGTCGTTCGGTTTGAAATCTAATAAAGTTCATACTCGTTGACAACTAAGCTTAAATTCATTAAAATTTCACCACTTACTTTTAGGTTAGCATTTTACATGGCTGGTGGGAGCATATTTTACATCAAGGACCTAAAATAGGGGGAAATTACATTGATGTCCATACATTTAGCATAAAGGACCCGCAAAGCAAAACCTTTTGTTGCATTGGTTTGGCTCCTTCTCGAGAGATTATTAGCTGATTTGAGCCAAACTCTTCATACTACTTCCTCTTTGATTGTTTTCAAAATAATATGGATAAATCTATTGCCATGCAAATTCTCTGATATGTGGTCATCAGCATAAAGTATGATGTTGATATGGCATTGATCTTGGTCGTTCGTCTTGAAATCCAAGAATTTTTCGTACTCGTCGACAACTATGCTTAAATTTGTTTCAATTTCACCACTTACTTATAGGTTAGAATTTTACACGGGCGGTGGGAGTATATTTTACATCAAGTACGTAAAAAAGGGAAAATTACATTCAGGTCCATACATTTAGCACAAATGACCCTAAAATTGAGCAAAGAAAATAACCGGGTTCGGCTCCTTCTTGAGAGAGCAGCTGATCGAGCCATACGTTTCATACTCCCTCCTCTTCGACTGTGTTACAGATATTGCCAAATTTGTCGGCATGCAAATTCTTGGTTATGGGATCATCAGCATAAAGTATGATGTAGAGATATGGCCTTGACCATGTGGTCGTTCGGCTTGAAAACCAAGAAAGTTCCGACTTGTTGACAGCTAATCTTAAATTCGTTTAAATTTCACCACTTACTTTTAGGTTAGCATTTTACACGGTCGCAGTGGGAGGATATTTTACATCAAAGACCTAAAAAGGGAAAATTACATTGGGATCCATACATTTAGCCCAAAGGACTATAAAAGGAAAACTTTCTGGTTCGGCTCCTTCTCGAGACATCTGCTGATCTAAGCCAAATTCTCTCGTATGGGGCCATCAACATAAATTATGATGTTGATATGCCCTTGAGCTTGGTCGTTTGGCTTGAATTCCAAGAATGTTCATACCCGTTGAGAAGTAAGCTTAAATTCGTTCAAATTTCACCTCTTACACTTATTGGTTAGAATTTTACACGGATGGTGGGACTACATTTTAGATCAAGGACCTAAAAAAGGGAAAACTACATCGAGGTCTATATATTTAGCACAAAGGACCCTAAAACCAAACAAGGAAATTCAAAACAGTCGGGTATGACTCCTCGAGAGAGCAGCTGATCGAGCCATACTCTTCATACCGCTTCCTCTTTCCCAATTTTGGACGCATATTAGGTTTGGTCAAAGTCAATCTTTATAAAGTTCGACCAACTATATGTAAAAACATACTGACTTTTCTAATGACAAATGCATATAATATGAAAATATAGTTCATGATGATTCTAATAACATTGAGTTGATGTCGTACATTTAGTGAAAGTTTATTAAACTTGACTATGACCAGAAGTAATATGCGTCCTAATTTGGGAAGGCAGGAGTACTACTTGCTTCATGGAAGAAAAAAAGGAGCGCTCCTCACTTTTGAACCAGCTTGCTGTGGGTGTGCTTGGTGCTTCCTCTTCCTAGGGTACGGAGGGAGTGCTCCTCACTTTCGAACCAGCTTGTTGTGGATGTTATTGGTGCTTCCTCTTCCTAGGGTACGGAGGTGGAGTAGTGCGGAGTAGTAGGCTAGTCAGATCATAATGGTGAGCATCCAATGCGATGGGACGTTTTTGTTTTTTTGCTAGCCAGATCAACCAATCTCTTGTCCAGCACTTAAGTACTAGTACTTGTACTTGTACTAGTAGTACTGCGAATGGCGATCTTTTGAATATCCTTCCTGCCCCCAAATGTTTGTGAAGGAAGTGAAAATTTTGAAACCGGGAAAGTTTGAATTTCTACTCTATTGTACTACTACTGTAGTAGTAATACTTTTTGCTGACAAGGACCAAAATGGTTCCCACCAACGCAGCTGACGAACACGCCAGACACAGACACGAAGCCGCCGAAACAAGACAGGTTGTCGGTCGACGCGTGTTCGCAGCACCACTTTGTGGAGGAGAGAGAGATCAGTCGGCGGGGGTGTGGGGGTGGTGATGGGGGAGTGAAGGAGAGAGATAACACATTTTGTTTTGCGTACATATATATTGTGGTCCTGAAATTTACTCTACTCACTGTACCATGTACCTCGTGTTAGGAACCCATCCTAGATTATCTCTGACATCGCATCGCCTTCAAATCCTCCTCTTCGCAGCTCTCTCGCTGCCTCCTCTGTGCTCATATAGTCTCTTCTCGCTCTTTATTTTTTGAATAGAAAAAAGGAAATAAATTCTTCTTATTTGCTTTTCAGAAAATAAATTCATGTCACTTGGAAAAATGAAATTGATTATTTTTTGTTTTTAATATCTTCGATTGTTTTCAAAAGATGGCCAAATTTGTCGGCATGCAAATTCTTGGATATGGGATCATAAGCATAAAGTACATTCTACATAAAGGACCTGAAAAAAGGGAAAATTACATCGAGGTCCATATATTTAGCACACAGGACCCTAAAATTGAGCAAAGGAAACTGTCGGGTTCTGCTCCTTCTCGAGAGAGCAGCTGGTCGAGCCATACTCTTCATACTACTTCCTCTTTGATTGTTTTCAAGATATGGCCAAATCTGTCGCCATGCAAATTATTGAATATGGGATCATCAACATAAAGTATGATGTAGAGACATGGCCTTGACCTCGTGGTCGTTCGGCTTGAAAATCCAAGATTTTTTCATACTTGTTGACAACTATGCTTAAATTCGTTGAAATTTCATCACTTACTTTTAGGTTAGCATTTTACACAATCGGTGGGAGGACATTATACATCAAAGACTTAAAAAGGGGGAAATTACATCGAGGTCCATACACTTAGCACAAAGGACCCTAAAATTCAGCAAAGAAAACAATAGGGTTCGGCTCCTTATCAAGAGAGCAGTTGATCGAGCCATACTCTTCATACTACTTTCTCTTCGATTGTTTTCACAATATGGCCAAATCTATCGCCATGCAATTTCTTGGATACTCGGTCATCAGAATAGAGTATGATGTAGAGATATAGCCTCGACCTTGTGGTCATTCAGCTTGAAATCAAAGAATGTCCATACTCGTTGACAACTATAAGCTGAAATTCGTTTAAATTTAACCACTTACTTTTAGGTTAGAATTTTACATGGTCGATGGGAGTACATTTTACAACAACGACCTAAAAGGGGGAAATTACATCGAGGTCCATACATTTAGCACAAAGGACCCTAATATTAAGCAAGAAAAATAGTAGGGTTCGGTTCTTTCTCGAGAGAGTAGCTGATCGAGCCACACTCTTCATACTACTTCATCTTCGATTGCTTTCAAAATATGGCCAAATTTGTCGATATGCAAATTCTTGAATATGGGATCATCATCATAAAGTATGATGTAGATATGGCCTTGACCTTGTTCGTTCGTCTTGAAATCCAAGAATGGTTCGTACCCATTGACAACTAAGCTTAAATTCATTTAAATTTCACCACTTACTTTTAGGTTAGAACTTTACACGGTTAATTGGAGTACATTTTAAATCAGGGACCTCAAAAAAGCAAAACTTACGTCGAGGTCCATACATTTAGCATAAAGGACCCTAAAAGGAAAAATTTATGGTTTGGCTCCTTCTCGAGAGATTAGCTGATCTAAGCCAAACTCTTGATACTACTTTCTCTTCGATTGTTTTCAAAATATGGCCAAATTTGTTGCCATGCAAATTCTCTCATATGGGATCATCAACATAATGTATGATGGTTGATATATATGGCTTTGACCTTGGTCGTTCGGCTTGAAATCCAATAATGGTCATACTCGTTGACCAGTAAGGTAAAAAATTGTCGAAATTTAACCACTTACACTTTTAGGTTAGAATTTTACACAGGCATGGAAGTACATTATACATCAAGGACATAAAAAGGGATAATTACGTCAAGGTCCATATATTTAGCACAAAGGACCCTAAAATTATGCAAGGAAAACAGTCGGGACCGGCTCCTTCTCGAGAGTGTAGCGGATCGAGCCATACTATTCATACTACTTCATCTTTGATTGTTTTCAAAATATGGCACAATTTGTCGGGGTGCAAATTTTTGAATATGGGATCATTATCTTGGTCGTTCATCTTTAAATCCGAGAATGGTTCATACTCGTTGACAACTAAGCTTAAATTGGTTTAAATTTCACCATTTACTTTTAGGTTAGATTTTTACACCGTTGGTGAGAGTACATTTTACAGCACGGAAGAGAAAAAAGAAATAATTACATTGAGGTCCATACATTTATCATAAAGCTCCCTAAAAGGAAAAAACTCTAGTTCGCTCCTTCTTGAGAGATCAGCTGATCGGATCCAAACTCTACACACTACTTCCTCTTCGATTGTTTTCAAAATAGGGCAATTTGTCGCCATGCAAATTCTCTCATATGGGATCATCAACATAAATTATGATGTTGATATGGCTTTGACCTTGGTCGTTCGGCTTGAAATCCAATAATGGTCATACTCGTTGACAAGTAAGCTTAAAATCATCGAAATTTCACCCCTTACACTTTTAGGTTAGAATTTTACACGAGTGTGGAAGTACATTTGACATCAAAGGACCTAAAAAAAGTGAAAATTACACCGAGGTCCATACATTTAGCACAAAGGATCCTTATATTAAGCAAGGAAAACAGTCGGGTTTGACTCCTTCTCTAGAGAGCAGCTGATCGAGCCACACTCTTCACACTACTTCATCTTCAATTGTTTTCAAAATATGGCCAAATTTGTTGGCATGCAAATTCTTGGATATGGGATCATATGCATAAAGTATGGTGTAGATATGGCTTGACCTTGGCTGTTTGTCTTGAAAATCCAAGAATATGGTTCATACTCGTTGACAACTAAGCTTAAATTCGTTTAAATTTCACCACTTACTTTTAGTTTAGAATTTTACATGGTCGGTGGGAGTACATTTTACATCAAAGATCTAAAAAGGGAAAATTACATGGAGGTTCCTACATTTAGCACAAAGGACCCTACAAAGGAAAACTTTTTGTTTCGTCTCCTTATCAGAGACCAGTTGATCTGAGTCAAACTCTTCGTACTACTTCCTCTTCGATTATTTTCAAAATATGGCCAAAACTGTTACCATGCAGATTCTCTGTTATGGGATCATTAGCATAAAGTATGATGTTTATATGGCCTTGACCTTGGTCGTTCAACTGAAATACAAGAATGTTCATACTCATTAACAAGTAAGCTTAAAATCGTCTAAATTTCACCACTTACACTTTTAGGTTAGAATTTTACATGGTGTGTGGAAGTACATTTTACATCAAGTACCCAAAAAGGGAAAATTACATCGATATCCATACATTTAGCACCCCCCCTAAAACTAAGCAAGGAAAATAGTCATGTATGGCTCCTTCTCGAGAGAGCAGCTTATCGAGCCATACTCTTCGTACTACTTCATATTCAATTGTTTTCAAAATATGTCCAAATCTTTCGGCATACTAATTCTTGGACATGGCATCATCACCATAAAGTATGATGATATGACCTTGACCTTGGTCGTTCGGCTTGAAATCCAGGTATTTTCATACTCGTTGACAACTAAGCTTAAATTTGTTCAAATTTCACAACTTACACTTTTTGGTTAGAATTTTACACAGATGGTGGGGGTACATTTACACCATGAATTTAGCATAAAGGACCATAAAATTTAGCAAAGAAAACAGTCGGGTTCGTTCGGCTCCTCGAGAGAGCAGATGATCGGGCCCTACTCTTCATACTACTTCCTCTTTGATTTACAAGAAAGATTTATTGTGGAGGGAACTAGGAGTAGAGTAGTACTATTCTGAAGGGAACTGGAGTAGAGGAACATGCGTCCGTTTTCATTTTATTCAACCTCGCCTATACGCTCTATCCCCACTTCTACGCCAAACGCTACCATTCTTCTCCTCCACAATGTCGCTTTCTGATCCTGTTCACCACATAGTATGAGAGTGTTTGTTCTTCTCCCTGTCCCCCATGCCGCCATTGATCTTCCCTCTTTTCCAGAAATCCAAATCAAGCCACTATCCCAACTTCCATCAGCTCCCTTGCGATGGCAGGACCAAGCAAGGACAGTGATGATTCTGAGCTATTCTAGCATGTTTTCACTGAAGTCCCGCTTGAAGAACTCATAACCAGATGTGACGTCATCACCGCTGTGAGCCTTGCCGGTTTGTCCAAACATCTTCTTGACTCGGCAAAATATAGTGCAACTTTACATTCTTCTCAGCCGTTTGGCCTCCCCTATGTTCTTCATTCTCACCCGACTAAGAACCCTTGGGAATGCAATGAGTACTTCGAGGGCAAGGGAACAACATGCAAGCTGACGCTGCTAGACAGGTTTTCCTACGATGTTGTGTTCCTGAATTGTATGGGTAAGCAGTGGGTAGGTGCCAATGGAGATTGGATCGCCACTGTTGGGTCTGAGTGCAAGTGGGAGCTTGTCAATGTGTACACCCATCAACGCGTTCCTCTCCCACAAGTCAATGAGTTTGTACCCACCAATGCTCCGTTTACATTCATGCATAATGATTGCCCTATTCTCTTCCGGTAGATTCTTATTTGCAGAGCTCCCACAGGTACGGCTGATTATTTAGATTTCTCTCTTGTCGCTATCTTCGACTACTCAATTGCTACCCTTTATGGCGATGAGTATGCATGGACAGTTCTTGAGAACCAGTTCCAATGCTATTTCAGATACAGCGATGCACTTAACCACAAGGGTCTGGTCTTTGCAGCCACTGAGAGTGGCAGTGTTTATGTTTGGAATCATCTGTATTTTGGTAAGTTTGATCCATTCCTGTTGTAAACACTAGCTTAAGTTTTAATGGATGTAAACTAGTGTTGGCTGATTTGGCCGACATTTCTTTTTATAGGTCCTATTCTGCTCTCGTCACCACTTGTCGCGCATCTCGAGGAGGGAAACCTTGATGCCATAGATGATGACGATCACAAACCTGGTTTATGGTTCTTAGCAATATCTGCAGATAAATCTCGCCTTCTTCTTATCCATACCGTGGGCGTTACTGATGAGGAGTTTTATGGTGGTACTTATTATGGTCATGGCAATCATGTTGCTGATCATAGTGTTGATCGCTGCGGTCGCACTTGTGGCACCTATGCTACTAGGTTTGGCTACAAGGTGTACCCAAAGGACACTGCTTACTTGTATCCACCTAGGCCATGGATAGAGATTGCTAACCTGGGAGCATATTCCCTTTTCCCTGGATTGAACTATCCGATTAATATTGCGGTAGGCGGTGCAGATGTTGCCCTAGGATATCTGACGAGAAGCAACTGTGTCTACACCTCCCACCATGCAATAGGACTTGGATATACGCCGTTTCCTGAAATATGCTGCTTCAGTCTAAATACCGAAGAAGCAGCTGTTGGTTTCTCAACCAACATTGCATGGAAATCTCCGGAGACTCCATTATGGTTCATCTCGAGCATCTCCAATGCCCGCGACTAGAACCAAACTACCGTAAATAATCGTAATACTATGTAATAGGATAGGTCAGTTTAGATCAAGTGTAGTAGATGGTCTTGCTTTTCCTTTGTAACTTGGCCTTGTCATAAACTCATAATCTAGACAAGGCTTTGGGCATTTTGAGTTTCCTATGGAGGTCACATACAAGCATTAATGCGAGAAGGTGGCATGCACACAAAAGAAGACTTGATCGTCAGGTTTGTTTCTTCCAATGACGAGTGTTCGGAGAAAAGGGCAAACTGAATCTGTCACTTTGAAATGCTGCTGAATATGTCCAAGTGACGCTGACATGGGTATACCCTACAGGTACTCGATCTTGGTATATACGGTCCAAATACATACAGGCCCACGGTGTCGCCAAGGCCCGGGAAGAGGGACTCGAGTAACCTACGGACTCTCGATTGCTTGAAGAACAAGAAGAAGCAAAAGATAGAAAGATTAAAGGGAAACCCTAACTTGTAACCGACTCGACCTACTACCTGAGACCTAGCCTATCTATATAAAGGCTAGGAGGGGCGGCGAGAAGGACACACGCAACCCTAGTTTCCACAACCTTCACCAGATTACATCTGCGCACCATTGTAACTTTCGACTCCCTCAATAATTCCACGAGCAGACAAGCAGGAGTAGGGACCTCTACAAGGCCTGAACCTGGGTAAATCCTTTGCCCCTGTGTGCTTGTTTGCTAGCCGATAGATGTCTCCAGCGCTCCCTCCTTCTCCAAAACCCAAGTCCATAACAATGGGCATTGACAAGTTAAACCCTCGTCAATTGGTGCCGTCTGTGGGAATTGGGAGTGCTGATGTTGCGGCTTCTTCGGCCCCATCAACTGCGATCTACAACTCTGCAACAGCACAGATTCGTCAGCTCTTCGGCTCCTTCGACTTCACCGTCCATAGACCGGCCACCCGCCCGGCCTTCGAGTCTGTGGGCGACGGAGTCAGCCTGGTGATTGGGAGCTTCCGCTTCCAAGTTGGTTAGATGGGCACGCTTCGTATGCCTGATCATCCGACAACACCGGCGATTGCCCCGGCATCATGGTTCCCTCCATCGATCGACACCCTCAGCGAGCTCAACGCTCCAGTGGCAGTCGAGAACACGGTCAGCGACAGCAGTCGCGACTCCGATCTAGGCGATCTGGCCACTGAAGATGGAACCTACGGTTCCAGATCTGAAAGTTGTGGAAGCAATAGCTTCCCTAATCACTTGATGTGCGCCGTCATTAACGCAGGCGACACCTCCGCCAATCGCGGCAACGGTGGTAACACCGACAACGGCACCGATCCGCCCAATCGCGTCAACGGTGGTAACACCGGCAACGGCACCGATCCACCCAATGCCAGCAACGGTGGCAACGGCGGTAACGGTGGCAACGGAGGAGCAGTCGAACCTCCTAGCATGATCAACGAGCAAACCGGCGAACGTGCCGTGATCAGGCTCAACGAGCAAGAGTGGGATCGCTGCCACGAAGCCCTATGAGGTGCACCTCTACCCTTCGGGTCCCTGCAGGAACTGCTGATGGGCTACCACTGGTTCCTAAAAGACGAATTCAAGCGCCAAAAACAAGCAATCGCACAACTTGAGGCGCGTAAAAAGGCAGCAGACGAATCAAGCCTTCGCCATGCTGGGCTCTCCTCCTATGGAGGATCCTCCGCAAGAGGCAACGAGTACCTCGCCAAGAAGAGGCAGTCGCGGATGGCTCACCTCACCGAACAAGAGCGCATAGAGGCCGCGAAAGTCCTCGACCTCGGCTCTATGACAGTCGAGACGAGAGGCAACGTGGTTCCCCGGACACCGCAAGCCGCGGTGACAGCAGCCACCATGTACCTCCTCAATAACCAGCCGCCAGCTGGAGATCCCCGAACGGCCATGCACCGATCTACGATCGCAGGCCTAGGGCTAATCGAGGCCGCCCTCGACAAGGAGCTGGTACCAGACCCAAAAAAGGGCAAAGAGCTACTCCTCGCCCTCGTCCAGCGATGACAGTCACGACCTGTCTCGATGCCGCCGCTCACGGCGACACGATCGCGACTACGATGCACGCGATGACCTCACACAACGCAAGATCGACAAGTCAGGGGCATGACGTGCTCGGTCGACTGACTCGGAAGAGGAAGATGGGGAGCTCTGCGGCGCCAGATGCTTCAGCAGAGCCATTAGGCAGAAACGAATGCCTAAAGGGTTTAAACTCCCATCGGAGAACCCAAAATTTGACGGTCTACAGCACCCTAAGATCTGGCTGGAGGACCACATCTCCTCCGTCAGGCTACACGGAGGCAGTCAAAGTACTGCCATGCAATGCTTGCAGCTACAGCTACAGGGCGCCACCCGGGCATGGCTCAATAACATCCCACGCGAATCTATTCACAGTTGGGGTGAGCTGGTCTACAGCTTCGTGCGCAACTTTAAGGGCACGTACAAACGGCCCGCCTTAATCGAAGAACTGAGATGCTGCCAGCAAAGATCTGGAGAATCGCTGTGCTCTTACATCAAAAGGTGGTCCATCATCAAAAACTCCACGGAGAACATCTCGGAAAACCGCGTGATTGATGCATTCAACGGTGGTGTCCGCCGCATGGAACTCAGGGAGGAGCTAGGCCGCTCAAAGCCCCAGACCATCGACCACCTGATGGAGATCGTGAATCGGTTGGCCCATGGAGAAGATTCGGTGAAGAATCGTGTTCACTCTGACGAGGAGGCATCAATCAAACACAGACGCGATCGCCGGGGCATCGCATGCGCGTCTACGACGATCGCGATGACGTCAACATGGTCACAGCCGGCTATGCCGATAGACGCGACGATAACCGCAACAGCGGATACCGCAGCGGCGGGTACCTCGACTCCGGGAAAACCACGCAAGTATGGCAACGCCGCACTCGCGATGAGGCACCCGCGACCTCCATCGAGGAAAAAATGTCCGGGCCATGCACGGTACACTTCTACATCGACAAGCATGATGGCAAGAGAAAGTCCAGCCACCTCCTCAAGGACTATCGCGAGTTCCTCAAGCTACACGAGGGATTGGTTCGAATGAACTGCAACGCAGTCAAAAGAGGCTACAGAGCCGCTCCAGGCGCCGTGGCACATGGCGCACCACCACCACCACCCGGGACACCCCCGAACGGAGTTGCACCAGACCAGCACCACGGAGGCGAACCGTATCCACAGGCCATGGGTACCATGATGATCCAAAAGGGGCGCCCCTCCAACACGGTGCAAAAGGCCATAACTCGCCAAGCCAACTTGGCCACGCGCTCGCCACCATCCACCACTGAGTACCTCAGTGGCAGCGAGTCATGCATTACCTTCGATAAACACGACCACCCGCCTCAAGTACCTCGCCCAGGTCATTGCCCCCTCGTACTCGAGGCGCAAATTGGAGGCTTCGACATGAGTTGCGTCTTCATGGATGGCAGAAGCGGCATCAACCTCATATTCGCGAGTACCTTGCGAGCAATGAGGATCCCTCTAACCTGCTTGGAGGCATCGGACACAACGTTCCATGGCATCGTCCCAGGGAAAGGTGTATACCCCTTGGGAAAAATCAACCTCGACGTCATCTTTGGCACGCCGAAGAACTTCCGGCGCGAGCGCATCGACTTTGAGGTCGTCGACTGGCCCTCACAATACCATTGCATCCTTGGGCGCGTCGCATTCGCCAGGTTCATGGCAGTACCCCACTACGCCTACCTGCAGATGAAAATGCCAGGTCCTAACGGCGTCATAACGATCAACAGGAACTTTGAGCGATCTGACACTTGCGACAGGGAATTCAATAGAATCTCCCAGTCTTTCGGCATGTAGGAGGAACTCGCAAGACTGAAAGAGACGACAGACAACAGTCTGCCTCCCTTGAGTAGGACAAGCTCACCTGATCTCTCCTTTGACTCATCCGTGCACACAAAGTAGGTGCAGGTCCATCCATCGGATCCCGCCAAGACGGCCCTCATCGCCAACAACTTGAGTCCCGCATAGGAGCTCGCGCTCGTCGAATTCCTCTGTGAGCACTGGGGAAATTTTGCCTGGTGTCCTGCGGACATGCCAGGAGTTCCCTGGGAATTCGTCGAGCACGCACTCAACAACAACCCCGACGCAAGGCCAGTCAAGGAAACAATCAGGCGATTGTCTGAGCCACGAGCGAAGGCAGTCGGAATGGAGATCAACAGACTCCTCGAGGCCAAGTTCATACGTGAGATCAAGGAAAGCACTTGGCTCGCCAGCACGGTGCTGGTACCAAAAAAGGACACAGACATCCTCCGGATGTGTGTGGACTTCACTTCTTTAAACAAGCACTGCCCAAAATAACCCTTCCCGCTGCCACGGATCGACCAGATCATCGACTCCACCGTGGGATGCGAGCGCCTCTGCTTCCTCGACGCCTACTCAGGCTATAACCAAATTCGAATGAAGGAGGAAGATCAGGAGAAAACAGCATTTACAACGCCCTTTGGTGTGTTCTGCTACAACACAATGCCCTTCGGGCTAAAAAACACGGGAGCCACCTACCAGCGATGCATGCAGGCTTGCCTCAAGGAACAACTAGGTCGCAACATCCAAGTCTATGTCGACGACATAGTAATCAAGACCAAGGAGGAAGCCTCTCTAATCGATGATTTGCACGAAACCTTCGCCAACCTCGATCGCTACCGGATCAAGCACAATCCGGACAAATGCACCTTCGGCGTACCATCTGGGCAGCTACTCGGATACCTCATCTCCGCGAGGGGAATCGAGGCGAACCCAAAGAAGATAAAAGCCATACTAGCCATGGAGAAGCCGAAGAACATAAGAGGCGTCCAGCAACTGGCCGGATGAATCGCGGTCCTCAGTCGATTTATCAGTCGGATGGGTGAAAAGGCACTGCCCTTCTACCAGCTCCTCCGCAAAGCCGAAAAATTCGAGTGCACCAATGAAGCACAAGAAGCATTCGAAGATCTCAAGCGCTTGCTATCCACCTCGCCAGTACTGGTGACTCCACGAGAAAGGGAACCACTATTGCTGTACATCTCTGCCACCAACCAGGTGGTTAGCACAGTGCTCGTCGTCGAGCGAGCCAAGTAAAATAAAGTCCACGGTGTACAAGGCCCGGTATACTACCTCAGCGAGGTCCTCACGCCAACAAAACAGCAGTACCCGCACTACCAGAAGCTGGCGTACCGCGTCTTTATGACCGCCCGGCAACTGCACCACTACTTCCAGGAACACCCAATCGTGGTAGTCAACGACGCCCCGTTGGGGCATATCCTCAATAACCCCGACGCCATGGGGCGAGTCGCGCTTTGGGGAATAGAGTTGTCTCCATGAGACATCACATACGAAAAACACGACGCCATCAAGTCACAAGTGCTCCCTGACTTTCTCGTGCACTGGATGGAGAACCAACTCCCGGACAAGCCAGATATGTCCTACCTCTAGACAATGCACTTCGATGGGTCCAAATGGAAAGACGGAGCAGGCGCAGGTGTCATATTGACATCACCTCAAGGGGACAAGCTGGAATATATCCTGCGAATGCAGTTCACAGCCTCAAACAACGAGGCTGAATACGAGGCTCTGTTGCATGGGATGAGGATGGCAAAAGCCTGTGGCGCCAAAAAGCTCATCATATATGGCGACTCCAAGTTGGTCGTCAACCAAACAATGCACGTGTGCGACGCACTGAACGACAACATGATCGCGTACCGCGACCTCTACGATACACTCGAAGGAGACTTCGATGGTTGCGAGCTGCGACACATAGGTCGCGAAAGCAACGAGGAGGCGGACACACTCGCCAACATAGGCTCTACCTCTGCGCCCATACCACCTGGGTATTTCTCGAGCGCATATGCGAACGCTCCATCAAGCCAAAGGCCGCTGAGAAGAAAACAAGCGCAGCAACGGACTCGGGGACTATGCCACCCAATGAGCCAATGGCACTCGATGACTTGGAGCTGGACACAGGAATCGAGGGACCAATGAGCGTCATGATGATCGAGCAATCTTTGACGCAACCGTACATTACATACCTCCTCAGCAAGAGACTACCGGACGATCCGACAAATGCACGGCACATCCATCAATGGCGAACTGTATAAATGCAGCATCACAGGAGTGCTACAACGATGCGTCTCCATGGCTGATGGAAGAGAAATACTCCTCGACATCCATGAAGGGACCTACGGGCAACACGCAGGCAGTCGCGCCCTTGTCGCCAAAGCTATACGAGCTGGATTTTATTGGCCCACGGCCATACGCGACACCAAGGACACAGTCCAAAAATTCAATGCTTGCCAGCGATTCGCGGACAAGCTACACGCACCAGGCGCAGAGCTACGGCCTATTCCATTGGCCTGGCCCTTTGCACAATGGGGGCCTGATATGGTTGGCAAGCTGCCAAGATCCTCGCGCGAAGGCTACGTCTACCTCTTGGTGGCAGTCTACAAATTCACCAAGTGGATCGAGGCCATGCCAATGACCAACCAATCAGGGCACAGCGCAGTCAAGTTCTTCGAGTCCATCGTCTACCGCTTCGGCGTGCCACACAGCATTATTACCGACAATGGGACGAACTTCACATCCAAGGAGTTCCACGAATTCTGCGAGAACCTGGGGATCAACATCAGCTACGCCTCAGTAGCACATCCGCAGACCAACGGTCAGGTGGAAAAAGCAAACGGGCTCATCTGCAGCGGCATCAAGAAGCGACTCCTGCGACCACTCGAACAAGCGGCGGGTTGCTGGCCAGATGAGCTGCAATCCGTACTCTGGAGTCTACGTACAACTCCAAATAGAGCCACGGGCTACACGCCATTCTTTATGGTGCACGGAGCAGAAGCAGTACTACCTGCCGAGGTATGGTACAAAGCGTCGTGCGTGGTCGCTTACAGCAAACAAGAGTCATCCCTCACACTCGAGGATTCCGTCGACCTCCTTGACAAAGCAAGGGAAATCGTTGCGGAAAGATCAACGATCTACCAGCAGAACCTGCGCAACTACCACAGTAGAAGGCTTCGCCCCAGATCCTTCGTCGAAGGTGACTTGGTCCTGCGACTGAAGCAGCAGAGGCATCTCAAGCTCGAGTCCCCCTGGGACGGACCGTGCGTGATTACAGAAGTAATCTCAGGTGGCGCCTATCGCCTTAAAGACCTAGAGACAGGAGTCGCATACTCCAACGCTTGAAACGTGGCACAACAGCGACGCTTCTACCCCTAGTAGTTTTACTTTTTACGTCGCAAACAAGGCTACTCAGCCAAGGCTACTTAGCCGCACATTGTACCTTGCACTGTTCTTCGAATAAATAAAAGCTAAGTGCCCCAAAACTCCGTGTTCTCCTTTACTTTGTCAATTTTTATACTCGGGGGATGCGCCACCCATACGTACATTCTTGAACCAAGAACGCGATATCCTGAGTAGCTGGCACATCAATCGAACCCCTTAATACAAACCCTACCCAGCTGCAACGCACCTGGCAGGTTGACAAGGGACCAAGGAAAAAGATGGCCAGGCTAACGAAAAGGACTCGCATGGTGCAACGCACCCCACGCTTACAAAGATATTTGTACACATTCAACAATAAATTATCTACAAATATATATGAACTTTACAACACAAGTACACTTATGTGCAGGATACATATTTGGCTACCCTTGCAACAGAAGAACATTAGTTTGTTCCTCGAAGAAGTCGACGATCTCCTCGGCTGGGCGGTCCATCGTCTGATAGTGCAGCACCATATTCTAGGAAGATCCTGCTGGTGGCGCCGGTGGCCCAGAGGAAATGGCGGCGACATCCACGTCAGGCATGTGCAAACGCACCATTGAGAGGGCAGCCTTGGCACCAGCCACCAACTGCTGCCTCACGCACTCGCGTACCACGGACATATCTTGAAATTTGGTCAGGAGAGCCAGCAGGCTTGATGGAGTGTCATCTAGCGGGAACATCGCCCGATAGATGTTCTTCAAACACGACTGCGGCTTCTTCAGGAAGAGCAGCACTCGCGAGGTGCGATCCTGCAGGGTCGCCAATGCAGTCGCATGATCATGATCTACCCAGAAGTATCCACTCTCCTGAAGTTGCTCCTGGGTGAGATCATGAAGGCGGATGCCAATCCTATCCCTCTCCTCCTGCGGATGGTGTGCGCTAACAACTACACGAAGCAGCATCAACAGCATGAGTACAACGTACCATTGCGACTAACTACAAAGGAAAATATGAGGATGAGCAAACTAACACTTAAACTGGTCGCGCAGTTGCGTCACCTCGCCAAGCAGATATTCCTCGCGGGCGGCTGCTTTTTCATCCTTCGACTTCCGCACGTCCGCGCTACCGCGGATCACGGGAAACTCACGCTCCAGTTGCTTAACGCGATCACGAAGTCGCGAAAGCAAGGACAGCTCCTCTACCCTGGAGCGCGGTGGTGGCACTGTATCCTCAAGAGATGGCGAGTCCCGGGTTCCCCCCACAGGACCACTTGATGTACCCTACCAAAAAGTCAAGCCAGAGGCAAATAAGGCGACCAACTTAACACAAAGTCAAAAGTAACAGATGCATTCAGGATCAGCATAAAGTATCCACAAACACACTCGCCAGCAGGCATGTTCTCCAATCAAAAGGACAATTCATCAACTATTACAAAAAACTAACTACGGAGCAGCTGGCTTCTTCGACTTCGACGGCTTCGGGGGCTTCATCAAGTCCGTGGCAGTATCAGACACCATTGACTTTCCGCCAGCTCTTGAGGCTGAAGCCTTCGCGACCTTCTTAGCACGCTGGAGCTCCTCCGAATACTTGGCAACGGTATTTATCAATGAATGGCCATATTTGGCACAGGCAGTCGCAAAGGGAGCGAATACTACCTGCTGACCATCCGCGCAAACAGGCGTCGTCTTCGACACTGTAGAGGGATCTATCTCGACTCCGTGGGCTTGCACCATGGCAAGTGACATGGGCGCGCCAGCCGCGCGGAGGGAGTTCTTGTATGTGGCAGGCACACCCTCGGAGAGTGACTCCACCAGCTCGTCCACATTGTCGACTAGCTCCGCCTTCGGCATCAACTCCTCTTGGAGGCGACTAAGGGTGACCTTGGCCTTGGACAACGTATTTTTGACAGCGGCGCTACGGTCCTCGACTGCAGACACCGCGCCCGCCAGAGCGTCATCGCGACAAAGGGCCTGCGGGTCAAAGCTCAAATCGCCAGCATCTGCACAAAACACCCACACATGGATGAAATCTCTAACGCCACCGGCAAAACTCCAGATGTAGAGAAGGACAACAATAAAATATCTACCAGCAAAGGTACTTGAGAGGGCCTTGGCGACTAAGAACAGTTGCTCTTCGAACAACTTTTCCCTAGCCGCAAAGGAGGCACGCAGATCCTCTTCGCGCTTCTGTGCATCATTATGAGCCGCGATTGCCTCGCCGCGCCCCTTCACAGCTGCGGGTAACGTCTTTTCCAAGGTGGCAACGTTGCTTAGTAAAGCATTATGCTCAGCTACATGGCAACCAAAAGTTGACTATCAGTCGACCATACAAAAAAAGGAAGGAGATAAAAAAGAATAAGTGTCGAACACTCACTTTCGACGACGCGGTGACGCGACTCCAGCATTGCATGTTGGCAGCCCATTGCCATCACTTGCTCCGCCACTTGCGCGGCTTCCTTTACAAGGAGCTATCGCACAAAACAAGGGGTCAGAAAGGGCAACAGAAAACATTGACTGCCACACTAAAAAGAAAGGAAGATATACTTACATGGTTCTCTAGCGACTCCAAAGAGGTTCGTTGAACTGTCATCCGAGCAACCATTCAATGCTCCCCTACGTGAGGAGAGCTCAAAGAATTGTGCCCCGAGTGGGCCGCCGCCGGAGGAGAAGGAGCGCGCTCGACCTCTACCTTGGCCCTTGAAGCCGCGACTCCCAATTCTTTCAAAAACTCGACGTCGCCAGAAGATGATGACGCCTCTTGACTACAAGACCAAATCCACATTCAGAAAAGGGCAAACTCCAGAGCAAAACCAACAAGAAGAAAAACAGAAAAGAATGAATGACCTAGCAAACTTACCAGTTAAAGTTGTCAAGATCAAACGTGGCCGCCGCCGATTTCGACGAAGACTCCTTGGGCAATCGCATCTTCTTGCGAGAAGACGGTGCCAGAGCCCTCACAGGAATGGCTGGAATTGGCGACTCTGCACCAATAGCCGCGCCTCTTGGAGTCGAAGGATTCCACGCGTCGGAGTCCTTCCTACGCGAACGCTTGCGAGTATCCGGGATCTCGGACTCGGGGGCTTCCTCTTCCACATCAGATGGGACAGTCGACTCAGACTCGTCCTCTTCCAAAGCTTCGCGAGGAATAATCCCCTCAGGGAGAGGAGGCATACAAGGCGACACCGCCCAATCCTACATACAAACAGAACAAGTAAGCAAACAGAAAAGCAATCGTGAAAATAAGCTACTACGTAACACAACTATACCTCAGGAGGAGGATTCGAAGCATCAAAAGGAGGAACAACTGGTTCGCTCGGAAGCACATCCTTGACAGTGCACTTCGTGACCAGTCGAATCCTCTTATCCACCTCACTCGCGGACATGCCATCGACAGACACGCGAGTGGCATCATCAGCGCCACTCCATTGAAACATGGGATGGACTCTAGCTTGGAGAGGCTGGACGCGACGACACAACCAAGTTCTAATAAGAGCGCAGCCTCCCTCTTCTGTGCCTATGCGACTTTCGAGGTCGTAGACGCGCTGATACAGCACGTTCGTCTCCGCGAGTTCGCCAGGCATAACTACGTTCTTCCAAGAACGCATCTTCTTGCAGGGAGTCGCCGGATCGAAGGGAGCGAGTCCAAAGTGCTCATCTTTGGCCTTCTGATCGCGGACATAGAACCATTTGTCCCTCCATCCCTAGACAGACTTGGTAAGCTTGATGTCGAAGTAGGTGGCGGATGGGTCGACATGGATGCCGCAACCACCTACGTCATAAACTAAAGAGCCAGATGCAGACTGACGCTTCAATTTAAACAAGCGCTTGAAAAGACCAAAGTGTGGCTCGATTCCGAGACAGCACTCACAAAGGGTGATGAAGCAGGTGATATGGAGAATCGAATTTCGGGGCAACTGATGGAGCTAGAGCCCGTAGAAGCAAAGAAGCCCCTAAGAAAGGGGTGGAGAGGCAAGGAGAGACCGCAAATGACGAATGCGAGAAACATCACTCAAAAGCCAGCGGGAGGAGCAAGAATGGTCTCACCGTTGGGGAAGCGCGCATTGGCGACTGCCGCAGAGATAACTCCATTTTGGCGAAGAAAACAGAGATCCGACGCCTTGATAATGGAGGGGTGCCATGCACCATTGGTCACACGAGTGCCCGCGACCTTCTTCTTCACGCCGGTGGCAGTGTTGGTGCCTGCAGCAGTGGATCCACCCTTCTTCTTCGTCGCGGCAACGGTGGCCGCGGAATCAGCGGCAGCACCTCCTTTCTTTTTCCCCATTGTGCGGCAGCGATGAGAGTGCAGAAAGTAGCTTGGAAACGAGCGAAGGTGGTCCAGCACCGTGGAGGAGATGAGCGCAGGGAAAAGCAGAAGAATAGCAGCAATGGCGATGGCAGCAAGGAAGAAAAAGCGCAGATGGAAAACTACCGCCGCAGCACCGCTACTTAACCCCTGGGAGATGCAATCCAACGGCT
This sequence comes from Avena insularis, assembly GCA_023614405.1. NCBI lineage: Eukaryota > Viridiplantae > Streptophyta > Magnoliopsida > Poales > Poaceae > Avena > Avena insularis. Next base: position 169,483 of record JAJUPC010000491.1, on the reverse strand, counting down.
GACAAAAACCCTATTGGACGCGTGGCACGCATCGCGTTGGACACATGGAGAAGAGGAAGCGCGAATCGTCCCCCCACTTCTACCATTACGCGCGGAAATCGAGGAGGCGCAATTAAAAATAAGATTACGCACGCCCAGTCAAATCAAAGTCAGAAAGTGGGACCCACCGCTCGTCACTTCCCGTCAAACTCGCTCATGCGGGAAACTGAGGTCATACAAGCGTCAGCACTGACGTCACCAAGGCTACGCAGCGGAAAACTTCGACTATTTTTAGTCCTTGCTGGAGTCTTCGACTCCACCAAGCACTCGGGGGTTACTCCCATAGGGAGCGCTGGTCGCGCACCCTACGACTTTTTCTTTTCTTGTTGCAGGAACGTGGACAATCACAAAGCAAACCCAACCACTCGAAACACAGTTCGATTACGGACGTGGGTTACTCTCATAGGGAGCACCGGAAACAAATTCGACTGAAACAAGCAAGCAAAAGACGACAGCAGTCGCAAAAGTGTTTTAGTCCCTGCCTGAGTCTTTGACTAAAATAAGCAAGCAAAAGACGACAGCAGTCGCAAAAGTCCTTTAGTCCCCGCCTGAGTCTTTGACTCAACCAGGCACTCGGGGGCTACTCCCATAGGGAGCGCTGGTCGCGCACCCTATGATTATTTGCACAAAAACTGTGTGTTGGTAACATCCGCACGCGCAACCTCTGGCGACACTGCCTCATAAATTTTCCCTACAAAGAGACTACATCTCCTGGGACGCCCGAATTGTCTCCGCGATGATAAAATTCGGATGTCGCGCTTATGGCATGAAGGTAAGACCTGAATAAGGCCTGGCAACACATTTAACTACGCACTACCAGAAATGTATCCGTGCCTACAGGTATGATGAACATGCCTTGACGGACGCGTCGAGTGCTCACACCCATATAACTAGAATTCGACTCCTGTAAGACCTCCGTGGCCCGAGTCGAATTACGCTAGCACTTTTCCGGATTCGAGTCCGGGGACTCGAATTTGAGTAGATTGCGTTGTTTCACCCTAAGGTCGTTAACTGATACCGATACTTCGGTTATATCAGGCACGTATATCAACAATCCCTATGATACAAATAAAAGCAATCGAAATGTACTCATTTAGGCACTCGAAGGCTTCAAAAAGTCCCTAGTCGAATCTACGATTCCACTAGACACTCGGGGGCTACTGACATGGGTATACCCTACAGGTACTCGAGCTTGGTATATACGGTCCAAATACATACAGGCCCACGATGTCGCCAAGGCCCGGATAGAGGGACTGGAGTAACCTACGGACTCTCGATTGCTTGAAGAACAAGAAGAAGCAAAAGATAGAAAGATTAAAGGGAAAACCCTAACTTGTAACCGACTCGACCTGCTACCCGAGACCTAGCCTATCTACATAAAGGCTAGGAGGGGGTGGCGAGAAGGACATACGCAACCCTAGTTTCCACAACCTTCGCCAGATTACATATACACACCATTGTAACTTTCGACTCCCTCAATAATTCCACGAGCAGACAAGAAGGAGTAGGGACCTCTACGAGGCCTGAACCTGGGTAAATCCTTTGTCCCCTGTGTGCTTGTTTGCTAGCCGATAGATGTCTCCAGCACTCCCTCCTTCTCCAAAACCCAAGTCCATAACAATGGGTATTGATGAGTTAAACCCTCGTCAGACGCTGAATGTGAACTATGAATCTGTCGATATTTTTCTTTCTTATTATGTACTGCTGCATCTTTCAAATGGTACTGAACCTATAAAAAGTTTTGTTCGATACTTGTTCAAATCAACCGGTCAAGTGCAGAATATGGTCTCGCTTTCCTTTTGAATCAGTCCTTACTACATCTATTGAATTTCATTGTCCACATTGCTGAATCTATCAATTCTTTTGGTCACTTTCTATGTAGTGCCACAATCTGTCAAGTGCTGCTGAATATGAATCGGGAATCTATCTGATATTTGTACGGTCTATTCTATACTGCTGAATCTTCCAAATGCTACTGAATCTGTCAAATGTTCTATCGTTTCTACTAGTACAATATTTTGTAGAACGAACTGTGATGTACTGGTACTTGGTTAGATGAAGTGCATCAGATTGTCTTGCTTTTCTTTTGAAACTTAGCATTGTTACAATTATCTGGATGAATCTTGGGCATTTTGGGTTGCCATGGGTGGTCACAGAGGCATTGACGTAAGGAGGAGGTACTCACACAGAAGCAGACTTGATCATCAGTTTTGCTTGCTCCAATGATTGAGTCTATTCGGAGAACAGGCCAAACTGATCGTGTGCCAATTTTTTTTAGCTGGAACAAGAACTGATTCTCTCTATACTGCTATTGAATTTCAAGCAGGAAAGCTACTGAATCTCTCAAATGTTCTTTCATTGCTATTACTAAAGCGTTTGTGCAACTAATACTGATGTACTGGTATGGTATTTCATTGTCTGTATTGCTGAATTGGTGACTTTTGAAATACTACTGAATTGGTCAAGTGCTCTCGAATATTAACTTCGAACCTGTTGATAATTTTTCTACCTTATTCTATACTGCTGAATTTTGATATGAATATCTGCCAAAAATAATTATCGCTTTTCCCCTGCCCTCCCTGAGGTCTTTGTTTCGAATTCGGTAGAGCACATCACAATGCAATTTTTATTAACCAGGAGAAGAAATATAGTACTCCCTTCGATCCAAATTAATGTTCTCACATTTGTCTAGATTCTGACATATATAGTCATGTTGTAGTGCTAAGACACGTCTGAATCTAGTCATGTTTTAGTGGAGTAGCTCATTCGGCCCCTCTTTAGCCCAGAACATTTTAATTTAGCCTTTTCAGAGTCAGGTACTGCTGACCACAGGCCAGCGGTAATTTGAGAAAGGATCCCATGGAGCATAGCCGAGAACATATTAGTTTGGCCTTTTACGAGTCAGCGGACTGCTGAGCACAGGCCAGTGAAATTTGAGTATGAAGATCATAGAGCATAACCTATGGAATATAACCCACGTAGAGCAATAGCCAAACTCTTTTTAATTCGGCCTTTTGGGCATTGCCCCCCCCACGTCTCATAATAAAAAAACTCTGCCTACCCAAGTTTTTAAGAAAATACCCCATTGTGTGGCATTTTATAAATTGAGATGCCAAGAGCACTGTCCTATTCTATTTTAAAAGAGATAAACGTAAACACATAAAATATTTTAAAAAGACTAATACAGAAATTGTAGTACTAATATAAGTTTAATGATATTTTTTCTATAAATATCTTTGTTGTATTTGGCACTCAGTTTACGTATATTTGATTTGAAGGTCTTTTGTTCGAATCCCCTTTGTGTGTGTGTATCTTGGATTTACATTTTTTTCTTCTAGCAATATCGCATTACAGAGAGGCTGACATCATGGACCCACCAGCATGCAACGTCCTTGGAGTTTGTTTTGAGGGTGGGTTCGAAACAAAAGTTGAAATACTTGTATAGAGAGGCTCACATCAGGGACCCACCAGATAAAACATACAAGGCTACATCAGGGACCCTTAAGCTAGAACATGCTAGAGAGGTTGACATAAGAGCCCTAGCAGTAAGACCATATACGGCTGCCCCGGTGAAAACAACAGACGCGGCCGAAAAAAAAGTCCATCACACACACGTTGCACTTACAGAGAACCTAACATGTCGGACCCAGCAGGCCCAAGCATAGCCCATGAAATTAGCCTATCAGCCCCAAGGATAGCCCAATACCTTTTAATTCGGCCTTTTTGTGGTCTTGCGGCCACCGACCGTAGCCCATTCAATTTAGGAGTGAGCCCATGGAATATAAGCCATGACGAATATGGCATCCACCCCGAGTTAGCCCAGAATATTTTTAATTCGACCTTTGTGAGCATTTTTGTACTCTGAGGCTGACATCTGGGACCCGAAAAAATAGTCCAACATACACACGTTTCTTTCAAATAGAGGCTGTCAGCTGGGACCCAGCATAGACATGTTTCCTGCATAGAGGTGGTTGACATCTGGGACCCAGCAAGTTTCCAAGGTCAAAATAGCGGACATGGCCAAAAAAAAGTACATCATACGCACGTTTCATTTACAGAGAGGCTGATATGTGGGACCCAGTAGTGCTACCTTATACAGATGCTGCATCGAACAACATAGCCAGTTCAAAACAGGGAGGCGTGAGCGAGAAAAAAGTTCAACATGTACACGTTTCTTTTAATGATAGGCTGAAATGGGGAACCCAACAGCATGAGCAAATGGCAGATTCATCGAGCAACGCTATCTAGTTCAGAATAGGGTAGCACTAGAGAAGAAGAAATTCCATCATACCCACGATTCTTCTAATATGAGGCTAACATAAGGGACCCACCAGCCTGAATAAACGGCTGATGCAGTGAGCAAAGCTATCAAGTTCGGAACACGAAGGCGCGATAGAGGGTAAAAAATCCATCATACACACGTTTCTTATAATTAGAGGATGACATGTGGGGCTTAGGAGGTTGGTTAGACGGTAGATGCGTCGAGCAGCGCTATCAACTCGGAACGAGGTAGTGCTAGCGAACGAAAAAAATCCAACATACACACGTTTCTTCTAATGAGAGGATGACATGTGGGGGCCAGCATTGTGATTAAACGGTAGATGCATCGAACAACACTATCAAGTTCGGAACAGGGTAGCACGAGCAAAGGAAAAAAATCCATCATACACACGTTTCTTCTAATAAGTGGATGACATGTGGGGCTCAGGACGTTGGTTGAACGGTAGATGCGTCGAGCAGCGCTATCAACTCGGAACGGGGTAGCGCCAGCGAAGGAAAAAAATTCCATCATACACATATTTCTTCTAATGAGAGGATGACATGTGGGTCCCAGGAGGTTGATTAGACGGTAGATGCATCGAGCAGCGCTATCAACTTCAGAACAGGGTAGCGCAAGCCAAGTAAAAAATTCCATCATACACACGATCCTTCTAGTGAGAGGCCGACATATGGGACCTAGCAGCCTGACTAAACGGCAGACGCCTCGATCAATGTTATCGAGTTCAAATCAGGAAGGCACGACCGAAAAGTATGGTCCGCTAGAAACACTGACGTCCGGGACCCACGCGCCTCAGAAGACTTCGGCGAGTCAACATCGCGCGAGGAAACAAAAATCTTGCTTCTGCCACGCGCCAGCCGAGCTTCCTCCATGTTGTTAGCAGATCCTTCGTAGTAGAGGGCCACGAAACGGGAAAAAAAGTTTCCTATCGGTCACAGTCGAGCCGAGAATTTCGTCACAGAAGACGCGCCTTCTACGACGACCATCGGGCCAATTCGTTGCGGAACGAAACTTTTCTTATAGTGAACCAAACTACAAATAGAGAAAAACCCATCCTAATATGGAGTAGTACAACTTAACAACTTATACGAGGACTTTGTGGTCTTCTCAGGCGACTTGGCAGCATCCTCTACGGGCAACTTGGCTGCATCGTTCCTAGTGCAATCGCCAAGTAGTAACTTGTGGATGTTCGGCAGCACACCACTATGCATGATGGTAACGTCAGCCAGCAGCTTACTGAGCTCCTCGTCGCTCATGAAGTCGAGCATCACGTGCCTCATGATGATGTGGATCTTCTTGTTGTCCTTCACGGCTTGCCCGTCAAGCTTTAGCAGCTTGGTGTGAGGTACTCAAGAGTGGCGGCGAGTTAGAAGGGAGCTCTGAAGCCTATGCGCTGGGAGTATTGACCCTCCTTGAGGTAACGCCCGATCCGGCCGACGGGGAAATGCAGCGCGACCTTGACGGACCTCGACACCTTCTTCTTCCTATGGCTGCCTGGTGCGAGATTGCGACCTGGAGTGGCCATAGCAGGATTCTGAAGCCGGCGACATGTCTTGTTTTTCTCCACGGCCTTTGTCGCCGCCACCTAGGACTTCTTCTTCTTCCCACGGCCATAGCTGCAACGTCTTAAAGGAGCAAGGGGAAGAAGAGGAAAAAAGGTTAATTGTGGAGGGCCAGTGAAGGTGCCCAGGTCCCTTATATTGAAACTTTAACAGTGTCGTTTTTACTGTTTTACAATTATGAATTTTGTATACTAAAAGGTTGTGTGCATCAACCAATGCATAAGATGGGGTTCGACTCCCCTTTTTTTAAATACAGAAATTGTTTTGAGTTGTGACGATGTCCAATCTATTCTAGATCCAGCTCTGCGCCTCCGCCCCTTGGATGTGAACCATTGTTATTTGGAGTACTATTGTATGATACTGCCATGACCTTGGTCATTCTTTCCACGTTTCCTTATTTTCTTTCACTTTTTTGAAACATGGTCAGATGTGTCAGCATGAAATTCAAACATAGAAGTTGTATCTTTCAAAACAATAGTTGGTTTTCAGTATGAGTGTGTGGGTACAATAATTAGTATATATGAATTTCGGACAAAGTTACAAGCAATATATCACGTACTTGTAGTTCAAATTTTACCTACTTTGGTTTTATTGACAAAATGTCATTTAATTATGCAAAATTAGCTAGAAGGCTTGAAAATTCATGAAACTTGTTAACCATAAAACATACTCAATTTTATGTGAAATTTAGTGTGCTATGGCATTCAGAGCCATACGCTTTGCTTTTTCTTTAAAAAATAATTATATGTGGAACTTCTAAAATTATTTAACAAAATTCTATATATAAAAGTTGAAAAGTCCAATTAACAACATTAGTATGCCATGCCAATATGCACCTCGTCTACCAGAAATGGACTTGTTATTATAAATTATGTAGATAATGGCCACGACCTTTGTCATTATTTAATTTGAAACCAAGTATGTTAACACATCGTTGGTCATATTGTGAAGCAAGTGTTTTTAAATCTTGTCAAAATTCATGTTTATCATTTACAAAAGAGGACACCAACCATAAGTGCTTACCTTTTTTATTATTTTCTATAATTTTGTTTAATTTATCCCAAAAAAACGGGATGAGTGATGCAGACATGACATTGACATTGGTAACTTGGCTTAAAATGTGAACAACGTTCATATATGGTTGTGACCATATTGTGTAGCAAGTTTTTCGAAAGTTGTCCAAATCCATGTTTGTAGTTTTCGTCCAAACAAACACAAATATAACAGGATACCATTTAAGTTTCGACTATGTTCATTACATCCCCCATCAAAAAAACTATGTATCGTTACACACATGGAAATAAGTATTTTCATATAGTACTAACATGCGGTGGAAATTATTTATATATTGCTAGAATACAGTGAGTGCACTCTAAGACAAATTATCCGGACGTACTTAATTACTAAAAACAAATCCTATCACTTGGAAATTGAAAAGTATTTTCCTAAAAGTTCGGAACTCTCATTGACAATATTATTTACCGAAGTCAAGATACTTCCTAGAACGATATATAGTACACTGCTCGCCTATTCTCTAGATGCCATTTAATTTTGCACCTGGGAACGCTTCTTCGGGGGGTGAGGGCGGGAAGAGACCTCCTTGTCGTCGTCCTTGGCCTCCTCCCTATCGTCGTCTTCGGCCTCCTCCACAACGTTCACCTCAGACTCCTCCTATTTCTTGGTCTCATCTTCCGTCTTATCGGAGTCGCTCGGCGTTGGTGGTGGCATCCCTTTTAAAAAGCGCTGCTATTGGCTATCTTCTTCATTAGAGGAGTCAGACAGCGGTGACAACCATGTCCCATCGACTGAGTTTGGGCTTCCAGGCGGAGTTTCGGGGCTTTTCCCATTTTTCAGGTCAATAGACGTGTTCTATAGAGAGTTGTCATATGACATTTTGGAAGGAAATAGAGAGAGACTGAGTTCTAGGCAATGGTAGGTTGGTGTTTTGGGTGAAAGGAGGGGTGCGTACTGTTGAAATTTATAATGTCTATTTATAGTGGTCCTTTTGTTAATACCCTGAAAAGTATACCAAAATATCATAAATATATTATACCAGACTCGTTCCGTCAACAAAAAAAGGATTATACCAGACTCGTCGGTTCTTGATTTTTCTCGGCCTAGAGAATTTAGGAGGCACCCACTTTATCAAACAATGAAGAGAATCATGCATATCCTACTCAATTACTCGGTGTCTCTTACTTCCTGCATTAAAAATTAAGTATCTCTAGTAGTACATGCTTATCTACAATACTAATAGTATATGTATACTCTTCACAAAGTTGCGCCACTGAACTTGATTTTTGGTGATATGGTGTGGGCCTCATATTTTCTACACCAATGCATCTCAGACAAGAAGTATAATCATTGCGTGAAAGCTTATATGGAAAGGAAGGAGAAATGGAGAGGATGGTGTATGGATGGTGAGAGTGGGAAAGGAGAGAGAAAATCTACTAGTAGTACGTGTACTAGTACCGCGTGTTAGGAACCCATCATAATATGTAACTTTTATGCTGAAGTTAGATAGGAACCACGATCAACTTTGTGTGAAACGAATGGCTTTTAGCATTCTGACCATATTATTTGGACTTTCGTCACAAAAAACATTATCGTCCTCACTAGGGAAAATTGAATGTATTTTTTCCTAATTGTTGGAAATTCCCACATGCAACAATGCTTACAATGCCAAGATACACTGATATACCAAACTATTGTGGGAAGACTATTAAATTGTAAACTATGATGTCAATGTGGCCTTGATGACCTAGGTCGTTTGGGTTGAAATAAACCGGATAATTTCCATACACATGGTAGGATAATGTTATGAAGCTGTTTTTCCAAAACATATCTAATCCCATGATTATCGTTTTCATGGCACGTGGTGCACAAGACATGATATTACATGATCAGTAAAACTTTTCTTTTTTGTTTTTCGTTTATTTAATGTGATCATTTTCAAAACGGGTTCAAAATTGCCAAGATGCAAAATCTTAGGAAAATGTTGAACCTGTTATCAAAACTCTCGGTGGTTTTTGATATATTAATTGCCCCCCGATGGGTACCTCCAAAAGCTTTTTCATAAAACTTTCAAATCAACCTGTAGTTTACTTATTGTAGTTCACATTGTACCTAATTTCGAGAAATCAATATAAAGTCATTCAAGTGGGCGAAATTAGCTAGGAAATTTAAGAACTCATAAAACATGGGAAATCGTGAGTACAACTTGTTGGTCCATTATATATATCTGAAAACTTCGCTTCTGGCATTTATATCCATATTATTGAGACTTTCTTTACATGAAAGAACAATGTCGACATCACTCGGAAAATTGAGAATATTCTTTCCTTATAGTTGGAAACTCACCCCGACAACATTGTTTACTATAAGAAGATGCCCCCATCTAACTCCTAAAAGACAATTTTTTCAATATGAATCTATCACGCTTACTTATAGCTCAAGTTTGACCTAATTTCATCAAATTGTCAAGATGCAAAATCTTAGAAAGAAGTTTAACTTGTTGTCAAAAATCTCAGTTGTTTCTGATATATTAACTAAACCCCCGATGGGTACATCCAAAAGATTTTTCGTAAAACTTTCAACACAACCTATAATTTACATGTATTTCAAACTTGACCTAATTTAGATAAATCGACATAAAGTCACTTTCAAGTGGGTAAAGTTAGCTATAGGAAGAAGTTTGAAACTCATAAAACATGGGTATCATAAGTACAACATGACGGTCCAATATATATGTCTGAAAGCTTGGCTTGTGGCATTCAGATCCATATCCTTCGGAGTTTCTATACGGAAAGGAACAATCTCATCATCACTCCGAAAACTGAGAATGTTATTTGCTAGTCTTGATCCAACGGTTAATGTTCAAAGTTAATCTGTACAATGTATGCAGTGGTATGGTATTGTAAGAGATAAGACAAGATAAATATAACAAAAGAAGTACAACAAATGGACGATCTAATGGTAGGTCTCGTAGGAGCGAGGTGCTTGAGAGTTAACACAACCGATGGAAGTACAAGTTACATCAAGGACCTCATTAAAAAGTGAAAATTGCATCCAAGTCCATGCATTTAGCACAAGGTCCCTGAAACTGAATCTTTCTAGATGCTAAGAATGGAAAAGAAGATCCAGCGGTTAACAATGTTTGAATTTGCCAGTCTTGATCCAATGGTCAATGTTCAAAGTTAATCCCCACAATATATGTAGTGGTATGGTATTGTAAGAGATAAGAGACAAGATAAAGATAAGATAAGAAGTACTGCGAATGGCTGATCTAATGGTAGGTCTCATAGGAGATAGGTGCTTAAGAGTTAATACAGTCGGTGGAAGTACAATAAACATCAAGGACCTCATAAAAATGAAAATTGCATCCAAGTCCATGCATTTAGCATGAGGACCCTAAAACCGAGCAATGAAATACTGTGTGTGTTTTGAGGTTTGCACATACTAGCGTTCATCGTGCTAAAGACTATCTATAGAATCTTTCTTGATGCTAAGAATGGAAAAGAAGATCTGACGGTTAGAAATGCTTGGATTTGCTAATCTTGATCCAACGGTCAATGTTCAAAGTTAATATGTACACTATATGTAGTGGTATGGTATTGTAAGAGATAAGACAAGATGAAAATAATATAAAAGTATTGCGAATGGCCGATCTAATGGTAGGTCTCGTAGGAGCGAGGTGCTTAAGAGTTAACACGGTCGGTGGAAGTAAAAGTTACATCAAGGACCTCATAAAGAATGAAAATTGTATCCAAGCCCATGCATTTAGCATAAGGACCCTGAAACTGCTAGATACTAAGAATGGAAAAGAAGATACAACGGTTAGCAATGTTTGGGTTTTCTAGTCTTGATCCAAAGGTCCATGTTCAAAGTTAATCCGTAAACTATATGAAGTGGTATTTTATTGTAAGAGATAAGACATGATAAAGATAAGATAAGAAGTACTACGGATGGTTGATCTAATGATAAGTATCATAGGAGCTTGCTGCTTGAGAGTTAACACGGTTGATGGAAGTACAAGTTACATCAAGGACCTCAAAAAAAATGAAAATATCATCCAAGTCCATGCATTTAGAACAAGGACCATGAAACTGAGGAATGAAGTACACTGTGTTTTGAGGTTTTTGCGTACTAGCGTTCATCATGCTAAAGACTATGAGTAGAATCTTTCTACATGCTAAGAATGGAAAAGAAGATCCAACAGTTAGAAATGTTTGGATTTGCCAGTACTGATCAAACGGTCAATGTTCAAAGTTAATTCATACACTATATAGTGGTGTGGTATTTTAAGAGATAAGACAAGATAAAGATACGATAATAAGTACTATGAATGGCCGATCTAATGGTAGGTCTCGTAGGAGCGAGGTGCTTGAGAGTTAACACGGTGGGTGGAAGTACAAGTTACATCAAGGACCTCATAAAAATGAAAATTGCATCCAAGTCCGTGCATTTAGCACAAGGACCCTAAATCTGAGCAATGAAGTGTGTATTTTGAGGTTTGCACATAGTAGCATTCATCATTCTAAATACTATCAGTAGAATCTTTCTAGATGCTAAGAATGGAAAAGAAGATCCAACAGTTAGCAATGTTTGGATTTGCTAGTCTTGATCCAACTGTCAATGTGCAAAGTTAATCCCTACACTATGTAGTGGTATGGTATTGTAATAGATAAGAGACAAGATAAAGATAAGATAAGAAATAATGCGAATGACCAATCTAATGGTAGGTCTCGTAGGAGCAAGGTGCTTGAGTGTTAACACGGTCGGTGGAAGTACAAGTTACATCAAGGAACTCATAAAAATGAAAATTGCATCCAAGTCCATGAATTTAGCACAAGGACCCTGAAACTGAGCAATGAATTAAGTGTGTGTTTTGTGGCTTATGCATACTAGCATTCATCGTGCTCAACACTATTAGTAGAATCTTTCTAGATGCTAAGAATGGAAAAGAAGATCCAACGTTTAACAATGTTTGGATTTGCCAATCTTGATCCAACAGTAAATGTTCAAAGTTAATCCGTACACTATATGTAGTGGTATGGTATTATAAGAGATAAGATAAGATAAGAAGTATAATACTGCGAATATGTAACATCTCAAGATTTTAAAATTAGGACAAAAATAATTTGCATTTGCATGTCATTCATGATCATTGCATTGTATTTTGGCAGCATAAACAATTCTCATATTGGATTAATGAATAAAACCTAAGTTATATATGTCACTTTATTCCTAAAGGGAATCAATTAGGCTTTATTAAAACCCATTGTTGCTAAGAAATCAAGCATTCCTAAATATTAGCCTATGTTGTTCAACTTGAATTTTGAAAAAAATGAAAACAAATTTGAGTTCATTTGGAAATCATATGGAAAAGATATGAGGGAAATAGTAAAACAGAAAAAAGAAAAAAAACTAAATAGCCTAAACTAACGGGCAGCCAAAGCCAGCCCGTATCATATCTACCGCCTGCACCTGTGCACGAGCGGCGGTGTAGCGCCGCCGAAAAAACGGGACGGTCCAATCCTTCCACAAGGCCACCCGGACAGATCCCCTTCCCCTCTATTTTTTTTCTTTTATTTTTTCTCTCCGCCGCTCTCGCTGACATGCGGGTCCTGCCTGTCATCCCCGTCCCTCGTTCAAATCCTGCACGAACACGAGTTCGTTGCCCACCGATGCAAAATCCTCGTGATTTCTCCGTATCTCGTTCAAATTTGTGAGCCCTACGGCACGAAACCCACTCCATATATACTCCCGCATCTGTCCCCGTCTTTTTTCCGAAATTTCGCTAACCCTGGCTACCTTTCAAGCTCCAACGGATCTCGTTGGTGTCCATCTCTGTAGAAGCTCCAGAAGTCGAGGTTGCCATCGCTGGGAACTCCCAGAGCTCTGTTTCTCCCTCTATCCTTCTTTGCTCGTTCCTCCGCATGCTCCAAACATTTTTTCCCCATCTACAGAGAGCCAGAGCTTGCCTATGACGCCACCAGAGCTCCACTAGACACGAGCTCGACCAGCCACTAGCCGTTGTTGCTCGGAGAGGAGGGATACATCATCGAGCACGCCATCTTGACGATGAGGGGGAGGAGATCACCGTAGGAGGTTTTCTCGAACTAGAATAGCTTCATAGCGTCATCACCGCCAACTTTTGGGTCCGCAGCATAGAAAACAAAAAAATTCCTACGATGAGAACTACACGCCAAGATCTATCTACTAGGTACAGAGCAACGGGTGGACATACATCCATGGAGAACTTACCCTCGAAGACAACGAGTTCTGTTAATGAGTAGGAACTCGTGGTTGATGTAGTTGTACACTTGCCGATCTCAAGATCGTGAGGATGTCCGAGCGCCGCAACTCAGCAGCGCATCCACACTCGCACACACGTTCAAGCCACCGGACAACCTCCACCTCCTCGCTCTAGCGATCCAGCGGAAGCAGCAACTCCTTCTGCATTTAAATGCCACTGGAACATGTATCTCGCTAATCCGAGACCATGGGGAATAATTCTAGAGGGGAGAGATCCTTCACAAGGAGGTGTGAGGATGAAGGAGGAATGGGTGGTTTTTATAGGAGGAGGGGTGCCCCTCTCTCCATGGTCGGCATGGGGGTGACCTCACCTCCCCCATTCATGTGGTGGTAACTCCTCCACATTAAAATGCCTCTTCACATTCCCTTTTAAATTCTCCACTTTAAATGCATTAAGTTTCTCCAAATTTAATGCTCTCTCATTTAATAAAACTCTTTTATTAAATTTATTCAGAATTTTGTTAATTACTTTAATTAACAAACATTCACATATAGGCCCTTGCAATATTTCAATATCACATGCAGAAACACCTTCTGCAATTTCACCCGAAAGAGTTTCCGGTCTCTATTGAAACAATTCCTGTGCTTTGCAATTCTTTCATCTGAAACATATGTGCTCCAAAATGGTGTCCGGTAACTCTTAAGTGTGCCACCCTACGGTTCGCGAATAATGCAGACATGATCGAGACCCTTCTCCGATCAATAATCAGCAGCGGGACCTGGAGATCCATACTGACTCCTACACATTCAACGATGACTCCTGTGATCGTGAGAACCTTTAATGCTTGTAACTAAATCCCTTTGTCTCTTGATATATTACATGTCCAACATTCGATCATCGGTATCTCCATACCTAGTTTGATCACGTTACCGACATGCACTTTTTTCTCGTTCCCGTGATATAACATTCTAGTGATCACATCACTTGCTTGCAAGCTATCCTAATATGATATCACCGAGAGGGCCCAGAGTATATCTATCTGTCATCTGGATTGACAAATTCCACTCTTGATCCATGAGCCTCAACATAACACCTTCAGAGTAATCGAACCCATCTTTATAGTCACCCTGTTATGGTGTGATGTTTGATGTTATCAAGATACTCTTCCGGTGTTAGCAATTAACATGATCTCATGGTCTAAGGATAAAGATTACTTCGTATGATGTTATAGCAATATAAACATAATGACTTGATCGTAATGCTATACTTCGGATGAATGTTCATCACATCATTCCACCAATGGTGTGACCTTGTTATTAACAACATCCAATGTCCATGATCAGGAAACCTTGATCATCCTGTTAATCAACAAGCTAGTCTATAAGAGAGGCATGACTAGGAACCCTTTTTGTTTATTAAACACACATGTATTGATGTTTCCTATCAATACAATTATAGCATGCAAAATAAACATCTGTCATATACAAGGAATACATAATAACAACTTTATTATTGCCTCTCAGGGCATATTTCCTTCAGTCTCCCACTTGCACTAGAGACAATAATCTAGTTCACATAGTGATAAATCTAACACCCATGGAGTTCTGGTGTTGATCATGTTTTGCCTTAGGGAGTACTTTAGTCAACGGATCTGCTACATGCAGGTCCGTGTGCACTTTACAAATCTTTATATCTCCATCCTTGACATGCTCGTGGATGGAGTGAAACCGGCGCTTAATATGCTTGGAATTCTTGTGAGACCTTGGTTCCTTGGCGTTGGCTATGGCTCCATTGTTGTCACAATAGATCACCATCGGGTCCAACGCACTGGGAACCACACCCAGTTCCGTTATGAACTCCTTCATCCAAACCGCTTCCGCGCCGCTCAAGCAAAGAACATATTCCGCCTCTGTTGTTGATCCATCCACCACAGGTTGTTTGGAGCTCCTCCAAATAACTGCTGCTCCGTTCAAGAGAAATACGTATCCGTATTGAGACTTATAATCATCCGGATCAGTGTCAAAGCTAGCATCGACATAACACTTAGCGACTAGCTCTTCTTCACCTCCGTATACAAGAAACATATCCTTAGTTCTTCTCAAGTACTTAAGGATATTCTTGACCGCTATCCATGTTCAACCGGATCAGATTGGTACCTACTAGTCAAACTAATAGCATGTGCCACATCCGGTCTTGTACATAGCATGGCATACATTATAGAGCCTATGGCTGAGGCATAGGGGATCTTATCCATTATCTCTCTTTCTTCCGCCGTAGCCGGACTTTGAGTCTTAATCAATGTCTTGCCTTGCAACATAGGTAAGAACCCCTTCTTACTTCCGTCCATATTAAACTTATTTAATATCTTATCAAGGTATGTACTCTGCGATAGCCCAATTAGGCGTCTTGATCTATCCCTATAGATTTTAATGCCTAATATATATGAAGCTTCACCAAGGTCCTTCATCGAAAATTTGCTGTTTAGATAACTTTTAACACTGTTTAAAAGATCTAAATCATTTCCAATCAATAATATGTCATCCACATATAATATCAGAAATGCCACATTGCTCCCACTCACTTTCTTGTAAATACAAGCCTCTCCATAAGTTTGGACAAATCCAAACTCTTTGATCACCTCATCAAAGCGGAGATTCCAACTTCGTGATGCTTGTTTCGGTCCATAGATGGATCGGTGAAGTTGCACACCTTATTAGCATCCTGAGGATCGACAAAACCCTTAGGTTGTATCATATACAACACTTCTTAAATATTACCATTGAGGAACGCAGCTTTGACATCCATCTACCATATTTCATAATCAAAATATGCAGCAATTGCTAACATAATCCTAGCCGACTTAAGCATCGCTACAGGAGAGAATGTCTCATCGTAGTCAACTCCTTGAATTTGTCGAAACCCCTTTGCGACAAGTCGAGCCTTATAGATGGTCATATTACCATCAGCATCAGTTTTTCTTTTGAAAAACCATTTATTCTCAACGGCCTTTCGGTCGTGAGGTAAGTCCACCAAGTTCCAAACTTGGTTCTCGTACATGGATTCCATCTCGGATTTCATGGCTTCCAGCCATTTGTTGGAATCCGGGCTCATCATCGCTTCTTCATATGTCGCAGGGTCATCTATTTCATCAATCATGAAATTCATAACAGGATTGCCGTACAGTTCAGGAGCTTCACGTGTCCTGCTTGACCCGCGAGGTTCGGTAGTGTCCTCTTTCGGAGTTTCATGATCAATATCATTAGCTCTATGTTCATTAGGTGAAGTCAACTCCGAAACAACTTCTGGAGCTGCGCTACTCGCCATTTCATGAAGAGAAGTTTCAATAACCTCTTCGAGTTCTACCTTCCGACTACTCACACCTTTCGCGAGAAACTCCTTCTGAAGAAAGGATCCATTCTTGGCAACAAAGACCTAGCCCTCGGATCTGTGATAGAAGGTATACCCAATCGTTTCCTTAGGGTATCCTATGAAGACGCATTTTTCCGCTTTGGGTTCGATTTTATCCGGTTGAAGTTTCTTCACATAAACATCGCATCCCCAAACTTTAAGAAATGACAGCTTAGGTTTGTTTCCAAACCATAAGTCATACGGTGTCTTTTCAACGGATTTAGATGGATCCCTATTTAAAGTGAATGTAGCGGTTTCTAGTGCATAACCCCAAAATGACAGTGGCAAGTCAGTCAGAGACATCATAGATCGAACCATATCCAATAAAGTACGATTACGACGTTCTGACACACCATTACGTTGTGGTGTTCCGGCAGACGTGAGTTCTGAAACTATTCCACAGTGTTTCATATGTGTGCTACTAAGATACTCTCCTCCACGGTCGGACCGCAGAAATTTGATCTTTCTGTTAAGATGATTTTCCACTTCATTCTGAAATTCTTTGAACTTTTCAAAAGTTTCAGACTTGTGTTTCATCAAATAGATATACCCATATCTACTCAAATCATCCGTGAAAGTAACAAAATAACGATATCCACCTCGCGCCGACACACTCATTGGTCCACACACATCAGTATGTATGATTTCCAATAGATCTATCGCCCGTTCCATTGAACTGGAAAACAGCGTTCTAGTCATCTTGCCCATAAGGCATGGCTCACATGTATCAAATGATTCAAAATCAAGTGATTCCGAAAGTCCATCAGAATGGAGTTTCTTCATGCGTTTAATGCCAATATGACCTAGACGGCAGTGCCACATATATGTAGATATATCATTATCAAGTTTAATCCTTTTAGCATCAACATTATGAATATGCGTAATACTACTATCTAGATCCAACAGAAATAAATCATTCAACATAGGTGCATGACCATAAAAGATATTATTCATATAAATCGAACAACCATTATTTTTAGACTTAAATGAATAACCACTTTGCATCAAAAACGATCCGGATACAATGTGCATGCTCAATGCAGGCACCAACTAACAATTATTTAGGTTTATAACTAATCCTGATGGCATATGGAGAGGCAGCGTTCCGACGGCGATCACATCAACTCTTGATCCATTGCCGACCCGCATCGAGACCTCATCCCTTGCTAGTTGTCGCTTGTTCCGCAGACCCTGAACCGAGTTACATATATTAGCAACCGATCCCGTATCAAATACCCAGGTGCTACTGCGAGTACTAGTCAAGTACACATCAATAACATGTATATCACATATACCTTTGTTTGCCTTGCCAGACTTCTTGTCCGCCAAATACTTGGGGCGTTATGCGCCAATGGCTCCCTTGCAATAGTAGCACTTTGTCGGACTTAGGGCCAGCCCGGGTTTCTTTTCAAAGTGGCAACAGAATTGCCACCCTTCTTTCCCTTGTTCTTGCCTTTCTTGTCCTTCTTGAAACCGGTGGTCCTATTGATCATCAACACTTGATGTTCTTTCCTAATCTCCACTTCTGCAGTCTTAAGCATTGGCAGAAGCTTGGGAAGAGACTTCTTCATGCCCTGCATATTATAGTTCATCACGAAGCTCTTGTAGCTAGGTGGCAGAGATTGGAGAACATGATGTATGCCTAAGTCAATGGGAATCGTTATTCCCAAGGACACAAGCTTATCGGCGTACCCAGACATTTTGAGTACGTGCTCACTAACGGAGCTGTTTTCCTCCATCATGCAGCTAAAGAACTCTTATGTAGCATTATAACTATCTACGACAGCATGGGTATCGAAAATCATTTTCAATTCTCCCATGGTATCAAAGGCATTGCCATTTTTGAAACGTTTTCGAAGTTCTGGCTCTAGCCCATACATTATGCCGCAATGAACTAAGTTGTGGTCCTCCTGACGAGTTATATAGACGTTCTTTTCCTCGTCAGGGGCATCAGGAGCTGGTGGGGGGCCTAGCGGCGCATCTAGCACATATTGCTTTTGTGCGTGAGGAGGAGAATCCTCAAATTCATAGCCCAGTTGGTGAAGTTGCTACCATTCGCAGCAAGTTTCTCTTTCTCCATGAACACATTGAAATTAAAAGCAGGTGGTGCCATCTACAACAGAATTTGTAAAGTATATTTAGACTAATTTTATGATAGATTGAGTTCAACTAATCCAAATTACTAATGAACTCCCACTTAAAAACGACATCCCTCGTGTCCTTTTGGTGATTACATGAACCAAATCCACTACACCAAGTCCGATCATCACGTGAGTCGGTGTAGCTTCAAAGGCGAGCATCTATATGGGCATCATATCAACTATATGACTCATGCTTAACCTTTCGGTCCGTGTTCCGAGGCCATGTCTGTACATGCTAGGCTCGTCAAGTAAGAACCTTAGTATTTGCGTGTGTAAAATTGTCTTACACCTGTTGTATGAAAGTGTAGAGTTGAAAACACCCGATCATCATGTGATGCCTCAAAACACGATCCACAAAACGGTGCATACTTAAGGAAGAACACATTTTATCTTGATATCTAAATGAGGGATCATCTTATAATGCTACCAAACGCGCCAAACTAGCAATATAAGATGATAACATCTAATGTGTGAAGTGAGGTGATATGGTCCATGCATTTGATCTCTATCATTTGCATCGTGGTATGATCTCCATCATTCCTTTGTGTGTAAGGCCAAGGTCTATGGAACTTACACGTTAAGTGAGTTGTAAGAGTATCTATTATACATCTACTTACAACAATACAATATCAAAACACTAGCCCAGCAACGATCTAAACTAGACACCTCTAATTTATCAATTGCAAGTTTTACGTGGCTTAGGGCTTTCGGAGATAGAACCTGTCTAGCCTACGAACATGAACCACAACGAGGATAACCAAGTTATTAGCAACTCGTTGTAAATAAGATATTTACTATAGTAGGAGAGACAGACACCAGCCAGCCACTTATGCAAAACAAGTTGCATGTCAGTCGTGGAACCGGTCTCATGTACGATGACATGTAAGGTTGGTCCGGGCCGCTTCATCCCACTATGCCACCAATATCCAAAGTACATAGAAGATGCAATAACATGATCATCATCGCCCACATATAAACATATGTGTACTACCCGTGCAAAGCACCTACGCATAGATCAGGCTCTGATACCACTGTTGGGTCCGCAGCATAGAAAACAAAAATTTTCCTACGATGAGAACTACACGCCAAGATCTATCCACTAGGTACAGAGCAATGGGTGGACATACATCCATGGAGAACTTACCCTCGAAGACAACGAGTTTTGTTAACGAGTAGGAACTCGTGGTTGATGTAGTCGTACACTTGCCGATCTCAAGATCGTGAGGAAGTCCGAGCGCCGCAACTCAGCAGCGCATCCACACTCGCACACACGTTCCAGCCACCGGACAACCTCCACCTCCTCGCTCCAGCGATCCAGCGGAAGCAGCAACTCCTTCCGCATTTAAATGCCGGGAACATGTATCTCGCTAATCCGAGACCATGGGGAATAATTCTAGAGGGGGAGAGAGATCCTTCACAAGGAGGTGTGAGGATGAAGGAGGGAATGGGTGGCCTTTTATAGGAGGAGGGGGGTGCCCCCTCTCTCCATGGCCGGCGCATGGGGGGGGTGACCCCTCAGCTCCCCCATTCATGTGGTGGTAACTCCTCCACATTAAAATGCCTCTTCACATTCCCTTTTAAAGTCTCTACTTTAAATGCATTAAGTTTCTCCAAATTTAATGCTCTCTCATTCAATAAAACTCTTTTATTAAATTTATTCAGAATTTTGTTAATTACTTTAATTAACAAACATTCACATATAGCCCCTTGCAATATTTCAATATCACATGCAGAAACACCTTCTGCAATTTCACCCGAAACAATTTCCGGTTTCTATTGAAACAATTCCTGCGCTTTGCAATTGTTTTGTCTGAAACATATGTGCTCCAAAATGGTGTCCGGTAACTCTTAAGTGTGCCACCCTACGGTTCGCGAATAATGCAGACATGATCGAGACCCTTCTCCGATCAATAATCAGCAGCAGGACCTGTGATCGTGAGAACCTTTAACGCTTGTAACTAAATCCCTTTGTCTCTCGATATATTACATGTCCGAGATTCGATCATCGGTATCTCCATACCTAGTTTGATCTCGTTACCGACATGCACTCTTTTCTCGTTCCCGTGATATAACATTCTAGTGATCACATCACTTGCTTGCAAGCTATCCTAATGTGATATCACCGAGAGGGCCCAGAGTATATCTATCCGTCATCTGGATTGACAAATTCCACTCTTGATCCATGAGCCTCAACATAACACCTTTGTAGCACTGAACCCATCTTTACAGTCACCCTGTTACGGTGTGACGTTTGATGTTATCAAGATACTCTTCTGGTGTTAGCAATTAACATGATCTCATGGTCTAAGGATAAAGATTACTTCGTATGATGTTATAGCAATATAAACATAATGACTTGATCGTAATGCTATATTTCGGATGAATGTTCATCACATCATTCCACCAATGGTGTGACCTTGTTATTAACAACATCCAATGTCCATGATCAGGAAACCTTGATCATCCTGTTAATCAACAAGCTAGTCCATAAGAGAGGCATGACTAGGAACGCTTTTTGTTTATTAAACACACATGTATTGATGTTTCCTATCAATACAATTATAGCATGCAAAATAAACATCTATCATATACAAGGAATACATAATAATAACTTTATTATTGCCTCTCAGTGAATATTTCCTTCACCAACGCCAAACCCGCCGCCGCTGTCCTCGTCGTCACCGTTGACCGTTGGCGCTTCTGGTGAGTCAACCGTTGTCTTCTCCGTTCGATCGCAAGTATATGGTGTAGATTAGAAGATGTCGATGAAGGGGTACCGTCCACTCACGCAGCGACACGTTGACAAGCATAGCCGAGTCTAGCCGGGAAGCCGCACCGAGTAGCCAGCTATAGACAAGCCGAGTCGAGGAGGAGCTGACACATTTCAGCCTTTAGATCAGGATCTGACGGTCGAGTTTAATCGCCGTAAATTTAGAAAAAACAGAGTATCTTGTTATCTTGTAAAACCCATAGTAAATTATCCACGCGGTCAAAAATTGCAAATAATATCCCATTGGATTCGTAGAATTGTGTATATTGCAAATCTTTAATAATAGTGCTAGGTTACTATATTAATATTGCGGTAGGACTTAAACTCTAGATTGAAGTATTTTAATTCTAGGAAAATAACCGTAACTCCGTTTTAGTTGATTCTTGTTGTGTTGGCTTAGTAATTATGATATATACTGCCTAAAATTGGTATATCTTGCTTAGAGATTTCAGATCTATTTCATGGTATATTTGAAGGACATATCTCTTTATGGGCATATTTAATGAAGTAATAATCCAAATTACTTAAAATATGTGGGAAATTGATACTAATAACACCCTCAACACATTAACACTCTTGAATAATAATCTTGGTCGAAATTGAGCTCATCCTTGCATATTACCATGTTGCATGCATGCATATTTCTTTTTTGGCAATGTTTTTTGTGCAAGTTATGATAAGATCTATGTTTGTCTTTGTTAGATTGTTCAGAGTGCGCTGAGGAGTACTGTTGTGTAGAGTGCTGCTCGGATCAAGGAAAGTTGCACCTCTTGTTCACATATTGTCCCAGTTTTGAATACTATGCATGTTTTGCTCTTTAAAATAGTAGTATGCATGTGTAAGGATTTCTTTGGTAGATCTACATGGAAATATTTTGCAAGTGTGGCGATTTTGTACTATGCCATGACAGTTCTATACTTAGGATTTTCCTTCCTAGTATGTTACCCCTGTTTTTGCTAAGTACTACTTGCTATGCTATATATATATCAAGTATTGTTGGGAGCGTTTGAAAGACTGAAAATTTTCTATGTAAAATCTCTCTCGAGTGAACCTTTTCCTGTCAAAACCCCCTTCAAAATAAAACTAAGTTTTCTTCTGGGCGTAATGGTTGTTGGGTCAACGAGTGGAATTTGGAGGAAGACGGCCGCACAGGAATCAAAGGAGTCTGCCATGTTTTAGAATTCAGAAGCTTCAAGTGCAACCACCATACATATGGGCTCTGTCTTGGCTTAGTACTTAGTGGGAAACCTCACCTGGGTACTGTCATTTGGAGGTTACTTTGGCACGGGCGGATCCGGAAGGTAGAGGGGCTACTAAGGGAAGGCTTTGCCATGGTCATGTCTGTAAAAGGACTTGATCATGGATTGTGGGTAAAGTGCAAAACCTCTCGAGAGTATTGCAATCTGATTGATCAGCTGAGTTCACGGAAAAGAACACTTTGAGCATTTGAATGATGGATCCTCTGAAGGATTTTGTCTCTCTTTTTCTAAGGAACTATTTAAAAACTCTATGGCC
This sequence comes from Avena insularis, assembly GCA_023614405.1. NCBI lineage: Eukaryota > Viridiplantae > Streptophyta > Magnoliopsida > Poales > Poaceae > Avena > Avena insularis. Next base: position 146,511 of record JAJUPC010000491.1, on the reverse strand, counting down.
ATGGAATCGTCCATAGATGGGATTTTGGGTTGCATAGTGGACTCCGTGTGTTTAGGTTGAGGGATGGTAGCCTGGTGGAATATAGTGCGAGCCACTTGACCTTATATTATTCAAACAATTATTTACAAAAGTAGGATAAAACTCTTTCTCTTTTCCTCTTACTTAGAGAAAATAGGCTTTATGCAAATGAAACCCCAAATCCTACTCCTAGCCTTGCATGTAGAGTTAGTCTTATTATTTTCTTGGTGTAATTTACCAATACATTCAAAGTATTGACCCAACTTGTTAGCTGCACGTTTTATGTGCAGAATCCGAAGACTGAAAGGTGCATAGGGATCACGGGTCTTCACTCAACTAGCCTGAGGCGTTGATGGACTCAAATTTTGTTTAAGTTTCCGTTGTTTTATTTGAGCTAGCTATAAACTATGCAAAGATGTAATAAATATACTCTAGATTATTCACGTGATAATGACATGCGATTCACATGATATTCATCCACTGTGAGTGCTAGCTATTGATCCAGGGACTATCATGATAATCACAGGGACTTAGGATCTTTATCGATCCAAGGTCACTACAGATGGTATTAGAGCATAAGTTTACTGTAGATCGTGACCCTAGCCTCGGAAAAACCTTAGGAGTAATATTTTCTAAGTTATTTCAGAATAACTCTCATTCTTCTCATCATCTATATTTGGGGTTTTAAAATTTCTTAAGTCTCTTCTTTTCAACATTAGAAATGACCACTATGAATTTCAAGAAGAAACTTCTCTCAAGACTACCTTTCCAAAGAAGACCATCTCGCTCAAGGCAGGACTTGAAGACCTCCGTAGAAGATGTTCCAAGACTAGAGCTACAAGAATAGAAGACTTCAAAGCTACAAGTACCAAGGACATCGAAGGCCTTAAGTCAAAGTTATTAACCGAAGACCTCAAAGACAATGAAGATTATGATGATCATGAAGGTATACAAGTGAACTATTAGGAACCAGGATAGACTACACTACGATTAGACACAGTGATTTGGGAGCTGTCATTTTTGTGATTTTTTGATAGCAACAAATAAAACTTATTTTCAACACAAAATTTGTTTGTGTGCGGTAGCTACCTTTCCTCCCCTATCTTAAACCTCGAAGATGGACGAAATGACACCAAGAGATGGCGATAACGAAGAATTTCAATGGGGATGCCAAGTTAAAATTCTACCAAGTGGATGAAGAGAAAAACAGCCACACATGGTGGAGATTGCAACACGAGCTTGAATATGGACAACATACAACTGCCTCGGCAAGATCAAGAATTAGGAAACACCCCCATACCAATTTCATACGTATATCAAGACATAGTTTGTGTGAACTTGGTGTGATTTGATATTTGTTTGGTTTTTCCTTGTTTTTGTGTGATATGTGTGATGCATGCATAAGGTTAGAATATTCCCTAAGTATTTCTATCTATCTCTTAACTTGTTGCCCCAACCCCACAGGTGCCGCCAAGACGTATGAACAATGATCTTCCTCTGGAGATTGCACAACTTGTTAACTCCTAGAACCAACTGATCCAACTCCTCACCCAAAACATGCAAAACAACAACACAAACCTACCACCTCCGCCACCTCCACCGCCCCAGCAGGATCGCTTGACTCAGTTTTTGAGGTTGAACCCTCCTACCTTCTCAAGTAGCTCAGAGCCAATCGTGGCAGATGACTGTCTCCGCACCATCAACAAGAAGTTAGACACCGTCCAAGTTGTTGGAGCTGACAGGGTTCGCTTTGCCGTGCACCAACTTGAAGGACATGCTGCTGAATGGTGGGATAACTACCAAGTCACCCATCCAGATATTGATGCTATCACCTGGAACCAATTTGAGGAAGCTTTCCATACTCATCATGTAGCTGCTGGTGTCATGTCACTGAAGAGACGTGAGTTCCGCGACTTGAAGAAACTACACCGCTCTGTCTCTGAGTATGGGGACCTTTTCAACAAGCTGGCATGCTATGCACCTGATGATGTTTCCACTCATGCAAAGAGGCAGGAAGAGTTCCTAAGGGGACTTAATGATGAGATATCCATTCAGCTTGTGGCTTTGAAGTTTGATAACTATCAAGAACTCTTAGATAGGGAAGTTGTGGTTGAATCAAAATAGAAGGCATCGATGATCGCAAGAGAAAGTCTACATCCCACAAGCATGACTCTATTCGATACCAGAAGCAATGTACTTCCTCCCCACTAGCCCACAATCATAATGGTCACAATCATAATGGCCACAGGCACCATAGTGGCAATGGGGGAAATGGAAACAATGGTAATCACCATAAGGATCTGAGTCAGGTAATGTGCCACAAGTGTGGTGGAAATGGGCATTACACTACTGATCATCCTCAAAAGCAGAAGAATAGTAATGTCAATGGTAATGGAAATAATGATAACGGAATTGGAATTGGAAATGGGAATGAAAATGATAATGGGAATGGTAATGGAAATGACAAGAAACCAAATCCTTTTGTCAAGGCCACGGTGAATCATGTCTTCATGCACGGAACTTGTGACACATCACACCAAGGTAATCAATGATAATCCTCCAATTTTTAAGTGAAACTCAATCAGGAGGATTCATCAAAGACAGTCTTTTAAGGGTGGTAGCACTCTGGTGTATCCTGAACCTATTTCTTTCTAGCCTTCTCGAATCTCGAGGACGAGATTCCTTTTAAGGGTGGTAGTCTGTAACATCTCAAGATATTAAAATTGGGACAATTTTTTTTGCATTTACATATCATTCATGATCATTGCATTGTATTTTGGCATCATAAACAATTCTCATATTGGATTAATGAATAAAACCCTAAGTTCTATATGTCACTTTATTCCTAAAGGGAATCAATTAGGCTTTAGTAAAACCCATTGTTGCTAAGACATCAAGCATTGCTAAATATTAGCCTATGTTTTTCAACTTGAATTTAGAAAAAAATGAAAACAAATTTGAGTTTATTTGGAAATTATATGGAAAAGATATGAGGGAAATAGTAAAACAGAAAAAAGAAAAAAAACTAAACAACCTAAACTAACGGGCCAGCCAAAGCCAGCCCGTATCCTATCTACCGCCAGCACCTGTGCGCGAGCGGCGGTGTAGCGCTGCCAAAAAAACAGGCTAGCCCAATCCTTCTACGAGGCCACCCGGACATATCCCCTTACCCTCTTTTTTTTATTTTATTTTATTTTCTCTCCGCCGCTCTCGCTGACACGCGGGTCAAGCCTGTCATCCCCGTCCCTCGTTTGAATCCTGCACGAACACGAGTTCGTTGACCATTGATGCAAAATCCTCATGATTTCTCTGTATCTCGTTCAAATTCGTGACCCCTCCGGCACGAAACCCACTCCATATATATTCACGCATATGTCCCTGCCATTTTTCCGAGATTTGGCTAAACCTAGCTACCGTTTCAAGCTCCAACAGATCTTGGCGGCGTTCGTCTCTGTAGAATCTCTAGAAGTCTAGGTTGTCGTTGCTGGGAGCTCCTAGAGCCCCGTTTCTCCCTCTATCCTTCTTTCCTCATTCCTCCGCATCCTCCTAACATTTTTCCCCATCTACAGAGCGCTAGAGCTCGCCTACGATGCAACCGGAGCTCCGCTGGGCACGAGCTCAACCAGCCACTATCCGTCGTCGTTCGGAGACGAGGGAGACATCGTCGAGCATGCCATCTTGACAAGGAGGGGGAGGAGATATCCATAGGAGGTTTTCCCGAACTAGAAAACCTTCATAGCATCATCACTGCCAACGCCAAACCCGCCGCCGCCATCCTCGTTGTCACTGTTGACAGCTGGCGCTGCTGGTAAGTCAACCGCCATCTTCTCTGTTCGATCGCAAGTATACGGTGTAAATTAGAAGATGTCGATGAAGGGATACCGTCCACTCACGCAGCGACACGTTGACAAGCCGAGCCGAGGCTAGCCGGGAAGCTGCGCCGATGAGCCATCTAGAGCCGAGCCAAGTCGAGGAGGAGCCGACACGTTTCAGCCTTTAGATCGGGATCCGACGAACGAGTTTAATCGCCGTAAATTTAGAAAAACAAAATATCTTGTCATCTTGTAAAATTCAAGGTAAATTATCCATGCGGTCAAAAATTGTAAAATAATATACCATTGGATTCGTAGAATTGTGTATATTGCAAATATATAATAATATTTCTAGGTTACTGTATTAATATTGCAGTAGGATTTAAACTCTATATTGGAGTATTTTAATTTTAGGAAAATAATCGTAACTCCGTTATAGTTGATTCTTGTTGCATTGGCTTTGTAATTACGATATATACTGCTTAAAATGGGTATATCATTATTAGATATTTTAGATCTGTTTTCTGGTAGATTAGAAGGCTAGATCTCATTATGGGCATATTTAATGAAGTAATAATCCAAATTACATATAATCTATGGGAAATCAATAGTAATAACACCCTCAACACATTAACACTCTTGAATAATAATCTTGGTCGAAATTGAGCTCATCCTTGCATATTACCATGTTGCATGCATGCATATTTCTTTTTTGGCAATCTTTTTGTCCAAGTTGTGATTAGATCTATGTTTGTCTTTGTTAGATTGTTCGGAGTGCGCTAAGGAGTACTGTTGTGTAGAGTGCTGCTCGGATCAAGGCAACTTACACCTATTGTTCATATATTGTCCCAGTTTTGAATACTATGCATGTTTTGCTCTTCAAAATAGTAGTATGCATGTATAGGATTGTTTTGGTAGATCTACTTGGAAATATTTTGCAAGTGCGGCGATTTTTTAGTATGCCATGATAGTTCTATACTTAGGATTTTCCTTCCTAGTAGGTTACCCCTGATTTTTTTTTTTTTTGCTGCGCACGCTATGCTATATATATATATATATAGTATCCTAGGGTTCAAAAAAAAATTGAATTTTCTAAGTAAAAGTCCTCTCGAGCAAACCTTTTTCTCTCAAAACCCCCTTCAAAATAAAACTAAGTTTTCTTCTGGGCCGAATGGTTGTCGGGTCAACGAGTGGAATTTGGTGGAGGATGGCCGTCCAGGAATCAAAGAAGTCTTCCATGTTTTAGAATTTAGAAGCCACAAGTGCAACCACAATACATATGGGCTCTATCTTGGCTTAGTACTTAGTAGGAGAAACCTCACCTGTGTACCGTCATTTGGAGGTTACTTTGGCACGGGCGGATCCAGAAGGTAGAGGGGCTACTAAGGGAAGGCTTCACCATGGTCTTGTCTATAAAATGACTTGATGGTGGATTGTGGGTAAAGTGCACAACCTCTCGAGAGTATTGCAGCCTAATTGATCAGTCGAGTTCATGGAAAAGAACACTTTGAGCATCTGAAGGACGGATCCTCTGAAGGATTTCCTCTCTTTTTCTAAGGAACTGTTTAAAAACTCTATGGTCATAGAATCATCCACAGATGGGATTTTGGGTTGCATGGTGGACTCCATGTGTTTAGGTTGAGGGATGGTAGCCTGGTGGAATCTAGTGCGAGCCACTTGACCCTATATTATTCAAATAATTATTTACAAAAGTAGGATAAAACTCTTTATCTTCTCCTCTTACTTAGAGAAAATTGGCTTTATGCAAACGAAACCCCAAGGCCTACTCCTAGCCTTGCATGTAGAGTTAGTCTTATTCTATCCTTGGTGTAGTTTGCCAATACATTCAAAGTATTGACCCAACTTGTTGGCTACATGTTTTATGTGTAGAATCCGAAGACTGAATGGTGCGTAGGGATCGCGAGTCTTCACTCAACTAGCCTGAGGCATTGATGGACTCAAATTTTGTTTAAGTTTCTGCTGTTTTATTTGATCTAGCTATAAACTATCCAAAGATGTAATAAATATACTCTGGATTATTCCTGTAATAATGACTTGTGTTTCACATGATATTCATCAACTGTGAGTGCTAGATATTGATCCAGGGACTAGCATGATAATCATAGGGACTTAGGATCTTTATCGATCCAAGGTCACTACAGAATGGCCGATATTTTGAATAACCTTCCGTCTCGATGTTTGGGAAGCTAGTGAAAATTTCGAAAACCAGAAAAGTTAAATTTTTTGTGCCGCCAAGGACCAAAGTGGTTTCCTTCCTATGTACTCCTCATCCCTACTCCACACCAACGCGCGGTTTACGAACACGCTAGAGACACAGAGCCATCGTACCAAGGCACACGTGTGCAAAACCACATTGTGGACGAGGAAGAGATCAGCTGGGCCGGTGCGCGAGGGGAAAGGGGATGAGAGATGGAGGATAGCAAAGGAAAGAGAAAACACACGATTTGTTTTGTGTTCATAGGTTCTGAAATTTACTACTAGTAGAGTATACACTGTAAGGCTGCATGAGTACCTCGTGTCAGGAACCCATCATAACTTTTCTCTAACGTGGAACCGCCTTCAACTCCTCTTTGTTGCTTCCCTCTTCCCCTACCAACGTTTTATTCTCTCAACATGTACAACACGTGGATAGAGGTGAGCATATGTCTAAGCAAAGAAATATATTACTCCCGCATTATGTTAAAAAGCACACCTTAATAAGGACTACTATGTGGCATCCGCTAAGGTTCACCTTATACATAGTGGACAAAATAAAGTTAAATTTAAGCCTATGGTGCACCTTAAGCTTCTGGGTTTCCCATAGAGAATAGAAAATCATTTCCTCTCTCTCCTTATTTCATGTGATCGTTTCAAAAGGGGTTCAAAATTTTGAAGATGCAAAATCTTAGTATCTAGAAGTCGAACCAGTCATCGAAACTCTCAGTGGTTTCTAATATATTAATTGACGGCTCGATGGGTACCTCCAAAAGCTTTTTTCATAAAACTTTCAAAGCAACCTACAATTTATTACTTGTAGTTCAAATTTGGCCTTATTTCGATACATCAACATAAAATCATTCAACAAGTGGGCAGGGTCAGCTAGGAACCTTGAACACTAATAAAACATGGGAATCGTAAGTAAAACACATTGGTCCACCTAGCTAAGATGTCTAGAAGCTTGGCTTATGGCATTGAGATCCACATTCTTTGGACTTTCTTTACGGAAAAGAATCATCTCATCATCACTCAGAAAACTGAGAATTTTCTTTCCTAATAGTTGGAAACACACACCGATGACATTGTTTACTGCAAGAAGATGCACACATATACCTCCGAAAAAACATTTAATTCAAGAGTAATCTATCGCACTTACTTGTAGCTAAAGTTTGACTTAATTTCGTTAAATTGACAAGAAGTCACCAAAATGCGTGAAGTTAGCTAAGAAGCTTGAAAAAATTCTAGTACTAAAAACTTGGGTATTACGTATAAGAAACCATGGTCCATTTTGTGTGATAATTGGGGCAGTTGCATTTTCTTTTAACCTTGGTAGGTCTCGTAGGAGCGCGGTGCTTGAGAGTTAACACAGTCGGTGGAAGTACAAGTTACATCAAGGACCTCATAAAAATGAAAATTGTATCCAAGTCCATGCATTTAATCGATAAAGATCCGGGGGCATAAGTCGAGAATGCCATCACCTCCCTCTCTGATTTTGCTTCCACCATAGAGGGCTACGCCGGATTGTGGCCCACTAAGGAGCTCTGGATCTGGTTTTTTGGTCTTCGCCAGAACGTGATTCCGAATAGAGAGCTTGATCCGGAGGACAAACAACTTACGCAGTTCAGCGCTACCTCTATTTCTCCTTGGAAACAGTCCGTCTTTCCCCGAGTCACGGGGCTTGACTCTTGCAAGGGCTGGGCCCGAGCCTTCTTTTATGTCAGAAATGGCACAACTGAAGATCTGATCCGGCTGCGTCCCTATGTTTTGGGTCCTCCTAATCCGGATCTCTTGGACCAGATCCCCAAGAAACCCACTATTCTGGCGAACCAAGTCAACAAACGGTTCCAGGAGCTGAAGGACGCAGGGCTGCACAACGAGGATGCCATGATCACTTTCGTTCGCAACCGAATCTCCCCTCTCTAGAAACGCACACATAAACTTTGCCACATGAGCTGGCGCCTTGACCCCAACCGGACCTCCTCATCCGAGTTGAGCAATACCGAGATTTTCCGCCGGGTCAAGGCCCTCTTCACCACCAACAAAAAATTCACCGCTGATTGGGAGTGGGGGATCGAGCACTTCTGCCGAGATAGGCTTCCTCCTGCAGTAAATCTCGTGCTCCAATCTTTCTCCGAGTTAAATCATATGTCGGAATTTGCTGTATGTTTGATCCCTTTGCACTCTTGAGGATGGCACCGAGCCCTCTCTCAAGTGGGCGAATGACTGAGATACCCCGGATGTGGAGGAGCCGGATCAGGAGATGTTCATGCTGTTCCCCAATGCGACCAAGCGACACACCGGTAAATTCTCTTCCATTAGAGATTGGCCTGACGATGAAGATGATTCCGACGTTGAGGTGATGGAAGCATTTGACGCTGTCCCCTTTCTTACGCCTTTCCAGCATCAGCTAACCCCGGTGGACAGATTCATGAAGATCCTCCTCTCACCACGGGTGAACCTGTTCCGGTTACGTCTAAGAAAAGGGGAGCTGCATCTGCTTCTTCTTCCGGACCTTCCAAACCAACGAAGAGATGAAAGAAGTCCGCAGACAAAGCTGCCACCAAGCCTACGACCAAGGCCATAACCCGGAGAGCTCGCAAGCCCAAGGAGCCTTTGACCTCAGATGAGTAAGTCATTTCTTCCTTATCCAATTTTCGTGCTTTTCTTCTGTTGTAACTTATTGTTCGTCGTTTCATTCGGCAGGGCTGCGGTGGAGGTTCCTTAGAGTGGATTTGGCATCGCCTAGCCGCTCCGACATAGCCCTTCTCCCCCTCATGGCGACGATTCTCGCCCGCTGAGCCCCATTCAAGAGGGTTCAGCGGCTGCTCCGGGTTCTAGCCCAACTCGTCTAGAGGATGGTAACCTCAGAGCAGGGGGAAGTGGCTCTGCCGAGGCGGCAGATGCTCCCATCTCCACTTCGGCTCGGCCGCAACCATCTACCGCCGAGGTATCTACAGCACCCCCACCATGACAAACACCAGCAAAGATCGGCTCCAAATACCAACAAAGACACAAGCATCTGCAGCAGCACCAACTCCCTCCGCCTCGTCCGAATCTTCCAAGACTCGGCGAGAAGGCACCAGCAGCACCAAGGTTAGCACTAAGGAAGCTCCCAAGACCAAATCCGCGGCTCAGACCTCCGCCTCTCAGCAACAGCCCAAGGGCAAGAAAGCTCCTGACGCCACCAGGGCAGCGTTTATCGAAGCTGGACAACGTACACTTGCGCCGATGCTTTCGAAGAATACCCCGCCGAAGAAGGACATCTCTGTCGGGTCAGCTGATGCGCAACTTGTTTTGCACACCAGCCCCGCTGTCGCACAAGTTGAGAGGAGAGAGGCCCACGCCAAGGGTTTGGTCGTGCCCCATATGCTTAGCGGAGAACGCTATCCTCCGACCTTGATCGAGTTTGTTAACAACTGGAACAAGGCGGAGTTCGTCCATAATGACGATCTACCAGAGAAATTTGGGCCTGCCGAGTTTGTGTCACAGATGAACACAGCTGCCAAGGCTATCAACTTTGCAGGTCAGATGATGGAGGTACGCTACTTTGCTTTTTCTTTAACGTGCATTATTACATAGTGATATAACCATTAGTCCCCGAGCCTCCGGGGGAGTAACTTGTTACTCGGCCGGATGCTCCTTAGATAATTAGCGTAGCTCCTTAGTAACTTCGAATATGCACACACCTAGAGCCGGGTTAAGTTCCATTTGGCCCGGATCTTTGCACACTTCGAATATGCACACACCTAGTGACATGGGTATACCCTACAGGTACTCGAGCTTGGTATATACGGTCCAAATACGTATAGGCCCATGGTGTCGCCAAGGCCCGGATAGAAGGACTCGAGTAACCTACGGACTCTCGATTGCTTGAAGATCAAGAAAAGCTGAAGAGAGAAAGTTTTAAAGGGGAAAACCCTAACTTGTAACCGACTCGACCTGCTACCCGAGACCTAGCCTATCTATATAAGGGCTATGAGGGGGCGGCGAGGAGCACACACGCAACCCTAGCTTCCACAAACCCTCGCCAGATTGCATCTGTGCACCGTTGTAACTTTTGACTCCCTCAATAATTCCACGAGCAGACAAGCAGGAGTAGGGACCTCACGAGGCTGAACTGGTAAATCCTTTGTCCCTGTGGTGCTTGTTTAGCCGATAGATGTCTCCAGCGCTCCCTCCTTCTCCAAAACCCAAGTCCATAACAATGGGCATTGACGAGTTAAACCCTCGTCAATTGGCGCCGTCTGTGGGAATTGGGAGTGCTGATGTTGCGGCTTCTTCGGCCCCATCAAACGCGATCTACAACTCTGCAACAGCAGAGATTCGCCAGCTTTTCGGCGCCTTCGACTTCACCGTCCACACGCCGGCTACTCGCCCGGCCTTCGAGTCCGTAGGCGACGGAATCAGCCTGGCGATTGGGAGCTTCCGCTTCCAAGTTGGTCAGATGGGCACGCTTAGCATGCCCGATCAGCCGACAACACTGGCGATTGCCCTAGCTTCATGGTTCCCTCCATCGATTGGCACCCTTAGTGAGCTCAATGCTCCGGCGGCAGTTGGGAACATGGTCAGCGACAATAGTCGCGACTCCGATCTAAGTGATCTAGCCACTGAAGATGGAACCTACGGTTCCGGATCTAAAAGTTGTGGAAGCAACAGCTTCCCAAATCACTTCATGTGAGCCGTCATCAACGCGGGTGACACCTCCGCCAACCGTGGCAACGGTGGCAACACCGGCAACATCACCGATCCACCCAATCGCGGCAACGGTGGTAACACCGGCAACGGCACCGACCCGCCCAACGCCGGCAACAGCGGTAACGGTGGCAACGGAGGAGCAGTCGAACCTCCTAGCATAATCAACGAGCAAACCGGCGAACGCGTCGTGATCAGGCTCAACGAGCAAGACTGGGAACGCTGCCGTGAAGCCCTATGAGGTGCACCTCTACCCTTCGGGTCCTCGCAGGAACTACTGATGGGCTACCACTGGCTCCTAAAAGAGGAATTCAAGCGCCAAAAACAAGCAATCGCGCAACTTGACGCGTGTAAAAAGGCGGCGGATGAGTCGAGCCTTCGTCGCGCTGGGCTCTCCTCCTACGGAGGATCCTCCTCAAGAGGCAACGAGCACCTCGCCAGGAAAAGGCAATCGTGGATGGCTCACCTCACCAAACAAGAACACATAGACGCCGCGAAAGTCCTCGACTCTGGCTCTATGACAGACGACACAAGAGGCAACATGGTGCCTAGGACACCGTAGGCCGCGGTGACAGCAGCCACCATGTACCTTCTCAATAACCAGCCACCATCTGAGATCCCAGAATGGCCATGCACCGATCTACGATCGCGGGCCTGGGACTAATCGAGGCCGCCCTCGACAAGGAACCGGTACCAGACCCAAAAAAGGGCAAAGCGCTACTCTTCGCTCTCGTCCAGCGATGACAGTCACGACCTGTCTCGGCGCCGCCTCTCACGGCGACACGATCGCGACTACGATGCACGCGATGAACTCACGCAGCGCAAGATCGACAAGTCAAGGGCACGACGTGCTCGGTCGACTGACTCGAAAGAAGAAGATGGGGAGCTCTGCGGCGCCAGATGCTTCAGCAGATCCATCAGGCAAAAGGAATGCCTAAAGGGTTCAAACTCCCATCGGAAACCCGAAATTTGATGGTCTGCAGGACCCCAAGATCTGGCTGGAGGATCACATCTCCTCCGTCAGACTACATGGAGGTAGTCGAAGTACTGCCATGCAATGCTTGCAGCTACAGCTGTAGGGTGCCGCCCGGGCATGGCTCAATAACCTCCCACGCGGATCCATTCGCAGCTGGGATGAGCTGGTCTACAACTTCGTACGCAACTTTAAGGGCACGTACAAACACCCCGTCTCAATCGAAGAACTGAGATGCTGCCACCAAAGATCTGGCGAATCGCTGCACTCTTACATCCAAAGGTGGTCCATCATCAAGAACTCCGCGGAGAACATCTCGGAAGACCGCGCGATTGATGCATTCAACGGTGGTGTCCGTCACATGGAACTCAGGGAGGAGCTAGGCCGCTCAAAGCCCTAGACCATCGACCACCTGATGGAGATCGCGAATCAGTGGGCTGATGGAGAAGATTCGGTGAAGAATCGCGTTCACTCTGACGAGGAGGCAGAACTCAAATGAAGACGCGACCGCCGGAGTAAGCGTCGCATGCGCGTCTACGACGATCGCGATGACGTCAACATGGTCGCAGCTGGCTATGCCGATAGACGCGACGATAACCGCAACAGCGGATACTGCAGCGGCGGATACCGCGACTCCGGGAAAACCACGCAAGTGTGGCAACGCCGCACTCGCGATGAAGCACCCGCGACCTCCATCGAGGACAAACTGTCCGGGCCATGCATGGTACACTTCTACATCGACAAGCATGATGGCAAGAGAAAGTCCAGCCACCTCCTCAAGGACTGTCGCAAGTTCCTCAAGCTACATGAGAGATTGGTTCGGATGAACCGCAATGCAGTCGAAAGAGGCTACGGAGCCGCTCCAGGCGCCGTGGCACATGGCGCACCACCACCACCACCTGGGCCACCCCCGAACGGAGCTGCACCGGACCAGCACCACGGAGGCGAACCGTACCCATGGGCCATGGGTACCATGATGATCCAAAAGGGGAACCCCTCCAATAGGGTGCAGAAGGCCATCAGTCACCAAGTCAACTTGGCCACGCACTCGCCACCATCCACCACTGAGTACCTCAGTGGCAGCGAGTCATGCATTACCTTCAACAAACGCGACCACCCGCCTCAGGTACCTCGCCCAGGTCACTGCCCCCTCGTACTCAAGGGGCAAATTGGAGGCTTCGACATGAGTTGCGTCTTCATGGATGGCGGAAACGGCATCAACCTCATATTCGAGCAATGAGGATCCCTCTAACTTGCTTGGAGGCATCGGACACAATGTTCCACGGCATCGTCCTAGGGAAAGGCGTATACCCCCTGGGCAAAATCAACCTCGACGTCATATTCGGCACGCCAAGGAACTTCCGGCGCGAGCGCATCGACTTTGAGGTCATCGACTGGCCCTCACAATACCACTGCATCCTCGGACGCGTCGCGTTCGCTAGGTTCATGACGGTACCCCACTACGCCTACCTGCAGATGAAAATGCCAGGTCCCAACGGCGTCATCACGATCAACGGGAGCTTCCAGCGATCTGACAGTTGTGACAGGGAATTCAACAGAATCTCCCAGTCCTTTGGCATGCAGGAGGAGCTCGCACGATTGAAGGAAACGACAGACAACAGTCTGCCCCCCTGAGTAGGCCAAGATCACCTGACCTCTCCTTCGACTCATCTGTGCACACAAAGAAGGTGTAGTTCCATCCATCATATCCCGCTAAAACGGCCCTCATCGCCAAGAACTTGAGTCCCGCATAGGAACTCGCGCTCGTCGAATTCCTCTGTGAGCACTGGGAAATTTTCGTCTGGTGTCCTGCGGACATGCCAGGAGTTCCTAGGGAATTCGCCGAGCACGCACTTAACGTCAACCTCGACGCAAGGCCGGTCAAGCAAATAATCAGGCGACTGTCTGAGCCACGAGCGCAGTCAATCAGAATGGAGATCAATAGACTCCTCGAGGCCAAATTCATACACGAGATCAAGGAAAGCACTTGGCTCACCAATATGGTGCTGGTACCAAAAAAGGACACGGATATCCTACGGATGTGCGTGGACTTCACTTCTTTAAACAAGCACTGCCCAAAAGATCACTTCCCGCTACCACGGATCAATCAAATCATTGACTCCACCGCTGGATGCGAGCGCCTCTGCTTCCTCGATGCCTACGCAGGCTATAACCAAATTCGACTGAAGGAGGAAGACCAGGAGAAGACCGCTTTTACAACGCCCTTCGGTGTGTTCTGCTACAACACAATGCCCTTCGGGATAAAAACGCGGGAGCTACATACCAGCGGTGCATGCAGGCTTGCCTCAAGGATCAACTAGGTCGCAACATCCATGTCTATGTCGACAACATAGTAATCAAAACCAAGGAAGAAGCCTCGCTAATCGATGACTTGCGCGAAACATTCGCCAATCTCGATCGCTACCGGATAAAGCTCAATCCGGACAAATGCGCCTTCAGCGTACCATCTGGGTAGCTGCTTGGGTATCTCATCTCCGCGAGAGGGATTGAGGCAAACCCGAAAAAGATAAAGGCCATACTGGCCATGGAGAAGCCAAAGAACATAAGAGGCATTCAGCAACTAGCCGGATGAATCGCGGCCCTCAGTCAATTTATCAGTCGAATGGGAGAAAAGGCGCTGCCCTTCTATCAGCTTCTCCGCAAAGCTGACAAATTCGAGTGGACCAATGAAGCGCAAGAAGCATTCGAAGACCTCAAGCGCCTGCTATCCACCTCGCCAGTATTGGTGACTCCACGAGAAAGGGAACCACTGCTGCTGTACATCTCCGCTACCAACCAAGTGGTTAGCACAGTGCTCGTCGTCGAGCGGGCCAAGGAAAACAAGGTCCACGGCGTACAACGCCCAGTATACTACCTCAGCGAGGTCCTCACGCCAACAAAACAGCGGTACCCGTACTACTAGAAGCTGGTGTACGGCGTCTTTATGACCACCCGGCGACTGCGCCATTACTTCCAGGAACACCCAATCGTGGTAGTCAACGACGCCCCATTGGGACATATCCTCAATAACCCCGGCACCACGGGGCGAGTCATGCTTTGGGGAATCGAACTATCTCCACGAGACATCACATACGAAAAGCGCGACGCAATCAAGTCGCAAGTTCTCCGTGACTTCCTCGTACATTGGATGGAAAACCAACTCCCGGACAAGCCAGATATGTCCTATCTCTGGACAATGCACTTCGATGGGTCCAAGAGGAATGACAGATCAGGAGCAGGTGTCATACTGACATCACCTCAAGGGGACAAGCTGAAATACATCCTGCGAATGCAGTTCACAGCCTCAAACAACGAGGCTGAATATGAGGCCCTGTTGCACGGGATGAGGATGGAAAAAGCCTGCGGCGCAAAGAGGCTAATCATATATGGAGACTCCAAGCTGGTCGTCAACCAAACAATGCACGAGTGCGATGCACTGGACGACAACATGATTGCATACCGCGACCTCTACGACACACTTGAAGGAGACTTTGATGGTTGCGAGTTGCGACACATAGGTCGCGAAAGCAATGAGGAGGCGGACGCACTCGCCAACATAGGCTCCACCTACGCACCCGTACCACCTGGAGTATTTCTCGAGCGCATATGTGAACGCTCCATCAAGCCAAAGGCCGCAGAGAAGAAAACAAGCGCAACAACGGACTCGGGGGCTACGCCACCCAATGAGTCAATGGAATTCGATGACTTGGAGCTGGACACCGGACTCGAGGGACCAATGAGCGTCATGATGATCGAACAATCTTGGACGCAGCCATACATTACGTACCTCCTCAGCAAGCGCCTACCGGACGACCCGACAGACGCATGACACATCGCGCGACGCTCCAAGGCATTCACCTTTCTCAACGGCGAACTGTATAAACGCAGCATCACAGGAGTGCTACAACGATGCGTCTCCATGGCCGATGGAAGAGCAGTCCTCTCGACATCCATGAAGGGACCTGCGGGCACCACGCCGGCAGTCGCGCCCTCGTTGCCAAAGCTCTACGAGCTGGATTTTACTGGCCCACGGCCATGTGCGACGCCAAGGATATAGTCCAAAAGTGCAACGCTTGTCAGTGATTCGCGGACAAGCCACACGCACCAGGCGCAGAACTACGGCCCATTCCATTGGCCTGGCCCTTCGCACAATGGGGGCTTGACATGGTGGGCAAGCTCCCAAGGTCCTCGCAAGGAGGCTACGTCTACCTCTTGGTCGCAGTCGACAAGTTCACAAAATGGATCGAGGCCATGTCAGTGACCAAGCAATCAGGGCACAGCGCGGTCAAGTTCTTCGAATCCATTGTCTACCGCTTCGGCGTGCCGCACATCATCATCACTGACAACGGGACGAACTTCACATCCAAGGAGTTCCAAGAATTCTGCGGAAACCTGGGGATCAACATCAGTTACACCTCAGTCAAGCATCCACAGACCAACGGTCAGGTGGAAAAAGCAAACGGGCTCGTCTGCAGCAGCATCAAGAAGCGACTCCTTCGACCACTCGAGCGAGCCGCTGGTTGCTGGCCAGATGAGCTCCAATCCGTACTCTAGAGTCTACGAACAAGCCCAAACAGCGCCACGGGCTACACACCATTCTTTATGGTGCACGGAGTAGAAGCAGTACTACCCGCCAAAGTGCGATACAAGGTGCCGCGTGTAGTCGCTTACAGCGAACAAGAGTCATCTCTTGCACTCGAAGACTCCGTCGATCTCCTCGATGAGGCAAGAGAAATCGCAACAACAAGATCCACAATCTACCAGCAGAACCTGCGCAACTACCACAGTAGAAGGCTTCGCCCCAGATCCTTTGTCGAAGGTGACCTGGTCCTGCGACTAAAGCCGCAGGGGCATCTCAAGCTCGAATCTCCCTTGGAAGGACCGTACGTGATTACAGAAGTAATCCCAGGTGGCGCCTATCGCCTTCAAGATTTAGAGACAGGAGTCGCACACTCCAACCCTTGGAACGTCGCACAACTGTGACGCTTCTACCCTTAGTCGTTCTTTCTTTACTTTTACATCGCAAATAAGGCTATTCAGCCAAGGCTACTTAGCCGCACATTGTACCTCGTACTATTCTCCGAATAAATAAAAGCTAAGTGCCCCGAAACTCTGTGCCCTCCTTTACTTTGTCAATTTTCATACTCGGGGACTACGCCACCGTATACACATACGTTCTTCGAACAAAAACGCGACATCCTGAGTAGCTGGCACATCAATCGAGCCCCTTAACACAAACTCAACCCAGCTACAACGCACCTGACAGGTTGACAAGGGAATGAGATACAAAGATGGTCAGGCTAACGAAAAGGACTCGCATATATGCAACGCACCCCACGCTTATAAAGCTATTTGTACACATGCAACAGTAAATTATCTACAAATATATATGAGCTTTACAACACTAGTACACTTATGTGCAGGATATATATTTGGCTACCCTTGCAACAGAAGAACATTAGTCTGTTCCTCGAAGAAGTCGACGACCTCCTCGGCTGGACGGTCCACCGCCTGATAGTGCGACACCATGTTCCAGGAAGATCCTGCTGGTGGCACCGGTGGCCCAGATGCAATGGCGGCGACATCCACATCAGGCCTGTGCAAACGCACCATGGAGAGGGCAGCGTTGGCACCAGCCACCAACTACTGCCTCACGCACTCGCGAACCGCGGACATATTTTGAAGTTTGGTAAGGAGAGCCAGCAGGCTTGATGGAGTATCATCCAGCGGGAACATCGCTTGATAAATGTTCTTCAAACACGACTGCGACTTCTTCAGAAAGAGCAGCACTCGCGAGGCGCGATCCTGCAGGGTCGCCAACGCAGTTGCACGATCATGATCTACCCAGAAGTATCCACTCTCCTGAAGTTGCTCCTGGGTAAGATCATGAAGGCGAATGGCAATCCTATCCCTCTCCTCCTGCGGATGGCGTGCGCTAACAACTACACGAAGCAGCATCAACAACATGAGTACAACGTACCATTGCGATTAACTACAAAGAAAAAGACGAGGATGAGCAAACTAACACTTAAACTGGTCGGCCAGCTGCGTCACCTCGCCAAGCAGATTTTGCTCGCGGGCGGCGGCTTTTTCAGCCCTTGACTTCCACACGTCCGCGCTACCGCGGATCACGGGCAACTCACACTCTAGTTGCTTAACGCGATCACGAAGTCGCGAAAGCAAGGACAGCTCCTCTACCTTGGAGCGTGGTGGTGCCATTGTATCCTCAAGAGATGGCGAGTCCGGGGTTCTCCCCACAGGACCACTTGATGTACCCTACCAAAAACCAAGCCAGAGGCAAATAAGGCGACCAACTCAAAAGTCAAAAGTAACAGATGCATTCAGGATCAGCATAAAGTATTCACAAAACACACTCGCCAACAGGCATGTTCTCCAGTCAAAAGGGAAATTCATCAACTATTACAAGAAACTAACTACAAAGTAGCTGGCTTCTTCAACTTCGATGACCTTGGGGGCTTCATCAAGTCCATGGCAGTATCAGATGCCACTGACTTTCCACCGGCCCCTGAGACCGAAGCTTTCGCCGCCTTCTTCACACGATTGAGCTCCTCCGAATACTTGGCAACAGTATTTATCAAGGAATGGCCATATTTGGCACAGGCAGTCGTAAAGGGAGCGAATACTACCTGCTGACCATCCGCGCCAACAGGCATCTTCTTCGACACCACAGAAGTATCTACTTCGACTCCGTGGGCTTGCACCATGGCAAGTGACATGGTCGCGCCAGCTGCACGGAGGGAGTTCTTGTACGTGGCAGGCATACCCCAGCGAGCGACTCCACCAGCTCTTCCACATTGTCGACCAGCTCCGCCTTTGGCATCAACTCCTCCCGTAGGCGACTCAGGGTGGCCTTGGCCTTGGACAACGTATTTTGGATAGCAGCGCTACGATCGATCGCTACCGCCAGAAAGGCCATCGCGGCAAAGGACTTGTGGATCAAAACTCAAGTCGCCAGCATCTACACCAAAATACACACATGGATCAAACTTCTAGTGCCACCGGCACTCCATATGCAGAGAAGAACATCAATAAAATATCTACCAGTAAAAGTACCTAAGAGGGCCTTGGCGACTGAGAACAGTTGCTCCTCGAACAACTTCTCCCTAGCCGCAAAGGAGGCGCGCAGATCCTCTTCGCGCTTCCGGGCATCATCACGAGCCGCGATTGCCTCGTCGCGCCCCTTCACAGCAGCGGCTAGTGTCTTCTCCAACGTGGCGACATCGCAGTAAAGCGTTATGCTCAGCTACATGGCAGTCAATAATTGCCTGTCAGTCGATTATACCAAAATAGAGAGAAGACAAAAAGAATAAGTATAGAGCACTCACTCTCGACCACGCGGTGGCACGTCTCCAGCATCGCATGCTGGCGACCCATCGCCATCACCTGCTCCGCCACCTGCGCGGCTTCCTTTACAAGGACCTGTCGCACAACACAAGGAGTCAGCAGAAGGCGTTGACTACCACATTAAAAAAGAAGGAAAGATACACTTACCTGGTCCTCCAGCGACTCCGAAGAAGTTTGCTGAACCGTCATCTGAGCAACTACTCGATGCTCCCCCACATGAGGAGAGCTCGAAGAATTGTGCCCAGAGTGGGCCGCCGCCGGAGGAGAAGGAGCGCGCTCGACCTCTACCTTGGCCCTTGAAGTCGCGACTCCCGATTCCTTCAAAAACTCGATGTCGCCAGAAGATGACGACACCTCTTGACTACTAAACAAAGTCCACATTGAGAAAAGGGAAAACTCCAGAGCAAAAACCAACAAGAAGAAAATAGAAAAGAATGAATAACCCAGCAAACTTACCAGTTAAAATTTTCAAGATCAAACGTGGCAGCCGCCGATTCTGACGAAGACTCCTTGGGAAATCGCATCTTCTTGCGAGAAGATGGTGCCATAGCCCTCACAGGAACAGCTAGAATTGGCGACTCCGCGCCAACAGCCGCGCCTCCTGGAGTTGAAGGACTCGACGCGTTGGAGTCCCTACGCTTAACGCCAGAGTATCCGCTCTCGGACCGGGGCTTCTTCAACATCAGAAGGGACAGTCGACTCAGACTCATCCTCTTCCAAAGCTTCACGAGGAATAATCCTCTCAGGGAGGGGAGGCATACAAGGCGACACCGCCCACTCCTGCATACAAACAGTAATGATCAACAAACATAACAGGTAAGCAACAGAAAACGCAATCGCGAAAATAAGCTACTGCGTAGCACAACTGTACCTCAGGAGGAGGATTCGAAGCATCGAAAGGAGGAACGACTGGCTCGTTCAGAAGCACATCCTTGAGGCTGTACTTCGTGACCAGTCGCACCCTCTTATCTACCTCACTCGCGGACATGCCATCAGCAGACACGCGAGTGGCATCATCAGCGCCACCCCATTGAAACATGGGATGGACCCTGGCCTGGAGAGGTTGGACGCGACGGTGCAGCCAAGTCCTGAAAAGGGCGCAACCTCCCTCTTATGCGCCTATACGACTCTCGAGGTCGCAGACGCGTTGATATAGCACGTCTGTCTCCGCGAGTTCGGAAGGCATGATCACGTTCTTCCAATAACGCATCTTCTTGCAGGGAGACGCGGGATCGAAAGGTGCGAGTCCAAAGTGCTCGTCTTTGGCCTTCTAGTCGCGAACATAGAACCATTTGATCCTCCATCCCTGGACGGACTTGGTAAGCTTGATGTCGAAGTAGGTGGCGGATGGGTCGACATGGATTCCGCAACCACCTACGTCGTAAAGTAAAGAACCAGATGCGGATTGACGCTTCAATTTAAAGATGCACTTGAAAAGACCAAAGTGTGGCTCGATTCCGAGCCAGCACTCGCAGAGAGTGATGAAACAAGTGATGTGGAGGAGCGAATTTGGGGACAGCTGATGGAGCTGGAGCCCATAGAAACAAAGAAGACCCCTAAGAAAGGGGTGAAGAGGCAAGGAAAGACCGCGAATGATGAATGCAAGAAACATCACACGAAAACCAGCGGGAGGAGCAGGAATGTGAAGGAAATATGCCTTGAGAGACAATAATAAAGTTGTTATTATGTATTCCTTGTATATGATACATGTTTATTTTGCATGCTTTAATTGTATTGATAGGAAACATCAATACATGTGTGTTTAATAAACAAAAAGGGTTCCTAGTTATGCCTCTCTTATAGACTAGCTTGTTGATTAACAAGATGATCAAGGTTTCCTGATCATGGACATTGGATGTTGTTAATAACAAGGTCACACCATTGGTGGAATGATGTGATGAACATTCATCCGAAGTATAGCATTACGATCAAAGCATTATGGTTATATTGCTATAACATCATACGAAGTAATCTTTATCCTTAGACCATGAGATCATGTTAATTGCTAAAACCGTAAGAGTATCTTGATAACATCAAACGTCACACCGTAACAGGGTGACTATAAAGATGGGTTCCGTACTACGAAGGTGTTATGTTGAGGCTCATGGATCAAGAGTGGAATTTTTCAATCCAGATGACGGATAGATATACTCTGGGCCCTCTCGGTGATATCGCATTAGGATAGCTTGCAAGCAAGTGATGTGATCACTAGAATGTTATATCACGGGAACGAGAAAAGAGTGCATGTCGGTAACGAGATCAAACTAGGTATGGAGATACCGATGATCGAATCTCGGACATGTAATATATCGAGAGACAAAGGGATTTAGTTACAAGCGTTAAAGATTCTCACGGTCACAGGAGTCATCGTTGAATGTGTAGGAGTCAGTACGGATCTCCAGGTCCCGCTGCTGATTATTGATCGGAGAAGGGTCTCGATCATGTCTGCATTATTCGCGAACCGTAGGGTGGCACACTTATGAGTTACCGGACACCATTTTGGAGCACATATGTTTGCATTTAAAGAATTGCAAAGCGCAGGAATTATTTCAATAGAAACCGGAAATTGTTTCGGGTGAAATTGCAGAAGGTGGTTCTGCATGTGATATTGAAATATTGCAAGGGGCTATACGTGAATGTTTGTTAATTAAAGTAATTAACAAAATTCTAAATAAATTTAATAAAAAGAATTTTATTAAATGAGAGAGCATTAAATTTGGAGAAATTTAATGCATTTAAAGTGGAGACTTTAAAAGGGAATGTGAATACGCATTTTAATGTGGAGGGGTTACCACCACATTAATGGGGGAGGTGAGGGGGCACCCCATGTGCAAGCCATGGAGAGAGGGCACCCTCCTCCTAAAAGGCCACCCATTCCTCCTTCATCCTCACACCTCCTTGTGAAGGATCTCTCTCCCCTCTAGAATTATCCCCATGGTCTCGGATTAGCGAGATACATGTTCCCGTGGCATTTAAATGCTGAAGGAGTTGCTCGCTGGATCGCTGGAGCGAGGAGGTGGAGGTTGTCCGTGGCTTGAACGCTTGTGCGAAGTGAGGCGCTGCTGAGTTGCGGCCGGACTTCCTCACGATCTTGAGATCGGCAAGTGTACGACTACATCAACCACGAGTTCCTACTGCTAACAAAGCTCGTTGTCTTCGAGGGTAAGTTCTCCATGGATGTATGTCCACCCGTTGCTCGTATCTAGTAGATAGATCTTGGCGATAGTTCTCATCGTAGGAAAATTTTTGTTTTCTATGCTGGACCCAACAAAGGGTATCGTGAGCCTGATCTATGCGACGTGCTTTGCACGGTAGTACACATATGTTTATATGTGGCGATGATGATCATGTTATTGCATCTTCTATGTACTTTGGATATTGGTGGCATAGTGGGATGAAGCGGCCCGGACCAACCTTACATGTCATCGTACATGAGACCGGTTCCACGACTTACATGCAACTAGTTTTGCATAAGTGGATAGCGGGTGTCTGTCTCTCCTACTATAGTCAATATCTGATTTACAACGAGTTTCTAATAACAAGGTTATCCTCGTTGTGGTTCATGTTCGTAGGTAAGACCGGTTCTATCTCCGAAAGCCCTAAGCCACGTAAAACTTGCAATTGATAAATTAGAGGCGTCTAGTTTAGATCATTGCTGGGCTAGTGTATTGATATGGTATTGTTGTAAGTAGATGTATGATAGATACTTTTACAACTCACTTAACGTGTAAGTTCCATAGACCTTGGCCTTACACACAAAGGAATGATAGAGGTCATACCACGATGCAAATGATAGAGATCAAATGCATGGACCATATCACCTCACTTCACACATTAGCATCTTATATTGCTAGTTTGGCGCTTTTGGTAGCATTATAAGATGATCCCTCATTTAGATATCAAGATAAAATGTGTTCTTCCTTAAGTATGCACCGTTTTGTGGATCGTGTTTTGAGGCATCACGTGATGATCGGGTGTTCTCGACTCTACGCTTTCATACAACGGGTGTAAGACAGTTTTACACACGCAAATACTAAGGTACTTACTTGACGAGCCTAGCATGTACAGACATGGCCTCGGAACACGGACCGAAAGGTTAAGCATGAGTCATATAGTTGATATGATGCTCATATAGATGCTCGCCTTTGAAGCTACACCGACTCACGTGATGATCGGACTTGGTGTAGTGGATTTGGTTCATGTAATCACCAAAAGGACACGAGGGATGTCGTTTTTGAGTGGGAGTTCATTAGTAATTTGGATTAGTTGAACTCAATCTATCATAAACATAGTCTAAATATATTTTACAAATTCTGTTGTAGATGGCACCACCTGCTTTTAATTTCAATGTGTTCATGTACAAAGAGAAGCTTGCTGCGAATGGTAGCAACTTCACCAACTGGGCTATGAATTTGAGGATTATCCTCACTGCTGCACAAAAGCAATATGTGCTAGAGGCGCCGCTAGGCCCCCCACCAGCTCCTGATGCCCCTGACGAGGAAAAGAACGTCTATATAACTCGTTAGGAGGACCACAACTTAGTTCATTGCGGCATACTGTATGGGCTAGAGCCAGAACTTCGAAAACGTTTCAAAAATGGCAATGCCTTTGATACCATGGGAGAAATGAAAATGATTTTTGGTACCCATGCTGCCGTAGAGAGTTATAATGCTTCTGAATAGTTCTTTAGCTGCATGATGGAAGAGAACAGCTCCGTTAGTGAGCACGTACTCAAAATGTCTAGGTACGCCGATAAGCTTGTGTCCTTGGGAATAATGATTCCCATTGACTTAGGCATACATCGTGTTCTCCAATCTCTGCCACCTAGCTACAAGAGCTTCGTGATGAACCATAATATGTGGCATGAAGAAGTCTCTTCCGAGCTTCATCAATGCTTAAGACTGCAGAAGTGGAGATTAGGGAAGAACATCAAGTGTTGATGATCAATAAGACCACCGGTTTCAAGAAGGACAAGAAAGGCAAGCAGAAGGGAAACAAGGGCGGCAAATCTATTGCCACGCCTAAAAAGAAACCCCGAACTGGCCCTAAGTCTGACACCGAGTGCTACTATTGCAAGGGGACTGGCCATTGGAAGCGCAACTGCCCCAAGTATTTGGTGGACAAGAAGGCCGACAAGGCAAACAAAGGTATATGTGATATACATGTTATTGATGTGTACTTGACTAGTGCTCGCAGTAGCACCTGGGTATTTGATACGGGATCGGTTGCTAATATATGTAACTCGGTTCAGGGGCTGCGGAACAAGCGACAACTAGCAAGGGATGAGGTCACGATGCGGGTCGGCAATGGATCAAGAGTTGATGTGATCGCCGTCGGAACGCTGCCTCTCCATATGCCGTCGGGATTAGTTATAAACCTGAATAATTGTTATTTGGTGCCCTTGAGCATGAACATTGTATCCGGATCGTGTTTGATGCAAAGTGGTTATTCGTTTAAGTCTAAAAACAATGGTTGTTCGATTTATATGAATAATATCTTTTATGGTCATGCACCTATGTTGAATGGTTTATTTCTGATAGATCTCGATAGTAATATTACACACATTCATAATGTTAATGCTAAAAAGATTAAACTTGATGATGATATGTCTACATATATGTGGCACTGCCGTCTAGGTCATATTGGCGTTAAACGCATGAAGAAACTCCATTCTGATGGACTTTTGGAATCACTTGATTTTGAATCATTTGATACATGTGAGCCATGCCTTATGGGCAAGATGCCTAGAATGTCGTTTTACGGTTCAATGGAACGGGCGACAGATCTATTGGAAATCATACATACTGATGTGTGTGGACCAATGAGTGTGTCGGCGCGAGGTGGATATCGTTATTTTGTTACTTTCACGGATGATTTGAGTAGATACGGATATATCTATTTGATGAAACATAAGTCTGAAACCTTTGAAAGGTTCAAAGAATTTCATAATGAAGTGGAAAATCAT
Organism: Avena insularis; assembly: GCA_023614405.1. NCBI lineage: Eukaryota > Viridiplantae > Streptophyta > Magnoliopsida > Poales > Poaceae > Avena > Avena insularis. The sequence continues at coordinate 121,469 of JAJUPC010000491.1, read as the reverse complement.
CATAACAAAAAGATCAAATTTCAAGGTCCGACTGCGGAGGAGAGAGTATCTTAGTAACGAGTTTAGCACACATATGAAAGACTGGAATAGTTTCACAACTCACGCCTTGGAACACCACAACGTAATGGTGTGTCGAACATCGTAATCGTATTTATTGGATATGGTTCGATCTATGATGTCTTTGACGACTTGCCAACGCCATTTTGGGGTTATGCAATGAAACCGCTGCATTCACTTTAAATAGGGCACCATCTAAATCCGTTGAAACGACACCGTATGAATTATGGTTTGGAAACAAACCTAAGCTGTCATTTCTTAAAGTTTGGGGATGCGATGTTTATGTGAAGAAACTTCAACCGGATAAACTCGAACCCAAAGCGGAAAATGCGTCTTCATAGGATACCCTAAGGAAACAATTGGGTATACCTTCTATCATAGATCCGAGGGCAAGGTTTTTGTTGCCAAGAATGGATCCTTTCTTGAGAAGGAGTTTCTCGCAAAAGGTGTGAGTAGTCGGAAGGTAGAACTCAAAGAGGTTATTGAACCTTCTCTTCATGAAATGGCGAGTAGCGCAGCTCCAGAAGTTGTTTTGGAGTTGACTTCACCTAATGAAGAGAGAGCTAATGATATTGATCATGAAACTCCGAAAGAGGACACTACTGAACCTCGCAGGTCAAGCAGGACACGTGCAGCTCCTGAACTGTATGGCAATCCTGTTATGAATTTCATGATTGATGAAATAGATGACCCTGCGACGTATGAAGAAGCGATGATGAGAACTGATTCCAACAAATGGCTAGAAGCCATGAAATCCGAGATGGAATCCATGTACGAAAACCAGGTTTGGACCTTGGTGGACTTACCTCACGATCGAAAGGCCATTGAGAATAAATGGATTTTCAAAAGAAAAACTGATGCTGATGGTAATGTAACCATCTATAAGGCTCGAATTGTCGCAAAGGGGTTTCGACAAATTCAAGGAGTTGACTATGATGAGACATTCTCTCCCGTAGCGATGCTTAAGTCGGTTAGGATTATGTTAGCAATTGCTGCATATTTCGATTATGAAATATGGTAGATGGATGTCAAAACTATGTTCCTCAATGGTAATATTGAAGAAGAGTTGTATATGATACAACCTAAGGGTTTTGTCGATCCTAAGGATGCTAATAAGGTATGCAAACTTCAGCGATCCATCTATAGACTAAAGCAAGCATCCCGGAGTTGGAATCTCTTCTTTGATGAGGTGATAAAAGAGTTTGGATTTGTCCAAACTTATGGAGAGGCTTGTATTTACAAGAAAGTGAGTGGGAGCAATGTGGCATTTCTGATATTATATGTGGATGACATATTATTGATTGGAAATGATATAGATCTTTTAAACAGTGTTAAAAGTTATCTAAACAGCAAATTTTCGATGAAGGACCTTGGTGAAGCTTCATATATATTAGGCATTAAAATCAATAGAGATAGATCAAGACGCCTAATTGGGCTATCGCAGAGTACATACCTTGATAAGATATTAAAGAAGTTTAATATGGACGGAAGTAAGAAGGGGTACTTACCTATGTTGCAAGGCAAGACATTGAGTAAGACTCAAAGTCTGGCTACGACGGAAGAAAGAGAGATAATGGATAAGATCCCCTATGCCTCAGCCATAGGCTCTATAATGTATGCCATGCTATGTACAAGACCGGATGTGGCACATGCTATTAGTTTGACTAGTAGGTACCAATCTGATCTAGGTTCGGAACACTGGATAGCGGTCAAGAATATCCTTAAGTACTTGAGAAGAACTAAGGATATGTTTCTTATATACGGAGGTGAAGAAGAGCTAGTCGCCAAGTGTTATGTCGATGCTAGCTTTGACACCGATCCGGATGACTCTAAGTCTCAATCCGGATACGTATTTCTATTGAACGGAGCAGCAATTAGTTGGAGAAGTTCCAAACAACCTGTGGTGGCTGGATCAACGACGGAGGCGGAATATGTTGCTGCTTCAGAAGCAGCGCAGGAAGCGGTTTGGATGAAGGAGTTCATAACAGAACTAGGTGTGGTTCCTAGTGCGTTGGACCCAATGGTGATCCATTGTGACAGCAATGGAGCCATAGCCAACGCAAAGGAACCAAGGTCTCACAAGGATTCCAAGCATATTAAGCGCCGGTTTCACTCCATCCGCGAGCATGTCAAGGATGGAGATATAAAGATTTGTAAAGTGCACACAGACCTGAATGTAGCAGATCCGTTGACTAAAGTACTCCCTAGGGCAAAACATGATCAACACCAGAACTCCATGGGTGTTAGATTTATCACTATATAAACTAGATTATTGTCTCTAGTGCAAGTGGGAGACTGAAGGAAATATGCCCTGAGAGGCAATAATAAAGTTGTTATTATGTATTCCTTGTATATGATAGATGTTTATTTTGCATGCTATAATTGTATTGATAGGAAACATCAATACACGTGTGTTTAATAAACAAAAAGGGTTCCTAGTTATGCCTCTCTTATAGACTAGCTGGTTGATTAACAAGATGATCAAGGTTTCCTGATCATGGACATTGGATGTTGTTAATAACAAGGTCACACCATTGGTGGAATGATGTGATGAACATTCATCCGAAGTATAGCATTACGATCAAGTCATTATGTTTATATTGCTATAACATCATACGAAGTAATCTTTATCCTTAGACCATGAGATCATGTTAATTGCTAACACCGGAAGAGTATCTTGATAACATCAAACGTCACATCGTAACAGAGTGACTATAAAGATGGGTTCAGTACTATGAAGGTGTTATGTTGAGGCTCATGGATCAAGAGTGGAATTTGTCAATCCAGATGATGGATAGATATACTCTGGGCCCTCTCGGTGATATCACATTTGGATAGCTTGCAAGCAAGTGATGTGATCACTAGAATGTTATATCATGGGAACGAGAAAAGAGTACATGTCGGTAACGAGATCAAACTAGGTATGGAGATACCGATGATCGAATCTTGGACATGTAATATATCGAGAGACAAAGGGATTTAGTTACAAGCGTTAAAGGTTCTCACGATCACAGGAGTCATCGTTGAATGTGTAGGAGTCAAGACGGATCTCCGTGTCCCATTGTTGATTATTGATCAGAGAAGGGTCTCGATCATGTATGCATTATTCGCGAACCGTAGGGTGGCACCCTTAAGAGTTACCGGACACCATTTTGGAGCACATATGTTTCAGACGAAAGAATTGCAAAGAGCAGGAATTGTTTCAATAGAAACCGGAAATTGTTTCGGGTGAAATTGCAGAAGGTGGTTCTGCATGCGATATTGAAATATTGCAAGGGCTATATGTGAATGTTTGTTAATTAAAGTAATGAACAAAATTCTGAATAAATTTAATAAAAAGAATTTTATTAAATGAGAGAGCATTAAATTTGGAGAAATTTAATGCATTTAAAGTGGAGACTTTAAAAGGGAATGTGAATAGGCATTTTAATGTGGAGGGGTTACCACCACATGAATGGGGGAGGTGAGGGGTCACCCCCCATGCGCCGGCCATGGAGAGAGGGGGCACCCCCCTCCTCCTATAAAAGGCCACTCATTCCCTCCTTCATCCTCACACCTCCTTGTGAAGGATCTCTCTCCCCCTCTAGAATTATTCCCCCATGGTCTCGGATTAGCGAGATACATGTTCCCGGTGGCATTTCGTCTGGAAGGAGTTGCTTCTTCCGCTGGATCGCTAGAGCGAGGAGGTGGAGGTTGTCCGGTGGCTTGAACGTGTGTGCGAGTGCGGATGCGCTGCTGAGTTGCGGCGCTCGGACTTCCTCACGATCTTGAGACCGGCAAGTGTACGACTACATCAACCACGAGTTCCTACTCGTTAAGAAAGCTCGTTGTCTTCGAGGGTAAGTTCTCCATGGATGTATGTCCACCCGTTGCTCTGTATCTAGTAGATAGATCTTGGCGTATAGTTCTCATCGTAGGAAAAATTTTGTTTTCTATGCTGCGGACCCAACAGAATGGTCTCACCGCTGGGGACGCGCGCATCGGCGACTGCTGCGGAGATCACTCCATCTTGGCAAAGAAGACGGAGATCCGACGCCTTGATGATGGAAGGACGCCATGCACCATTTGTCATGCGGGTTCCCGCGATTTTCTTCTTCCCGCCGGCGGTGGTGCTGGTGCCCGCAGCAGCGGAGCCACCTTTCTTCTTCGCCGCAGCGACGGTGGCCGCGGAATCAGCGGCAGCGCCTCCCTTCTTCTTCCCCATTGCGCGGCGGTGATGTGAGCGAAGGAAGTAGCTCGGGAACGAACGGAGCTGGTCCAGCGTCGTGGAGAAGACGGGCGTAGGGGAAAGCAGAAAAGCAGCATCAATGGCGATGGCAGCATGGAAGAAAGAGCGCAGATGGGAAATTACCGCCGCAGCACCGCTACTTAACCCCTGGGAGATGCAATCCAACGGTTGACAAAAACCCTATTGGATGTGTGGCACGCATCGCGTTGGACACGTGGAGAAGAGGAAGCGTGAACCGTCCCTCCACTTCTACCATTACGCGCCGAAATCGAGGAGGCGCAGTTAAAAAAAGATTACGCACGCCCAGTCAAATCAAAGTCAGAAAGTGGGACCCAACGCCACACGTCCCACAAACTGGCCACGCGGGCAACTAAGGTCATACAAGCGTCAGCACTGACGTCACCAAGGCTACGCAGTGAAAAACTTCAACTATTTTTAGTCCTTGCTGGAGTCTTTGACTCCACCAAGCACTCGGGGGCTACTCCCATAGGGAGCGCTAGCCGCGCACCCTACGACTTTTCTTTTTCTTGTTGCATGAACATGGCCAATCACAAAAGCAAACCCAATCACTCGAAATGAAGTGATATTATGGACATGGGTTACTCCCATAGGGAGTGCCGGAAACAGATTCGACTGAAACAAGCAGGCAGAAGACGACAACAGTCGTGAAAATTCTTTGGTCCCTGCCTAAGTCATCGACTGAAACAAGTAAGCAAAAAGACGACAGCAGTCGCAAAAGTTTTTTATCCCTGCCTGAGTCTTCGACTCAATTAGGCACTCGGGGGCTACTCCCAAAGGGAGCGCTGGTCGCGCACCCTATGATTATTTGCACAAAAACTGTGTATTGATGACATCCGCACTCGCAACCTTTGGCGACACCGCCTCATAAATTTTCCCTACAAAGAGACTACGTCTCCTGAGACGCCCGAATCATCTCCGCGATGATAAAATTCGAATGCCGCGCCTACGGCGTGAAGGTAAGACCTGAATAAGGCCTGGCAACGCATTTAACTGCACACTACCAGAAACATATCCGTGCCTACAGGCACGATGAACATGCCTTGACGGACGCGTCGAGTGCTCACACTCATATAACTGGAATTCGACTCCTGTAAGACCTCTGCGGCCTGAGTCGAATTACACCAGCACTTTTCCGGATTCGAGTCCGGGGACTCAAATTTGAGTAGATTGCGTTGTTTCACCCTAAGGTGATTAACTAATACCGATACTTCGGTTATATCAGGCACGTATATCAACAATCCCTATGACATAAATAAAAGCAGTCGAAAACATACTCATTCAGGCACTCAAAGACTTCAAAAAAGTCCCAAGTTGAATCTTCGATTCCACTGGACACTCGGGGGCTACTGACATGGGTATACCCTACAGGTACTCGAGCTTGGTATATACGGTCCAAATACGTACAGGCCCACGGTGTCGCCAAGGCCCGGATAGAAGGACTCGAGTAACCTGCGGACTCTCGATTGCTTGAAGATCAAGAGAAAGCTGAAGATAGAAAGTTTGAAAGGGGAAAACCCTAACTTGTAACCGACTCGACCTGCTACCCAAGACCTATCCTATCTATATAAGGGCTAGGAGGGGGCGGCGAGGAGCACACACGCAACCCTAGCTTCCATAAACCCTCGCCAGATTGCATCTGTGCACCGTTGTAACTTTCGACTCCCTCAATAATTCCACGAGCAGACAAGCAGGAGTAGGGACCTCTATGAGGCCTGAACCTGGGTAAATCCTTTGTCCCCTGTGTGCTTGTTTGCTAGCCGATAGATGTCTCTAGCGCTCCCTTCTTCTCCAAAACCCAAGTCCATAACAATGGGCATTGACGAGTTAAACCCTCGTCACCTAGAGACGGGTTAAGTTCCACTTGGCTCGTATTTTGTACACTTCGAATATGCACGCACCTAGAGACGGGTTAAGTTCCACTTGGCCCGGATTTATTACACTTCGAATATGCACACACCTAGAGCCGGGTTAAGTTCCACTTGGACCGGATTCTGTACACTTCGAATATGCACACACCTAGAGCTAGGTTAAGTTCCACTTGGCCCGGATTCTGTACACTTCGAATATGCACACACCTAGAGCTAGGTTAAGTTCCACTTGGCCCGGATTTTGTACACTTTGAATATGCACACACCTAGAGCCGGGTTAAGTTCCACTTGGCCCGTACTTTGTACACTTCGAATATGCACATGACTAGGCTATCCTTTTGTACTCTTTTTAGGTGACTACCAATCGCCAGAGCGCTGAGTTTCAGCGTCTTTTGGACACACATAAGCTGCTGCGCTCAAAACATACTACTCTTCTCGCCGAATACAAGAAAAGGGGTAAGTTCCCTCCTTGGCATTTTTCCCATTTCTCTTTGTCTTTTTCCGCCGAACTAATCTGTTATTCGGATTGGGCAGCCGGAGTGGAGGCTCAGAACATCCTTATGAGGAAAATTTTGGACCAAATAAAGGGTAAGTCATTTTTACTTAATCTTCCTCTGCGCTCTATCTCCTTTTCTTCTTGGCTCGGCAAATATTCATACCTCGGCTTTGCCGGGTCAACAAACTATTTCAGCATCTCTTGAAGATAGTGTGCCCGTGCCTGATATGATGCTGCATTTTCTCGAACAAGCAGGGCAGCATCAGGCCGAACTCAGGAAGAAGGATGATGAGCTTGCCAAGCTTAAGGCAGACATGAGAAAACTCAAGGCTCTCCACAAATCTAAACTCGATAAAGCTGGCCAGGATTTCACTGAAGAGCGAGAACGCCTGAACCTCCGAATTACCAAGGATCAAGAACTGCTGAAAGAGGCCGACACTAAGCTTGAGTCAGCGAATGCTGAACTTGTGCAACTCTGGGAGAGGCGCGACAACTGCACCAAGGAGCTGACCCGGATCCACAGCCATATTTCTCGTAAGTTCTTTTCCTTCAACCGACATTGATCTTTCCGGGTCTACTTCCTTTACTCATTTCACTTGTCTTGTTTTCAGACAAACTTCCGGAGGGTGATGCCATTGCAGCCACTGCCGTTGCCAAATTCTGCTAGAAGAGGGGGTACCCCAGTTGGTCCTGGCGCAGAGATTATTCCTTATGACATGGAGGACCTGCTGGTCAGCTTATCTTCTCGCGTTGAGATTGTGAAGAATTATTGCAAGGATATCCTAGATGTGGCAATCTGGATCTTCAATGCCTTTTGGCCTGATGAAGATACTTCGGAGGGGGCCACTGCTCTTATTTCCAAGTTAATGGAGTGCGAGACCCAGCTTGACCTTTGGAGGGAATCTGCTGGACGCGCCGAAGCTGAAATCGTCCTCCACTGTGTGCTCACATGGTATGAAAAGATAAACCTGAAGCTTCTCGAGCGCATGCGCACCGGATCAAGGTGGTCCACTGATCCGGATTGGATAGCTCGGCGCAAGGCTTGCGCCCATAACCTCATTCAATATGCCCCCATCCATCAATGGAATGAGGTACCAAGTTTCCTTGGTGCTGTTGACGACGAATATGTCGAAGACGGTTCGGGTGAGGAGGAAGAGGACGAAGCCTCGGACGTCGAAGAAGATGAAGATGATGCTGAAGCAGAGGCTAGAGTTCCTCCTGCGGGCACCGAGTTACCTCCCCCTGCTGCTCCTTGATCAAACACTTTGCATTTTATCAGATCCCCGGTATGCTAGGTGGAAATGTATTAAGCACACAAATTATGTTTTGCTACTAAGTTGCTCGTGCCGGATTAACTTGGGCGTAGTCCCCGAGTTTCATTTTCTTATTTCTCCAATTTCTTGGCTCGGCTCGTGTCTACCTTGGTTCGGTTTTATGACTTACGAGTCCGAGTTTCAAAAATTGACTTAACAATACATAGAAACTTTAGGACTAGCTCAAAATAACTCAGCGTAATAAAAACAGGGTAAACATAAAGTTAGTCAAAATAACAAATGTCGGCTCGATTAAGTTCTTTTTCTACGCAATTCCAAACTTGTTCTCTTGCTTGCCATGAAGGCAAATCTTGTTGGATAGCAGCAAATCAAAGAGTTGAGTTTTTGGTGCTCACACACTACTAATCCGGCTTAGGGAGAAGCAACTCAAACTAGCCGACATAAAAATAAATAACAAATATAGAAGACAACGAATATTATTAAGGCAATCCCCGAGTTACTTCTCGAGGTGCCAAGATTTCATTGATCAACTCATTGACGACATACATACCGACATATGAGAAGACTCGGATACACACACTTCTTTGCTAAGTGTAGGACGGGCGAAGTAGAGCTACATTCCATGGACGCTTAGATTCCCCGCCGGACCTGTTCGCCTTGTTCTTCTCCTGTGGTTTTGCATCGATGAGATAATACGAGTCATTGTGCAATGCTTTGCTCACAATGAATGGCCCTTCCCATGGGGGGGATAGCTTACGCATGCCAGCAGTACGTTGTACCAACCAGAGCACCAGATCACCTTCCCGAAAGACTCGGGGGTTAACTTTCCGGCTATGATAGCTTCGGAGATTTTGCTGATATATGGCGGATCTAGACAATGTCAATTCTCTCGCTTCTTCCAGTAGATCAACATCATTTTGCCGGGCTTCACGCACTTCGGCTTCTGTGTATTGGGTGACTCTGGGCGAATCATGCTCTATGTCGGCTGGTAATATAGCTTCTGCCCCATATACCAGAAAGAATGGCGTATAGCCCGTTGATCGATTCAGAGTTGTTCTTAAACTCCACAATACCGCTGGTAGTTCTTCTATCTAGCACCCCGCTGATCTTTGCAGCGGCTCAATGAGCCGGGGTTTTATCCTGGATAATACTAATACGTTGGATCTTTCCACTTGTCCGTTCGATGCAGGGTGGGCTACCGAGGCAACGTCCAGCCGGATCTTCTTATCTCGGCAGAATCGTGCAAATGCTCCTTCAGCAAAATTTGTGCCATTATCTGTTATGATACTGTGAGGATAGCCGTATCTCAAGATGATATCTTTGAGGAATGTTACGGCTGTAGCTCCATCACATTTTCTTATTGGCTTCGCTTCAATCCACTTTGTAAACTTGTCCACCATAACCAAGATATGGGTCATATTTCCCCTTGCTGGTTTGAACGGGCCAAACATATCCAAACACCATACGGCAAATGGCCAGGAAATTGGTATGGTCTTGAGCTCCGACATTGGCATGTGTTTCTTGGTTGCATACCTCTGACAACCATTGCATTTTCTTACTAGATCTTCTGCTTGTTCTAAGGCACTTGGCCAGTAGAACCCATGCCGGAAAGCCTTTGCCACCAAAGCTCTGGATGAGGCGTGATGCCCACATTCCCCTTGATGTGTATCCTGGAGGATGTCAAGCCCTTCTTCCGGGTCAACACATCGCTATAGTACATTTGTGACACTTCTCTTGTATAGTTTGGCATTGATAATTGTGTATGCCTTTGCGTGCCTCTGAACCTGCCTTGAAAGCACTTCATCATCGGGCAAGGATCCATCCTTCAGGAATTGGAATATAGGCAACGCCCAAGCAGGTATAGCTCGCACTGGAAACACATCCTCATCTATTTCCATTTGCTCCAACGGCATAACCGCAGCCGGATCACGCTGTGCAGTCCCCGGGTTCTGCGAAGCAGTCCCCGGGTTTCCTGAGCCACCTCCCACGTCAATGTACATGGGTACAGCTCCGGACTCCGAATTTGTCGGGATGTAGATTGAGTCGGTTTCTGGTGATGGCCTGATAGATGGTTTTCTAAGGTGTTCTAGTGCTACACCCGGTGGAATTGCTTGTCGGGTTGATCCGAGCTTCAACAATACGTCGGCAGCCTCATTTTCCAGCCGGGGTACATGATGAAACTCGCATCCCTCAAAATACCCAGATATCTATTGCACATGGAATCTGTACAATGCCATGTTTGGATCAAGAGCGTCCCACCCCCCTCCTCCTATAAAAGGCCACCCTCTTCCTCATACTTCCTCACACCTCCCCGTGAAGGATCTCTCTCCCCCTCTAGTATTATTCCCCCATGGTCTCGGATTAGCGAGATACATGTTCCCGGTGGTTTATCTGGAAAGGAGTTGCTGCTTCCGCTGCTTTGCTGGAGCGAGGAATGGAGGTTGTCGGGTACGGGACATGTGTGCGATCACGGATGCACCGCTACTTTGCGGTGCTGGACTTGGTGGTGCTGGAGCTGGATCTGAAGGATGTGCTAGAGCCGGACCTGCTCGGACTTCCTCATGATCTTGAGATCGGAAAGGGTACGACTACATCAACCACGAGTTCCTACTCGTTAACAAAACTCGTTGTCTTCGAGGGTAAGTTCTCGTTGGATGTATGTCCACCCGTTGTTTTGTACCTAGTAGATAGATCTTGGCGTGTAGTTCACACCGTAGGAATTTTTTGTTTTCTATGCTTCGGACCCAACAAAGGGTATCGATTCTCGATCTATGCGTAGGTGCTTTGCACGGGTAGTACACATATGTTTATATGTGGGCGATGATGATCATGTTATTGCAACTTCTATGTATTTTGGATATTGGTGGCATAGTGGGATGAAGCGGCCCGGACCAACCTTACATGTCATCATACATGAGACCGGTTCCACGACTGACATGCAACTTGTTTTGCATAAGTGGCTGGCGGGTGTCTGTCTCTCCTACTATAGTCAATATCTGATTTACAACGAGTTGCTAATAACTTGGTTATCCTCGTTGTGGTTCATGTTCGTAGGTAAGAACGGTTCTATCTCCAAAAGCCCTAAGCCACGTAAAACTTGCAATTGATAAACTAGAGGCGTCTAGTTTAGATCATTGCTGGGATAGTGTCTTGATATGGTATTGTTGTAAGTAGATGTATGATAGATACTCTTACAACACACTCAACGTGTAGGTTCCATAGACCTTGGCCTTACAGACAAAGGAATGATAGAGATCATACCACGATGCAAATGATAGAGATCAAATGCATGGACCATATCATCTCACTTTACACATTAGATGTTAGCATCTTATACTGCTAGTTTGGCACTTTGTTTAGCATTGTAAGATGATCCCTCATTTAAATATCAAGATAAAATGTGTTCTTCCTTGAGTATGCACTGTTTTATGGATCGTGTTTCGAGACATCACGTGATTATCGGGTGTACTCGACTCTACGATTTCATACAAACGGGTGTAAGACAGTTTTACACATGCGAGTACTAAGGTTCTTACTTGGCGAGCCTAGCATGTATAGACATGGCCTTGGAACACGGACCGAAAGGTTAAGCATGAGTCATATAGTTGATATGATGCCCATATTGATGCTCGCCTTTGAAGCTACATCAACTCACGTGATGATCGGACTTGGTGTAGTGGATTTGGTTCATGTAATCACCAAAAAGGCACGAGGGATGTCATTTTTGAGTGGGAGTTCATTTCTAATTTGGATTAGATGAACTAAATTTGTCATAAACTAAATTGAAGTGAATTTGCATAATTTGTTGTAGTCATTGGCATCTGTTCACTACCTTATGCTTAGTTTCAATTGGGATAATAGAACTATAGAATTCTGGATATTTACTTTATGAACTGGTATCGTATTGTTTTAAATGTCAATTTAAAGTTTAGAAGTCCTATTGCAAACTTTCAGCCAGCTCTATTTACTCCATGAAGTTTAATAAGTAGTATTAAATAAAGAGTAAGAATTACAATGTTAGTATCTAAAGTATCATGTTTGCCTCCATGATTATTGATATTCAAAAAGTTGTTTTAATATCAAGATTATATACGAGCTGAAAAATTGTTTCAGAAACCATCATGTGTGGAAGATATTGTGATATATGAACAATGTTTTTGGTTGCATTACGATAGAGTATAATTTAGCAGAATACATGTTCTCATATTGTATGAGAATTTGTGGAGGATGGAGATGCTAGGCATCCGAATCTCTCAAAAGGTTTTGGGAACTAAAATTATACTCGTCATTCTTCCTTATAGGCTATAGTAGCTTGATCATGAAAGTTGGCATGATAAGGATGAATAGAAGATGTAAGTAAAATGTTTACTACACTAAAAGATTACTAAAGAATGGATTTTTGAAAGAATACCAAACATTTGATGATGGTGATCCACTTCAAAGTGCAAGCCCAAAGGTATTAGTGTTTGACTATATACGCTTTGTACTATGTGTCATGTGAATGACACCACTATTGATGTTGATAGATTCTTTTAAAAGAAAAGGAATTGTTGAAAGAGAATCTATAAAATATTTGGCAGAAAATAAAAGGTTGGAGATGTCCAACTTAGGTATATAGAAGATATACATGTTATGGTTGTATTCCTTGCTTGTTAAACAATGTGGTTCTGAGGTATTGGATACAAGTATTGGATACCGAATTGGTTGGTATGAAGTGTCATACAGGACAACGCAATTCATGAACTACAATGGCCTAAGTAACTAGCAAGAGAATAAGTGATGATTTTCATCAAAAACAAATAAAGTGTTATTGTGTTTTTCGTTGTCGTCAAACCTAGCCTTCAAGATTTGTTTTAAATAATTGTTATTTTGTTCCAGTATTATGAGAACAATGGTTGTTCAAATAATTACTGTATTCCATAAAGGATGGATGAACTTTTACAAGTCTAGTGGGAGAAATCACATCCATAAACACTATTGCTAAAATGTCTCAAGACAAATGATTGAAAGATCACTTATGAAGTGACATCGCAGCTTTACATTATATTGGAAAGAAAACATGAAGAAACTCCATGTTGATGGAATTTTTGGAGTCTTTGATTTTGATCAATTGACGCTTGTGAAACTTTCCTCGAGATAATTGAAACTCCGTCCATAGGCCAAAGAGGAATGGATGACTAGCTTATTGGAAATTGTGCATGCTGATGTGCATAGTCCATTATGTGTAGCCATATGCGTTGGATCCTTTTGCTTCATATTCTTTCTCCGAAAATTTGAGTGAATATATCTGTATATTTACTTAATAAGGAAGAAGTATGAAACATTTGAAAATTGTTCAAAGAGTTTCAAGATGAAGTGGAAAATCATTGTAACAAGAAAATAAAGAGTTTATGATTCGATCATAAAGGAAGATATTTGAGTTACATGTTTAGCAAAACACCTAAGATTTGAGGAATTGTTCCATGTTTTGTGTTTCCCGATAAACCATAGGAGTATGGCATATTCGAGAGATGAAATCAAACCATGTTTGACATGGTAAGATCAAAGGTGTCATTTATAAAAATGCCATTATGTTTTAAGGATTAAAGTTTTAGAGACTACCGCTTTTACAATGAAAAGAGTACCATCGTGATCTGCGAAATGACACCATATAAGTTATGGTTTGCGATAAAACCCGAATAGTCTTTTCTTAAATTTTGGTATGCTATGCATAAGTAAAATGTTTACAACCAAAGTCGGATAAGAACTTCTTTGTAGGTTATCCCAAAGAATTTGTTGGGAATTTCTCCATAACACTGAGGACAAAAGAGTTTGTTACTTGGAACGTCAAGTTTCTTGAGAAGGAATTTCTCGTGAAAAGTTAAGTGGGAGGACAATAGAACTTTGATAAGGTTGTTGAACCTTATCTATATGTGCTAAGTAGCACAGCGCTGGAAAGTGTCCCGGTGGCATCCACAATGCTCATGGCTCCCGTGATTACAAAGGGTGTGATCTCGGAGATTAGAGTTCCTATTGAACCGTGTGGGTCGGTAAGAATCAAATAGTGTGATTTGATAAGCAAATCGTTATTGTTTTGACAATGATGAACCGACTACATGCAAAGAAGTGATGATGGGCCCTGACTCCATAAAATGACTAGAAGTCATAGAATCCGTGATAGTATCCATACACGAGAAATCAAGTTTCTGAACTTGGAAGACCCTCTGGAAAGGCGTGAAGCCTATCGGTCGTGTTTAGATCTTTAAAGAAATAGACATGGATGTTTAACATCTATGAAATAGTCGACATGTCGGAAAGAAGTTTACGGCAATGTTCAAGGAGTTGACTATGACAAGATTTGATCTTTCATAGCGATATTTAGTCTTGATGGATTAATGTAGCAACCACTACATATAATTTGGTATATGGTAGTTGAATAAACAAAACAATGTTCTTCTAATAGAATGGCTACCTAGGACGTGTACAAGACACGATCCGAAGGGTTTTGTTAATTCAAAGGGTGCTAAAAGGGCATGCAAACTTCAATAATTGAAGTAAGCATAGCGGAGTTGGAATCTTCACCATGATGAAACTGTTAAAAGAGTTTAAATTCATCGGAGATGATGAAGATTCTTGCATTTGCAAGAAATTAAGTGGGAGCGCTGAGACATATTTCTAATACATTATGTAGAGGACATATTGTTGATTGGAAAGGATGTATCTTGTATTTACACAAGTTAAGAATTTCATTAAAATAATATTTCGATGAAAGACTTGGGCAAAACCGGAATATTAGGCATCAATATCTATATGGATAGATTGAGGCGCTAATATGGTTGTGCCAGACATACATATATGAGATATTGAAAGGGTTCAATACGGAAACAACAAGAAAGGTTCTTGCTGCATGGAAAGGATTGTATCAAGATTCAAGTGTTCCAACACTTGGTGAGTAAAATCACATGAAGATTTTGATCGATTATAGCATGATATGTATATATCCAGAATGTCCTATGCTCTAAATGTTATGAGCACATACCAGAATGATCCATAAGATGATCATTGGACAATAGTAAAGATATTCTTATGAGCTTTGGAAGAACTAAGAATATATCATGTATAAGTGACAAATAGTTAAAGGTAGTTCATTGTAAAGTGTTACATTGATACTAGTTTTGTCACAAGATACAAATTAAATTTATCTCAATTTAGACTACGGGTGGCACAATATAATGGAAAGGATGTTCCATGATGGATTTGGATGAGTTCCAAAGTTGAGACATTGTGACGGATACTACAACAAAAAGGCTAAGTATATAACTTCTATAGTAGCAGCAAAGGAGGGCATGTGTGTTAAGTAGTTTGTTATCAAACTAGGTGTCATTCAAAGCGGGCTAATACTATGAAGATATATTGTGTGACAATAATATCAACATATTTTAACCGGAACGAACTAAAGGTCTCACCAAAGGACCAAATTTATACAATGCCATCTCATTTGAGAATGAGTGATGCGTAGAGACGCAAAGACATGCAAATACACATGGACCTGAAACTGTCAGATCCGGAGATTATGTTAACCACTATCAATCGTGTATATGCAACACCAGAAAGCCATAGGTGTTTAATACGCAAAGTTTTTCAAACTAGATTATTGACTCTAGTGCAAGTGGGAGACTGAAGGGAATATGCCCGAGAGGCAATAATAAAGTGGTTATTATCTTATTCCATGTTTATGATAAATGTTTATTTTGCATGCTATAATTGTATTGATCGGAAACATCAATACATGTGTGTTTAATAAACAAAAAGGGTTCCTAGTTATGCCTCTCTTATAGACTAGCTCATTGATTAACAAGATGATCAAGGTTTCCTGATCATAGACATTGGATGTTGTTAATAACAAGGTCACAACATTTGTGGAATGATGTGATGAACATTCATCCGAAGTATAGCATTACGATCAAGTCATTATGTTTATATTGCTATAACATCATACGAAGTAATCTTTATCCTTAGACCATGAGATCATGTTAATTGCTAACACCGGAAGAGTATGTTGATAACAAAGCGTCACGTAATGTGGGTGACTATAAAGATGGGTTCAGTGCTACGAAGGTGTTATGTTGAGGCTCATCGATCAAGAGTGGAATTTGTCAATCCCGATGACGGATAGATATACTCTGGGCCCTCTCGGTGATATCACATTTAGATAGCTTGCAAGCAAGTGATGTGATCACTAGAATGTTATATCACGGGAACGAGAAAAGAGTGCATGCCGGCAACAAGATCAAACTAGGTATGGAGATACCAATGATCGAATCTCGGACATGTAATATATCGTGAGACAAAGGGATTTAGTTACTAGCGTTAAAGGTTCGCACGATCACATAAGTCATCATTGAATGTGTAGGAGTCAGTATGGATCTCCAGGTCCCGCTTCTGATTATTGATCTGAGAGGGGTCTCGATCATGTCTGCATTATTCGCGAACCGTAGGGTGACACACTTAAGGGATACCGACACCATTTGGAGCAAATATGTTTCAGATAAAGGTTTAAGAAAGCGCTGGAATTATTTCAATAGACACCGGTATTGTTTCGGGTGAAATTGCTGAAATTGGTTCTGCATGTAATATTGAAATGTTGCAGGGGGTTTTATGTGAATGTTTGTTAATTAAAGTAATTAACAAAATTCTGAATAAAAATAATAAAAGAGCTTTATTAAATGAGAGAGCATTAAATTTGGAGAAATTTAATGCATTTAATGTAGGGACTTTAAAGGAGAATATGAAGAGGCATTTTAATATGGAGGGGTTACCACCACATGAATGGGGGAGGTGAGGAGTCAGCACCCCATGCGCCGGCCATGAAGGAGGGGCACCCCCTCCTCCTATAAAAGGCCACCCTCTTTCTCATACTTCGTCACACCTCCTCGTGAAGGATCTCCTCTCCCTCTCTAGTATTATTCCCCCATGGTCTCGGATTAGCGAGATACATGTTCCCGGTGGCTTTAACTGGAAAGGAGTTGCTGCTTCCGCTGCTTTGCTGGAGCGACGGACGGAGGTTGTCGGGGTAGCAGACGTGTGTGTGATCACGGATGCACCGCTGCTTTGCGGTGCTGGACTTGGTGGTGCTGGAGCTGGATCTGAAGGACGTGCTGGAGCCGGACCTGCTCGGACTTCCTCACAATCTTGAGATCGGCAAGTGTACGACTACATCAACCACGAGTTCCTACTCGTTAACAAAACTCGTTCTCTTCAAGGGTAAGTTCTCGTTGGATGTATGTCCACCCGTTGCTTTGTACCTAGTAGATAGATCTTGGCGTGTAGTTCACACCATAGGAAAAAATTTGTTTTCTATGTTGCAGACCCAACAGATATAACCCGGATCGTGCCTGGTTGATCTGGCCACGCCGGTACCTGCATATAAGTTAGATAAATCCTGCCGGCATACGACATAAGTCGGCCGAGACTCAGTTAGGCAGACATCCTCCGGTCCGGGTTACTCCGTGATTCGGTATGTCTTGAGGTGACTCGGCCAGCACTTGCTTTAACCTTGCCGTACCTCGGCTAACTCGGCCTTTATACCCTGGCATGACCCTACCCGGGGGTATCCCCCCAACATGGCCGAACGAATTCAAGTTTTGAATTTTGAGATGATTTTTGGTGGAGTTGTTTGTCACATGCTTAAGCATCTGTGGTTGCTTGGTATTTGAAAAATGGAGTTCATTTGAGTGGTTTTTGAATAAGTGTGATCTTGATACCTACACTAGATTCAATTTTTAAATGTCATTTAAATTTTGTGTTTGAAATTTTTGGGATGAGACAAAGTGGCCCTTCATACATCACTACTTGTACTAGCAAGGGGTGCAAAGATCCATATTTGTTTCTGTTAAGATTTGAGTTCTAGGAATAGCCAAAGTAGGCATGGTAATTAAAATGGCAAAAGTGACAATTTGCTTAGTTTATTCTTTTTGATTTGTTTTTTCTTTGGGATTTGTTTGGGAATGATCTAGATGATGTTTAATTCACCTTAAAATCATTTTACAACCAATGGATCACTCAAACATGGCAATTCAAAAGAACTCCTAATTTAAATGCACACACACATGAATGCTTAATCATTTTAAATGGAAAAGTTTTTGTTAACCCTAAATTGGGTAGATTTGATCTTGATTAACCTTGGATTATGTTTTGGGATGTTATAGAAGCAATCCTTTCTCAGTACCCTAGGCGGCATTTACCACCATTATCCACACTCCGTTGACAATCCAACCACTCCACCCAGGTAGTTCATTAACATTATATTGTTTTTAGTTTGAACAAACACATACTTCACCATAATGTGATCCCTTTCTCCGTCTTCACAGCAGGTCTAAGCACATCTACTGAACAGGGCTCAACTACAAGGAATTCCTACCACAAATATATAGGACCTAGCATAGCATAGTAATTCCTACACATAATCTACAGAAATACACTACACATGCATAAGATAAAAATAGTAGGACAAGGTATGATCAAAATAGCATCTACTTGCCTTGGCGGTAGGAGTTGTTCAAGCACTCGTTGCAATCACAGACGTTGCACTCCTCGCAATCTATCGATCAAACAATTGAAAAACATAAACAATCATGCACAATCATAAACAAATGCACAAATGCATGCATGACAATTTAATAGAGGTTTCAGCAGTATATTTATGTTCTCTGATGTTTATTACTGTTGAATGATGCATGGAAAACCATTAATGCGATGAAAACAAATTATGCAATTTGTTATTCCAATTAATAGGACTTTAGGCAAAATACTAAGCCTCTGCAGTAAACAGTGTTGTAAAAACTGGACAGAAATACTACGGTGTAGGTAACATGATTTAGAGCAAGGGGCAACTGGAATCATGTAAAAAAGATATACAGATCTTTTTCTATAATTTTTATAGTGCAATATGCGTTTTATTAAACTCTTAAATATTAGTGCATTAAACTTGCAATTTTATTTCCAAAACAGGTTCTACTCTTTCTTGTGATTCCATATTATTTGCAATTTTCTGAATTGTAGTTATTTTCTTATGAATTTATTACTCCAAAAAGGATATTAAACCATTTAAATAATCACGACAAATACTTATAGTAAATGTTGGATACAATTACATAATAATATTCTACATGAAATTGTATTTCCATTGGTATATTATTTACAATTTTTGGACTTGTAGATATTTTACTATGAATTTCTGAAGTCAAAACTATTTTCTGAAATTCTTAATTCGAAATTTTACTTAACAGTTTTACTGTTGACTGAACCATTGACCGCCGACTGTGCGTTTGACTGCTGACTGAGCGCAACTCTATTGGTCGGTGTGGAACCAATCTGAGACACTGATCGGAGATCCGACGGACGGCGACAGTTACCGGTGGTCAACGGCGGCAATGACGGCGGTGAGGTCGACATCGATGGTGGCGGCGTCTCCGGTTGTCCTTGGTGTCGGCGAAGTAGACGACGGAGTTCAGCTCGCCCTCGCAGTCTCGTATGTGCACTTCCCGGTGATCTTCACCTCCTAGAACGACGACAAACTGTGGCTGATCCTGTATGTCTCCGGCGAACTCCGGCGAGAAATTGCCGGTGCTACGTTAATCTGATGAAGGGGAACACGCTCAGGAAGATGCGGCAAAACATGGAGATCAAAATGGAGTAGGGTAGAGGGGCTCGGGTTCTCTGCATCGACGGCAACCTGGACCTTCCGAAGCTCCGACGCGGCCTTCCGGCGAGATAAAAATCAAGATCAAAACTCCGGCCGTCTGGCGTATAAAATTAGGGATTTTTGGGGGATTTCGAAGAAGGGAATCTGGGCTATTTATACCCGAAGTTTTGTGGCAAGGAGGCAAAAGATTAGACTGAATTTGGCGATTTTTGGGGGCAGTTTTTCGAGTAAGGAACAACTCGTACCTAGTCTGGTTTTCGGCTGGAGCTAAAGGATGACACGGTGGGCTCCACACGGTAGTTGGAAAAAAACAACGGGAGGGAGAGA
The DNA here is from genome assembly GCA_023614405.1 of Avena insularis. Lineage (NCBI taxonomy): Eukaryota > Viridiplantae > Streptophyta > Magnoliopsida > Poales > Poaceae > Avena > Avena insularis. Next base: position 101,515 of record JAJUPC010000491.1, on the reverse strand, counting down.
AACTACGATGGCCGGCCACTGTACGCACGCGTATAGCGTACGCTCGCTCAGGCCGAACGCTAGGCCGGCTTTGGTGCATGCGTGCTCGCTGCTCTATATTTTTTATTTCTTTTTTATTCCTTTTTCTTATTCTTTTATATCTTTGTCAAAACACCTCCAAATGAACTGAAATTTGTCTCTAAAATTTTCTAAAATCCAAGGGATCATCCTAGGATACTTTTTGGAAATAATTTGTCTTTCAAAATAGTAATTTCACAAATCCATGTGTATTCCTTTTGTATATGCATTTTAGTAATCCAATTTAGGGTTTAAAACTAGTGTTTCAATCCAAAATTTTCATGAATGAAATTGATACCAATGCAATGCAATTAATTTTTTTCTAGTCCCAATTGCTAAAACCTTGGGATGTGACATCATAGTGCTAAATAACTTAGGCTAGTAAAACTTTCACATGTTACTACAGTACCTTCAAAGTGTATTGGGTAATAGCATGTGTCTGGTGTCATGCAAGGACTAATTAATTAGACTTACTTGTAGGAGTAGCTCATATCTCCTATATGAAGGAGAATCATCCTCCCTCTCTCCTCTTCGATGTGATATTGGCTTCTGCTCATGCATCGGTGTCTCTATGACCTTAATGGGACTTGTTCAGGCGGGTAGCATCGCAGAAGTCACCTCTTCCTTTTTTTGCAAATCACAGTCACCTATTTGTCAACATCCGGATTTTTAATCCCCGATGCCTGTTATGCCATACATCGCAATTCCAGGATTACCATTTTTGCGAGACATAACAGATTGGATATCACAGTACATCATCCATTACAAACCATAATAAGGTCTTACACAAATAAGGATCTCATGATCCAGTCTTAGTACAATCAAGTAGCGGAATAAATAGCGTAGCGGTGGGGTCCATCTTTAGAGTCACAGGCAATGCTGACGATGGAAGATAGTCCTAGTTATCATAGCCGTCCTGTTGTCCTTCATCTTGGTAGTCTCCTTCATAGTCTGGCCATAGGAATAGACAGGGACAAAGCCATGAATACTCTTTAAGTACTCGCAAACTACCACTAATAATTAGTATAGTTCTAGTATGAATGCTAACTCTAAGTTTATTTATAAAGTTAAGTTTGAAACCTAAGCTGAGTTCAGAAACAAAGAAAGATAAAATAAAGTTTGAAAACACCTAAGTGGGAACTTAGTTATCATAGTCACAACTCTGTTGTGGTCAAGTCATGTCACAATTCATTTCATAAGTTGTTTTAAAACCATCTGACAACGGAACAGTATGGCCACTCCAACTGTCCATACCGTGGACGCGGCTATTCGAATAGTTTGACACTCTGCAGAGGTGGTACACTTTCACCACAAGATTCGATACATCTGTCAGGGATAACCCTGAATCATCATACTTAGTATGCAGATAATCAAACATAACCTTTCCTTTACACACTCTAGTATAAGCACCTCTCCTATGAGCATGGCCTCCCAACCATGACCATCTGTCATCTTGGGCACTACATAGGTGGACAACATTGAGAGGTAGCCTCAGCTCAAACCTCTCCCGCGAGGGAACTAAGACTAATGCATATAAACTTCCGACTAAGCCTTACCCAATTCAGGTATTGTGATTGTACGATAAAATTGGAATGGTATCGCATCCGAACCCAACCATCAGTTTTGTAAAAGGGCTAAGGCTCATGCCTCAACATTTTCATCATAATAAACCATTTGTGTTTCTCAACACATGTCAAAACATATCAATAGAATGACTCATCATTCCAAGGTTTTCACAAATCCTTTTCACCAAGTATTCCCATCTAAAGTAAATCATGTTTTGGTTTAGTTCCAACTACTAAGTTAAGAGTGTTCACTAAGGTGGGATGCTAATCTTAATCTCATGCCATAGAATGACATCCAAGTCTAACTAGATAGGTCAAGTTTTATACTCTTGATGCTACCTTTAAACAAGTAAAGGACTTTGGTAAAGTAAAAGAGGTAAAGCTTGTAAATAAAACTTGGAGTAGGTATAAGTCAAAAGGTATAACCAAAGCATGCCTAATGCATCTTGCTTAGGTTATCTAGCTTGTAAGGATTAGCTTGCATTGTTAATGATGGCTTGCTACTATAAATACTTGCAAGTGTTAGCTTGCCAATAATATCTTGCAAGGGTTCACTGGTATAGTGCTAGCTTTCCTTGTGTAGTGAAGTGGTTGAAGTTTTCTTCCTTCTCCTCTTGGTAGAACTCCTCCTCCTCGTAAACTTGGTCGGTACTATCGTCTAAAAATACATTCGGAATACACAATCACCAAAAAATACTTAACTAGTCTACTTAGCACACTAAGGCACATATTTGATGATATAGTATCATCACAAACATCACAAGGTTTATTGAACTAGCTTCATTCTTTTTATTTGAGAAAAGTAATTTCTACTCATTGAAATTAACTAAGATTTAATATTCTGCAATTAAAATATGGGATCATGTGGACACATGTCATCACCACATATTCTAACATATGGGAATGTGATTTAAAGGTTGGATCATATTTTAGTAGGTTTAAGTTTAATAATTAATGATTTAAAGTGACTAGAAATTCCCATATAGCATTATTTTGGTACTAGTACAAAGTCACTGCATGCAAACCTTAATATTATTATACATTCAGATAGGTATGGTTAAATGTGATTTTTGAGAGTTGGAATCAACTCAAAATCTATTATGGTTGATTTTATAAAAAGTTTGAATGTGCAAAAGCTTCTGTTTTGTTATTTTAACTAGGAGAGATATCTAACTCTAAAATATTTAAATCCAACGGGCTTGGATAGAGATTTTCAGTAGCTTTCCAACAAAATTGGAATCACTCAATTTGGTTTAGTAAATCTTCCTGAAATGATTTTTAAACTAAGGGACATAATTGATTCTAAGTCCAAATAGAAAATCTTATATTTGAATTACTGGATCAGCGCGGGAAACTAAATGGGCCGACCCAGTGGCGCTCCGCGACGCAGAGGGCGACTGACAGGCTGGTCCCGCATGTCAGCGACACTTAAAACCCAAAGCGGTACAGGGCAATCTGGGCGCTACGATTAGAACACAGATCAACGGTCCACGGTCGTCATCGACGACAGACTCGTCGCCGGTGAGACCGAACCCTAGAGCGGTCAGGTGGTATGGTGAGGGCATACCAGGGCTTCAGTTAGTGTGGTAAGGCGGGCAAACGAACTTGACGGCAACGGCGGACTCAGGAGAAATCAAGGCAGGGGCTGAGGTGGACGAAATTGACGAGGACTTCTCCTCCTCTGCAGCAGCTACCTCCGGCGCAATTCCGGTGATGGGCTGCTTGAGCGGCTCCGGCGAGAAAGGGGAAACAGTCAGTGGAGAGAGGGGAGTGAGATGGTGTGCAGAATGAGGCTGGGGGTGGCCTCCTTGTATAGGTTCGACGAGTGGACCGATGGGTCTGGGCTGGCGTCTCCGGCAAGAGCGGTACAGAGAGCTACTAGTGTGGGCGAGGTAGGCGGACGATGGGCGGTCTGCTGGCGGTCCTCTATGGCGTAATGGTGACGCTAGGGGCGGTGGCATTTGGTCGAGGGCTTCCTGCGCTATGGGAGACAGAGGCGATGCTCGAGGCGATCATGGCGAATATGGGTCGCACGGCAGTGCACGACCGTGTCTGGCGGGGTGTGGGTGTCGAGGCAGAGCTACGTGCGTGATTTGGTGTCGAGGCGTGGTCTGTGGAGTGCTGGCGGCGATCGCGCTCTGGCGTGCACTATGCATGGCGCAGAGAGAAAGGGCGGCGCTGCTCTGGGGTGGTCTAGTGCCTGACTGGGCTTGGGGAAAGGACAGGGAGTCGCGGTGTGGTCTGGTCTACCTCCTAGACATGGTGTGCGAGGGAGGGGCGGTCGGCTGGGAGTTGTCCATGCTCGACCGGCAAGCATGGCGCTCAGGGGGCGTGGCACTGCTGCAAACGGCTAAGGGGTAGCCTCTTGATGGCATGGTTGGTATTGGGGGAGACAATGGGAGAGGTTTTAGGCCTTAGTGGCATTGGATAACTGCTCTAAAACAGTAATAGTTAGACAATTTGTTTAGTGCTCACTAAGTGTTCGACACAATGGCCGCAAGAGATTTTAAATTGAATTTTTGAAAGATGTTTGGTGTGTACTTTGATCTGATGCTTGGAAGACTGTGGTTGCTAGGATTTTTTAAATGGAATTCACTTGAGTGGTTTTTGCAAAAGTGGTATCTAGACATATGAACTAGATACAATTTTCTACAGTCATTTAAAATTAGTGTTTGAAGGTTTTTGGGAGATCACAAAGTGGGCCTTGGTACATCACTACTTTTACTAGCAAGGGGTGCAAAGATCCACAATTTTCCCTGTTTGAAAATGAGTGCGAGGAATAGCCAAAGTAGGCTATGTGATTAAAATGGCAAAAGTGACCATTTGCTTATTTAATTCCTTTTGATTTATTTTTCTTTGGGATTTGTTTGTGGATGATATAGATGATGTGTAATTCACCTTAGAGTCATTTTACAATCAATAGATCACTCAATTCTGGCAAATCAAAACAACTCCTATTTAAATACACACACATATGAATGCTTAAAGATTTTTAAATGGAAAAGTTTTTGTTAACCCTAAATTGGGTAGATTTGATCTTGATCACTTTGATTAAACTTTTGGGATGTTACAAACCTTCCCCCCTTAAACAAAATCTTGTCCCGAGATTTAAGAAAGAAAACTAGGAACTAAAGAGATCTGGGAACTCAGTCCTAATGTAATCTTCTCGCTCCCAAGTAGCTTCTTATTCGGTATGGTTGCTCCATTGAATCTTGAGAAATTTGATATTCCTGGTCCTGGTGGTTCTGTAGGCTTCCTCCAAGATACGGATGGGAACTTCACGATACGTTAGGTCCTTGTTGATATCAATAGCTCGGTGATCGATGTTCTTGAAGACTTCGGTCTTCTTCGGCACTTCTAAGCATTTGTGAAGCAATGAGATATGGAACACATCATGGATGGCTGACATCTCCTCGGGCAGTTCCAGTTGATACGATACTTCTCCTCAACGATTCAGAATCTTGAAGGGTATGATATATCTCGGGGCTAACTTTTCTTTCAGACTAAAACGTTGGGTTCCCTTCAATGATGAAACTTTGAGATATACAAAATCTCCGACATTGAAAGTCAGGTCTCTCCTTCTCTTGTCAGCATAACTCTTTTGTCTGGATTAGGCAGTCTTGAGGTGCTCATGAACTTTGTGAACCTTCTCTTCAGCTTCTCGGAGAATGTTGGGTCCAAAAATCTGACTCTCTCCTACTTGCAACCAATTCAAAGGGGTATGACACTTTCTTCCGTAAAGGAACTCAAATGGTGCCATTTGCAAACTGGCTTGATAAGTGTTGTTATATGAGAATTCTGCGAAAGGCAGGCAGTCTTCCCATTTTGATCCATACTATAACACACAAGCTCTTAACATATCTTCTAAGATCTGGTTGACTCTTTCAATTTGTCCATCGGTTTGCCGGTGATAAGCGGTGCTGAAATTCAACTTGGTTCCTAATCCTTCCTAGACTTTCTGCCAAAATCTCGAGGTAAACTGGGTTCCTCGATCTGATACTATGGTCTTGTGGGTTCCAATCAGACTAACAATTCTAGTAATATACAGCTCTGCTAGTTTGGAACTCTGGTAAGTTGTCTTGACAGGTATAAAGTGAGCTACCTTGGACAGTCTATCAACGATGACCCATATTGAGTAATTTCCCCTACTAGAAGTAGGAAAACCGGTGATAAAGTCCATTCCGACGGAATCCCATTTCCATTTCGGAACCTGCAATGGTTGCAACAGTCCTGCGGGTCTCTGATGCTCTGCTTTGACTCTTTGACAGATGTCACAGTTGGTGATGTAGCTTCCGATTTCTCTCTTCATCTTGTGCCACCAAAATTGCTCCTTCAAATCTTGATACATCTTTGTTCCTCCGGGGTGGATAGAATAAAGAGTATCATGAGCTTCTTGCATGATAACTTGTTTTAGTTCCGAATCTGCTGGCACACAGATACGGCCTTTGTACCACAGAACTCCTTCTTCGTCTTCGGTGAATCCAGGTACCTTTCCTGTACCAATACGATGTTTGATTCCATCGATACTTTCATTTCCCTTCTGGGCTTCCTTGATGTGGCTAATCAAAGTGGGTTGAAGTTCAATGCTAGCTAAGAATCCTTTGCTAACCAGCTTAGTCCTAAACTGCTCCAACTCCTCATACAAACTTGGTTGCTTCTCCTTGATCATGGTGTTTAGCCTACACGGCAATCTACTAAGAGCATCCGCTACCACATTGGCTTTGCCGGGGTGATAGTGAATGTCAAGGTTATAATCCTTGATTAACTCTATCCATCTCCTTTGCCTCATATTCAGCTCCTTCTGAGTGAAAATATACTTCAAGCTTTTGTGATCTGAGTAAATCTCACAGCGATTACCCATAAGATATTGACACCATGTCTTCAACACCAAAACTACGGCTGCTAACTCAAGATCATGGGTCGGATACTTCTGCTCATGCTGCTTCAGTTGTCGAGACAGGTAAGTGATGACTTTACTTTCTTGCATCAATACACATCCGGTACCAATCTTGGATGCATCACAATATACATCAAACGGTTTCTTGATAGCTGGCATGATCAATATTGGGGCTGAAATCAATCTCTTCTTCAGCTCTTGGAAACTGGCTTCACATTTGTCGGTCCATTCAAACTTCTTGTCCTTTTTTAACAATTGGGTCATGGGTCTGGCGATGCTAGAAAATCCTTCTATGAACTTGCGGTAATATCCCGCTAATCTGAGAAATGCACGGACTTGGGTTTGAGTGGTTGGGGCTTCCCATTCTTCGACATCTTTAATCTTGGCGGGATCAACAGAGACTCCTCCGGCAGACAAAATATGTCCTAGGAATCCTACTTCTTTCAGACAAAACTCACATTTGCTGAACTTGGCATATAACCAATGCTCTCTGAGGGTTTCTAGGATGATTCTCAGATGTTGCTCATGCTCTTCTTCTGACTTGGAGTAGATAAGGATATCGTCGATAAACACAACGACAAACTTGTCTAGAAAATTCATAAAGATCTTATTCATGAGATTCATGAAATAAGCAGGGGCATTGGTTAATTCAAAAGCCATAACCGTATACTCGTATAAACCATAGTGAGTAGTAAAGGCGGTCTTCGGAATATCCGTTGCATGAATCTTAAGTTGGTGATAACCAGTCCTAAGATCAATCTTTGAGAATACTTGGGCACCAGTCAATTGATCAAACAGATCTTCTATCTTTGGCAAAGGGTACTTGTTTTTGATGGTGACGTCATTCAGCTTTCTATAATCTATGCACAGACGGTTGCCTCCATCTTTCTTGGCGACGAATAACACTGGTGATCTCCATGGCGATGCACTTGGTTGAATCAAGCCTATTGCTAACATGGCATCCAATTGCTTCTTCAATTCCACTAACTCTGAGGGATTCATGCTATAGGGTCTCTGGGCTATGGGTCCGGTTCCGGGGATTAGTTCAATAATGAACTCAATATCCCTATCCGGGGGCATACCGGGCAATTCATCTAGGAATATGTTGGGGTATTCACAGACTACTCTGACTTGGTAAATGGTGGGCAGGGCTAGACTCTTGTTGCACTTGAATTGACGGGGTAAGGTTTCAGATATATGCTCTACTGTTACTCCCAAGCTACTGGTCATGGTGATGGCTTTCTTATCATAGTCTATCAGTCCTTTATGCTTTGACATCCAGTCCATTCCTAGTACTACTTCCAATCCTGTGGTTCCAAGTACTATTAGATTAGCATAAAAATCTATTCCATGTATTCTGATAGGCACAACTTTGCAAATTTTTCTAGCTTTTGTAGTTGAACCGGGGATTTGAACTATCATGACATGCTTCAAGTTGGTTGGGTGAATCTTACTAGTGCATGAAAATTCTTCGGTGACAAATGAGTGCGATGCTCCAGAATCAAACAATAATCTTTCTAAAATTGAGTTGACAGAAAACATACCCAGCACTACATCGGGAGCTTCTTGGGCTTCTTCGGTGTTCATGTGGAAGAGACGGCTGTTGCGATTGTGAGGGTTCCCTGGGGAAAATCTTCTTCCTGGTTGAACACGACGCTGTTGTTGAGTTGGGGCATTCAAATTGGCAGTGGCGGCAATCTTCTTAGGGCACTCATTTGAATAGTGACCCTTCACTCCACACTCGAAACAAGTGATCTGAGACTTGTCTTTATCTGCGATGGGCACAACATTGCTTCCAGTTCGGGGTGCAGTGTTGTTGTTGTTGTTGTTGCTCTTGGGAGGGGCACGGTTGAAATTGCTGGTGTTGCCGGAGTGATTGTTGTTTCCTCCGCACTTCACATTTCCTCCGCTACAGTTGGGGTAGCTTGGGCGAGACATTGGGGGTCGGTTGTTCCTTGGTGCATATCCTGGTGAGGGGTTGGGACGGTACTTCTGGTGACTGTTGGATCCAGATTGTTGCAACATACGACGTTTGCGGTTGTCGTTTGGCTGGTTAATCTTTCCTTCCATCTGAATTGCGGAGTCGACTAGCTCTTCGAGATCTTGGAAACGGATGTTGACGAGGACAGTCTGCATCTCATCATTCAGTCCGTTCAAGAATCTCTCCTTCTTCTTGGCCTCCGTGTTGATCAAATCAGGTGCATACCTTGCAAGGGACAAGAATCTATCACGGTACTCCACTACAGTCATTCTGCCTTGCTTCAAATCTCGGAATTCATCCCTCATTCGGGTGACTAGACCCTGCGGCATGTGGGTGCATCTAAACTTGATTTTGAAGGCTTCCCATGTCATCAATTGACCATGGTTCATTGTGCGGATACTGTTCCACCATGCACTTGCATCTCCTGCCAAATAGTGGGTGGAAAAGAGAACTTTCTCGTTGTCATCTACTCTGCTACTTCCATATTATTCTCCATTGTCTGCAACCAGTCATCAGCATCCGGTGGGTTCTCTGAAGTACTAAAGATTGAGGGATTTGTATTCTGGAAGTTTTTCAGCTTGGATCCTTGATGATCCTGATTTCCATGGTTCTGGTTGTTGAGAGCCATCTGGGCGATCTGTTGCAGTGTTGCTAGATTAGCTTGGCGCTCTGCCCTGCTTGCTTCTCTGTCTGCGATGAGATTCTGCAGGATCTGCAGCATTGGGTCTTGCGATGAGCTGCTCCCTCCTTGGTTTCCACGAGTCATCTGAAGATTGAGGTAGATAAAGGGGTAAGAGGGAAAGTTCTAAGGTTCATGGCTTTGATTTCAAAGCTAAAACTTTGAGTTTGACTCAGGTTTTGCAACTAACTTCTTTTCATTCATTCAAGCAAAGCACATGATACAAACACACACCACAACATCAAAGGAAAACAGATGGTTTTAAGAACCATTCTGCAATCTACGATACAATGGGACCGATACATCTCATGCTACGGCAGTGCTCTAGTGCATCTACTCATCGTCGATGAAGTCGGAGTCCTCATTGTCGGTGTAGAAGTCCACGACATCCTCCTCTAGAAAGTCATCATCATTGCTGAGGTAAGAATCCATATCTCCCTAGATGTCTTCACCTTCCTCTTCTTCTTCCTTTGCTGCAAGCTGAGCTTCTTGCTCCCTGATGGTCTTCTCGAGGTCGGCCACCTTCTTGCAAAGACGGGCGATGGTGCGATCCTTCTTTTCGCGCTGGAGGCAAAGAGACTGACGGTCCTTGACAAGCAGTGAGAAAGTCTGGGCCTTCTGGGAGGCAATGGCACGGTTGTGGTTGGCAAACTCCCTAACATTGTCCAATTCCTTCTGGCGATCGTACAACAGGAAGTCAAGGTTCTCCACTTGATGCTTCAACTCTGGGTGACTTGGCATCTCCATTGGCATTCCCATGAAGTCACGCCTTGCATAGTGCGCAAAGCGGGTTCCTTGGATTTGGTTGACACTGAGGGCACATAGATGTGCGAGAGCTTCATGCATTGCCCTGGCTAATCCATCTAGCCAGTTGTTCTCTCTTACGGAGAACTAGATTCTCCCGGACGTTGGTGCTTCTATGCTTCCTCGCGGATCAGCGGTGACTAGCCATTGTAAAACTCCTCCTGGGGGTCCAGGAAGTTGAGCTCTAAGAAACTCCGGATGTGGGCGTCCCAATAACTCAGATAGTGAATGTAGATCCCTCTCGAAGATCAGTTGGCCTCCGTTGGCCAACTGGTAGAACTTGCTGAACTAATTCTCCATCTACAAGAATTTAGGATGAGGAAGTTAGTGAAGTGATCAAGTGTGTCAAATTTTTATGTAGTAATGTAAGAATTGGAGGAACATGAATTTTTGAGAAAGAATGAATTCCCAAGGGTAAGAGAGGAAATAGTTTTTTCATAAATACTCACTTTGGTTTTGAAATTAAGTTTTTGTTCGGAAGTCCATTCTAACTAGGGTATCCTATGGTCAGGATGGCTCTAATACCAACTTGTCAACACCCGGATTTTTAATCCCAGATGCCTGATATGCCAAACCTCGCAATCCCAGGATTACCATTTTTGCGAGACATAACAGATTGGATATCACATTACATCATCCATTACAAACCATAAATAAGGTCTTATACAAATAAGGATCTCATGATCCAATCTTAATACAACAAGCAGCGGAATAAATAATAAGCGTAGCGGTGGGGTCCATCTTCAGGGGCACAGGCAATGCTGACGATGGAAGATAGTCCTAGTTATCATAGCCGTCCTGCTGTCCTTCATCTTGGTAGTATCCTTCACAGTCTGGCCATAGGAATAGCCAGGGACAAAAGCCATCAGTACTTTTTAAGTACTCGCAAACTACCAGTAACAAGGAGTGTAGTTCTAGTGTAAATGCTAACTCTAAGTTTAACTATAACATTAAGTTTGAAACCTAAGCAGAGTTCTAAAAAAAGGAAGATAAAACAAGGTTCTAGAATCACTTAAGTTGGGAAGCTAGTGTCATAGTCGCAACCCTGTTGTGGTCAAGTCAAGATTAATCATTCATTTCATAAGTCATTTTGAAAATATCTGACAATGAAACAGTATGGACACTCCAACTGTCCATAACCACGGACACGGCTATTCGAATAGTTTGACACTCTACAGAGGTGGTACACTTTCACCACAAGATTCGATACATCCGTCAGGGATAACCCTAAATCATCATACTTAGTATGCAGATAATCAAACATAACCTTTCCTTTACACACCCTAGTATAAGCACCTCTCCTATGAGCATGGCCTCCTAACCATGACCATCTGTCATCGTGGGCACTGCATAGGTGGACAACATTGAGAGGTAGCCTCAGCTTAAACCTCTCCCGCGAGGCAACTAATACAAATGCATATAAACTTCTGGCTAAGCCTTACCCAATTCAGGTATTGTGGTTGTATGGTAAAAATTGGAATGGTATCGCATCCGAATCCAACCATCAGTTTTTGTAAAAGGGATAAGGCTCATGCCTCAACATTTTCATCATCATAAACCATTTGTGTTTCTCAACACATGTCAAAATATCTCAATAGAATGACTCATCATTCCAAGGTTTTCACAATTCATTTTCACCAAGTATTCCCATCTAAGTGAATCAAGTTTTGATTTTTGTTCTAACTACTAAGTTAAGAGTGTTCACTAATGTGGAATGCTAATGTCAATCTCATGCCATAGAATTACATCTAAGGTTATCTAGATAGGTCAAGTTTTATACTCTTTATGCTACCTTTAAAACAAGTAAAGGACTTTAATACAGTAAAGGAAAGTAAAGCTTGGAATTAAATCTTGGAATAGGTATAAGTCAAAGTGGTATAACCAAAGCATGCCTAATGCCTTTGCTTAGGTTATCTAGCTTTCAAGGGTTAGCTTGCATTGTTAATCATGGCTTGCTTAGTGCTAGCTTGATAACAATAGCTTGCCTTGGGTAGTGAAGTGGTTGATGTTTTCTTCCTCCTCCTCTTGGTAGAACTCCTCCTCCTTGTAAGCTTGGTCGGTACTATCGTCTATAAATACATATGGGGTTCACAATCACCAAACAATACTTAACTAGTCTACTTAGCACACTAAGGCACACATTTGATGATCTAATATCATCACAAGCATCACAAGGTTTAATGAAAATAGTTTTATTTATTTCATTTGGGAAAAGTAATTTCTACTCATTAAAATTAACTAAGATTTAATATTCTCCAATTAAAATATGGGATCATGTGGACACATATCATCACCACATATTATAACATATGGGAATGTTATTTAAGGGTTGGATCACATTTTAACAAGTTCAAGTTTAATAATTAATGAGTTAAAGTGACTAGAAATGCCTATATAGCATTATTTTGGTACTAGTCCAAAGTCACTGCATGTAAACCTTAATATTATTACATATTCAAATATGTATGGTTAAATGTGATTTTTGAGAGTTGGAATCAACGCAAAAGCTATTATGGTTGATTTTATAAAAATGTTTGAATGTGCAAATGCTTCTATTTTGTTATTTTTACTAGGAGATATCTCTAACTCTAAATTAATTAAATCCAACGGGTTGGTCTCGCTTGTGAGCAAGACTTAAAACCCGAAACGGTATCTAGCGATCTAGGCGCTACGATTAGAACCTAGATCAACGGTCCACAGTCATCATCGATGACGGACTCGTCGTCGGTGAGACCGAACCCTAAACGGCCAGTGGGGGTCTACCGGGGACGTACAGGGCTCCATCTAGTGTGGTGAGGTAGGCAAACAAACTCGACGGCGATGGCAGTTCTCCTGGTACTGGCGGCGGCTCGGGGGATGGCCTGGATCAACGGCGCTCTTCTCCTCCTTCCGCGACAGACTCCGGTGAAATTCCGGGGCTACGAGCTACGGCTTGCTCCGGTGGAGCTCTGGGAGTGTTCTGAGGGGGAGTGGATGAGAGTAGTGTGAGGAATTCGTGTTGGGGAGGGCTCCTTATATAGGCTCGACGAGGGGACCGAGGGGGCGACGGCAAGCTCGTCGGTGACGACGATACAGGGCGCTATCGGCATGGGCGGTGTAGGTGGACGGTGGCTTGCCTACTGGCAGTGCTCTATGGCTTAATGGCGTGGCTAGGGGCGGTGACAGGTGGTTGGGAGCGTTGCGCGCTCTAGGGGACAGGGGCGGTGCTCGACGTGGCGCTCAGCGACTGTGGGTCGCGCGGCAGTGCACGGTCATGTCTGGCAGGTTGCTGGGGTCGAGGCGGAGCGGCGTGCGCAGTCTGCGGTCGAGGCGGGGTCTGTGGCATGCTGGCGGTGAGGGCGCTCTGGTTGCACGCAGAGAGAAAGGGCGGCGAGGTCGGGGAGTGGTCCAGGGGTTAGAAGTGGCCGTGGGGTGGACCGTGGGCGGCGGTGAGGTCACACCGTGCTTCCTGGAGCGGCAGAGAGGGGCTAGCGGTCTGCTGTGGAGTTGGCAAGGTTGGCCGGCGAGCATGGCGTCGGGGCGGCATGGCACTAGCACCAGGGGCTAGAGATAGGGTTGGTTTTGGTCTGGTTGGACTTGGGGGAGACAAGGGTGATCAATGCACACCAAATGGCTCGACAAGATTTGATCAAAAACAGTAATAGTTAGGCTAATTTGATTTTGTCCGCAACCTGTTCGATCAAATGGCCGCAAGAGAAAAATGTTTGAATTTTGGGCTGATTTTTGGTGGAGTGTTGTATCTTATGCTTGAGCTTCTAGGTGTGCTTGGGTTTTGAAAGTGGAGTTCATTTGAGTGGTTTTTGAATAAGTGTAATCTATACATATGAACTACATTCAAATTTCAATTGTCATTTAAATTTAGTGTTTGAAAGTTTTTGGGGTGAAACAAAGTGGGCCTTGGTACATCACTACTTGTACTAGCAAGGGGTGCAAAGAACCACAATTGTTTCTGTTAAGATTTGAGTTCTAGGAATAGCCAAAGTAGTCTAGGTGATTAAAATGGCACAAATGACCATTTGCTTATTTTATTCTTTTTGATTTTTTTCTTTGGGATTTGATTGGGAATAATCTAGATGATGTTTAATTCACCTTAGAATCATTTTACAACCAATGGATCACTCAAACATGGCAATTGAAAACAACTCCTATTTAAATGCACACACATATGAATGATTAATCATTTTAAATGGAAAAGTTTTTGTTAACCCTAAATTGGGTAGATTCAATCTTGATTAACCTTGGATTAAGTTTTGGGATGTTACACCATGTATTCTGATAGGCACAGCTTTGCAAAATTTTCTAGCTTTTGTAGTTGAACCAGGGATTTGAACTATCATGACATGCTTCAAGTTGGTTGGGTGAATCTTACTAGTGCATGCAAATTCTTCGGTGACAAATGAGTACGATGCTCCAGAATCAAACAACACTCTTTCGAAAACTGAGTTGATAGAAAACATACCCAGCACTACATCTGGCGCTTCTTGGGCTTCTTCGGCGTTCATGTGGAAGAGACAGCCGTTGCGATTGTGAGGGTTCCCTGGGGCGAATCTTCTTCCTAGTTGAACACGACGCTGCTGTTGAGCTGGGGCATACACATTGGCAGTGGCGGCAATCTTCTTGGGACACGCATTGGAATATTGACCATTCACTCCACACTCGAAACAAGTAATTTGAGACTTGTCTTACGCTGCCACGGGCACAGCATTGCTTCCAGTTCTGGGTGCAGTGTTGTTGTTGTTGTTGCTCTTGGGAGGTGCACGGTTGAAATTGCTGGTGTTGCCGGAGTGATTGTTGTTTCCTCCGGACTTCACATTTCCTCCGCTATGGTTGGGGTAGCTTGGGCGAGACATTGGGGGTCGGTTGTTCCTCGATGCATATCCCGCTAAAGGGTTGGGACGGTACTTCTAGTGACTGTTGGATCTAGCTTGGTGCATCATACGACGTTTGTGGTTGTCGTTTTCCTGGTTAAGCTTCCCTTCCATCTGAACGGCAGAGTCGACTAGCTCTTCGAGATCCTGGAAATGGATGTTGACGAGAAAGTCTGCATCTCATCATGTAGTCTGTTTAGGAATCTCTCCTTCTTCTTGGCCTCCGTGTTGATCTCATCAAGTGCATACCTGGCTAAGGACAAGAATCTGTCACAGTACTCCACTACAGTCATTCTGCCTTGCTTCAACTCTCTAAATTGATCCCTCATTCTGGTGACTAGACCCTGCGGCACGTGGGTGCGACTGAACTTGATTTTGAAGGCTTCCCATGTCATCACTTGACCATGGTTCACTGTGCGGATGCTGTTCCACCATGCTCTTGCATCTCCTGCCAAATAGTGGGTGGAAAAAAGAACTTTCTCGTTGGTATCCACTCCTACTACTTCTAAGTTGTTCTCCATTGTCTGCAACCAGTCATCAGCATCCAGTGGGTTCTCTGAAGTACTAAATATTGGGGGATTTGTATTTTGGAAGTTTTTGAGTTTGGATCCATGATGATCCTGATTTCCATGGATCTGGTTGTTGTGAGCCATCTGGGCGATCTGCAGTAGTGTTGCTAGATTAGCTTGGCGCTCTGCCCTGCTTGCTTTACGGTCTGCAATGAGATTCTGCAGGATCTGCAGCATTGGGTCTTGCGATGAGCTGCTCCCTCCTTGTTTTCCACAAGTCATCTGAAGATTGAGGTAGATAAAGGAGTAAGAGGGAAAGTTCTAAGGTTCATGGTTTGGATTTCAAAGCTAAAACTTTGAGTTTGACTTAGGTTTTTGCAACTAATTTCTTTTCATTCATTCAAGCAAAGCACACGATACAAACACACACACACACCACAACATCAAAGGGAAACATATGGTTTTAGGAACCATTATGTAAGCTATGATACAATGGGACCGATACATCTCATGCTACGACAATGCTCTAGTGAATCTACGCATCATCGATGAAGTCGGAGTCGTCATCGTCGGTGTAGAAGTCCACGGCATCTTCTTCCTGAAAGTCATCATCATTGCTGAGGTAGGAGTCAATATCCCCTTGGATATCTTCACCTTCCTCTTATTCTTCCTTCACGGCAAGCTGAGTTTCTTGCTCCTTGATGGTCTTCTCGAGGTCGGCCACCTTCTTACGAAGACGGTCGATGGTGCGATCCTTCTTGGCGTGTTGACGGCGCAGAGACTGACGATCCTGGACTAGCAGTGAGAAAGTTTGGGCCTTTTGGGCTGCAATGGCAAGGTTGTTGTTGGCGAGCTCTCTAGCATTGTCCAACTCCTTCTGTCTGTCATATAGTAGGAAGTCAAGGTTCTCCACTTGATGCTTCAGTATTGGGTGACTGGGCATCTCTAGCAACATTCCGATGGAATCACGCCTTGCATAGTGAACAAAGCGGGTTCCTTGGATTAGGTTGACACTCAGGGCACACAGACGTGCGAGAGATTCGTGCATTGCGCTGGCTAATCCATCTAGCCAGTTGTTCTCTCTCACTGAGAATTGAATCCTCCCAGATAATGGTGCTTCTTTCTTGCCTCGAAGATCAGCAGTCACTAGCCATTGTAAATCTCCTCCTGGTGGAACCGAGAGTTGATCTCCAAGGAATTCCGGATGAGGATGCTCCAAGAACTCAGAGAGTGAATCCAGATCCCTCTCGAAGATCAGTTGGCCTCCGTTGCCCAACTGGTAGAACTTGTTGTATTGAGCTTCCATCTATAAGAATTTAGGATGATAAAGTTAGTGAAGTGATCAAGTGTGTCAAATTTTTATGTAGTAATGTAAGACTTTGGAGGAACATGAATGTTTTTGAGAGAAAGAATCCCTAAGGGTAAGAGAGGAAATAGTTTTCATAAATACTCATTTTGGTTTTTGAAACTAAGTTTTTGTTCCGACGTCCATTCTAACTAGGGTCTCCTATGGTCAAGATGGCTCTGATACCAACTTGTTAACACCCGGATTTTTAATCCCAGATGCCTATTATGCCATACATCAGAAACCTAGGATTACCATTTTTGCGAGACATAACAGATTGGATATCACAGTACATCATCCATTACAAACCATAATAAGGTCTTACATAAATAAGGATCTCATGATACAGTCTTAGTACAATCAAGTAGCGGAATAAATAGCATAGCGGTGGGGTCCATCTTCAGAGTCACAGGCAATGCTGATGATGGAAGATAGTCCTAGTTATCATAGCCGTCCTGCTGTCCTTCATCTTGGTAGTCTCCTTCATAGTCTGGCCATCGGAATAGCCAGGGACAAAGCCATGAGTACTCTTTAAGTACTCGCAAACTACCACTAACAAGTAGTATAGTTCTAGTATGAATGCTAACTCTACGTTTATTTATAAAGTTAAGTTTGAAACCTAAGCTGAGTTCAGAAACAAAGAAAGATAAAATAAAGTTTGAAAACACCTAAGTGGGAACTTAGTTATCATAGTCACAACTCTGTTGTGGTCACGTCATGTCACAATTCATTTCATAAGTTGTTTTAAAAACATTTTACAACGGAACACTATGGCCACTCCAACTGTCCATAACCGCGGACGCGGCTATTCGAATAGTTTGACACTCTGCAGAGGTGGTACACTTTCACCACAAGCTTCGATACATCTGTCAGGGATAACCCTGAATCATCATACTTAGTATGCAGATAATCAAACATAACCTTTCCTTTACACACTCTAGTATAAGCGCCTCTCCTATGAGCATGGCCTCCCAACCATGACCATCTGTCATCTTGGGCACTACATAGGTGGACAACATTGAGAGGTAGCCTCAGCAAAAACCTCTCCCGCGAGGGAACTAATACTAATGCATATAAACTTCTGGCTAAGCCTTACCCAATTTAGGTATTGTGCTTGTACGGTAAAATTGGAATGGTATCGCATCCGAACCCAACCATCAGTTTTGTAAAAGGGCTAAGGCTCATGCCTCAACATTTTCATCATCATATACCATTTGTGTTGCTCAACACATGTCAAAACATCTCAATAGAATGACTCATCATTCCAAGGTTTTCACAAATCCTTTTTACCAAGTATTCCCATCTAAAATAAATCAAGTGTTGGTTTAGTTCCAACTACTAAGTTAAGTATTCACTAAGGTGGGATGCTAATCTCAATCTCATGCCTTATAATGACATGTAAGTCTAACTAGATAGGTCAAGTTTTATACTATTTATGCTACCTTTAAACAAGTAAAGGACTTTGGTAAAGTAAAGGAGGTAAAGCTTGTAAATAAAACTTTGAGTAGGTATAAGTCAAAGGGTGTAACCAAAGCATGCCTAATGCATCTTGCTTAGGTTATCTAGCTTTCAAGGATTAGCTTGCATTGTTAATGATGGCTTGCTAGTATAAATACTTACAAGTGTTATCTTGCCAAAAATAGCTTGCAAGGGTTCACTGGTATAGTGCTAGCTTGCCTTGTGTAGTGCAGTGGTTGAAGTTTTCTTCCTCCTCCTCTTGGTAGAACTCCTCCTCCTCGTAGACTTGGTCGGTACTATCGTCTATAAATACATTCAGAATACACAATCACCAAACAATACTTAACTAGTTTACTTAGCACACTAAGGCACACATTTGATGATCTAGTATTATCACAAACATCACAAGGTTTAATGAACTAACTTCATTCTTTTTATTTGAGAAAAGTAATTTCTACTCATTGAAATTAACTAAGATTTAATATTCTCCAATTAAATATGGGATCATGTGGACACATGTCATCACCACATATTCTAACATATCGGAATGTGATTTAAATGTTGGATCATTTTTAGTAGGTTTAAGTATAATAATTAATGATTTAAAGTGACTAGAAATACCCATATAGCATTATTTTGGTACTAGTCCAAAGTCACTTTATGCAAACCTTAATATTATTACATATTCAAATAGGTATGGTTAAATGTGATTTTTGAGAGTTGGAATCAACTCAAAATCTATTATGGTTGATTTTATAAAATGTTTGAATGTGCAAAAGCTTCTGTTTTGTTATTTTAACTAGGAGAGATCGCTAACTCTAAAAGATTTAAATCCAATGGGCTTGGATAGAGATTTTCAGTAGCTTTCTAACAAAATTGGAATCACTCAATTTGGTTCAATAAATCTTCCTGAAATGATTTTTAAACTTAGGGACAGAATTGATTCTAAGTCTAAATAGAAAATCTTATATTTGAATTACTGGGTCAGCGCGGGAAACTAAATGGGCGGCCAGGCGCTCATGGCGAGAGGCGATCGACAGGCTGGTCCCGCATGTCAGCGGCACTTAAAACCCGAAGCGGTACGGGGCAATCTGGGCGCTATGATTAGAACACAGATCAACGGTCCACGGTCGTTGTCGACGACAGACTCGTCGCCGGCGAGACCGAACCCTAGAGCGGTCAGTGGGGGTACGGTGAGGGCATACCAGGGCTCCAGCTAGTGCGGCGAGGCGGGCAAACGAACTAGACGGCAATGGCGGACACAGGCGAGGTCGTGGCAGGGGCTGAGGTGGACAAAATCGACGGGGACTTCTCATCCTCTGCAGTGGCTACCTCCGGTGCAATTCCAGCGATGGGCTGCTCGAGCGGCTCTAGCAAGAGAGGGGAAACGGTCAGTGGAGAGAGGAGAGTGAGATGGTGTGCAGAATGAGGCTGGAGGTGGCCTCCTTCTATAGGTTCGACGAGTGGACCGACGGGTGTGGGCTAGCGTCTCCGGCGAGAGAGGTACAGAGGGCTACCGGCATGGGCGAGGTAGGCGGACGGTGGGCGGTCTGCTCGCGATCCTCTACGACGTAATGGCAACGCTAGGGGCGGTGGCATTTGGTCGGGGGCTTCCCGTGCTCTAGGAGACAGAGGCGATGCTCGAGGGCGATCATGGCGACTGTAGGTAGCGCGGCAGTGCACGGCCGTGTCTGGCGGGGTGTGGGTGTCGAGGCGGAGCTGCGTGCGTGATTTGGTGTCGAGGCGTAGTCTGTGGAGTGCTGGCGGCGATCGCGCTCTGGTGTGTTTTGTGCATGGCGCAGAGAGAAAGGGCGGCGCTGCTCTGGGGTGGTCCAGTGCCTGACTGGCCTTGGGGAAAGGACATGGAGTCACGGTGTGGTCCGGTCTACCTCCTAGACATGGCGAGAGAGGGAGGGGCGATCGGTTGGGAGTTATCCATGCTCGACCGGCGAGCATGGCGCTCAGGGGGCACGACACTGCTGCAAACGGCTCAGGGGTAGCCCCTTGATGGCATGGTTGGTACTGGGGGAGACAATTGGAGAGGTTTTAGGCCTTAGTGGCATTGGATCACTTCTCTAAAACAGTAATAGCTAGGCAGTTTGTTTAGTGCTCACTAAGTGTTCGACACAATGGCCGCAAGAGATTTTAAATTGAATTTTTGAAAGATTTCTGGTGTGTGCTTAGATCTGATGCTTGGTAGACTGTGGTTGCTAGAATTTGTTAAATGGAATTCATTTGAGTGGTTTTTGCAAAAGTGGTATCTAGACATATGAACTAGATTCCATTTTCTACTTTCATTTAAAATTAGTGTTTGAAGGTTTTTGGGAGATCACAAAGTGGGCCTTGGTACATCACTACTTGTACTAGCAAGGGATGCAAAGATCCACAATTGTCTCTGTTTGAAAATGAGTGCTAGGAATAGCCAAAGTGGGCTATGTGATTAAAATGGCAAAAGTGACCATTTGCTTATTTAATTCCTTTTGATTTATTTTTCTTTGGGATTTGTTTGTGGATGATCTAGATGATGTGTAATTCACCTTAGAGTCATTTTGCAATCAATAGATCACAAAATTAAGGCAAATCAAAACAACTCCTATTAAAATGCACACACATATGAATGCTTAAAGATTTTTAAATAGAAAAGTTTTTGTTAACCCTAAATTGGGTAGATTTGATCTTGATCATTTGGATCAAAGTTTTGGGATGTTACATATTCCTTCCCATGGAGTACAGAGTACAACCGTGCAGGCACAGAAGTGTAGAAGTTGGGGTCCTTGGTGGTCCAGCCCAACTTTCCTTATGTTTGCCCCATGCTTCCACCCAAAACTGAGCTCTGGCTGGATGATTTCTTTCTCTTCCATAGTTTATACTACTCAAGTGCTAAATAACTCAGACTAGTAAAACTTTCACATGTTACTACCTTCACAGTATTGGGTAATAACATGTATCTAGTGTTATGCAAGGCCTAATTAATTAGGTTGTAGGAGTAGCTCAAATGGAACTTGGTTTCGTTGACCCGACTATAAGAAATGTGCTAACTGGTGACCACAAATATTGGTCTTAGAAAGGTCATAGTGGTCCATCTATGACCTTTCTATGACCAAAAGGAGTACGTCATGTACCGAGCATCACTATAGAGAGCTAACAATCCTTTTTTGAATTGGTCATGGATAGCTATCACCAAAATAGATGGTCATGGAACCCATGACCAAAAAATTGGTCATGGGCTACCTGTCCGGTCCATGTAAGATCCTACATGGCGGATCCGATGTGGAAAATTCATGACCAAATCAGATGGTTGTTGTTCATATTTAGCCCGGTTAAGTTAGGTGCTTTACATGGGCCAAACCCAGCAATTTTGTACATTTCGGCCTTCTTATTTCTAGGCTTCGGCCTTTTAATTTTTGGGTCTTGGCAACTGTACAAATCATTATTTATTTCAAGCAATCCAAATTAATTCCATTCCAGTCCAAGGTAGTTTGGGCCACGGCCAAGCCGGAATATAATTTGGTCCGATTGTGTTTTCAACCATTTTAATTCACATATTTTAATTTTTTTTATTGTAAGCAACCAATCAAATTTTCAATAGGACATGGAAAACACAAGAAAAAATACGAAACAGTTAAAACTACAATATTTAAATAGTTTCTTATCTATCACCATATTACAAGCTAAAAATACTGCAACTATTATTTGCTAACTGGGGCTTCAGGCTTCGTCAAATTTCTCCATGCCCAAGCTCTTGCAGATGAGGGGAATACCACTTTCCTGAAACGGACAACAAAATAAATCAGTTAGAAACAAAATGAAAGAACATCTACAAATAGCTAGGATTAAAACATGCTAAAGAGCACAAAGGTAACAATATATCTGTGGGGCAACCAAGATAGCCAACGTCGAACAGTCGTGGTATAGAAGAAACATCACACGAAGAAACAATATTACAAGTCCAGATCATAGTATAGAAGAAATATATGTCTTATCAGGCATACATGTTAAAATTGGAAAATAACAAAGAGCATTACCACTTACACTAGTATCTGACACCTGAAACATATCCACAAGCCCCATGCAAAGAAACTAAACTAATAACTCACTAAGATGCGTGGGATGAAATTAATATCAACAATCACCCCTACTTCCATAATGCAGTCATATTTGGGGCCTAAAATAACCAGTGAGGTGCAGAGACGGAGAGAAAGATATGCATACCCTTGTGTTGTTGACATCCGGTGAGATGGGCGTCATGTCAAAAAGTGAGTCGCCACTATTATGGGGGAGTTCATCAAGAATACGGTGCTTGAGGTCAATAAAACATCCTAAGTATGAGAAAAAAGGGAGTCGGGAACAATTAAGATAGACCACAGAAGCATGGTCCATAACAATGTATGTTATCCACTTAGGTACAAACATCAGCGGAAATATAAGAGAAGAAAATCCATAGGTTGCCATCATAATAGTGAGTAAAGAATTTCTAATTAATCTAGAACACTTATCGAGTAACTTCATTCTCAAAAGTTGTCCATATTTCTGGGTTTCTGACTTCTGAGTAAATAATTTCATGCACAAGGGAAATCTGACATGCTAAAATAGTTCCTAGTCTAGTACTCAAGATAAATATAACAGTACCAAGTCATACCACAAGATAAACAGAACAATAAGCCTACGGGTTTCCAACCAAGCTATGTTTATTGCAGGCCACAGTCTAGTACTCAAGATAAACAGAAAAGTACCAAAATAACACAAGTAGCTATGCCAAGAAGATCAAGTTATATCACAATGGTAGTCCGACGAAAATTAAAAATAATAAATAGAAAATGAATTCTCAAACAGATGTACTATCATAGTAGTAGTACAAAAGTAGATATGCCGAGAACATCAGGTCATACTCAAGCCATGACATATGTAATATTTCCCTAATAACAGCAATCCGAATTTTCAAACATTCGTGAGAAAATGAAATTACATTCTACCATCAGCACCCAAGAAGAATGCAAAGAATTTGATACACACCAACACGAGCACATCAATAATCAAACAGTAATACAATAATGATCAGGGAGTATGAGCACATATATCTGCAAAGAAGCCCTAGCACTGGTATTGTTCTAGAGAAAGGGGCAATGAAATAAAGTACATTAATTAAAATGGAGGGCTCCTCTCATCTCCAAATATAGTACATTCCTATACTTATATCAAATCAAGCAATAGCAGAACATAACTAGTTCAAAGGTGTTTCCTAGATTGTTACCATGGCCACTTTCTAGTGAAGAGTAAAACTTAGATAATTGGTGTGCAAAAGAATGAATATCAAGTCAATAATAGTAGGCAGAACTGTAAATATATATTTAAAACAACATAATTGTTGTGTAAGGAAATTATGTTAAGATTCTACAATCAAAAGTATACAAATGGGAAGTATTAAGAACTAAGAATGTCTTTCAACACATCCAACAATTATGTACAGTTGTACCACCCTCTTCTGGATATATTCAACTTCAACATATACCATCTCATTTCACAAGAAGACATTATTGTTCATTAGGTGAGCCACTAACTTAAAGCCTAAGAACAAATAGTATACTTAGCAACTTATTTTTTCACAGGTAACTGATTGTATTAGAGAGCATTCATCAATAACCAATTATATATTGAGCAGTATAAAAAAGCTACTACACAAGCGCTACTGAGATATACATAGCTACTACACAAGCACTATTGCATCCCAAAAAAAACAATTATCAACAAAAAAAGGGGCGTTGCAAGCAGCATATATATATGCAATATAACACAGATTGTAAGCATTGTCAGCTTCTACACCTACCACTAAAGAAAGTACAAATAGCACTAAATGGGCTATAAGTAAGGATAGTTTACACTAGTATCTCTAGTCTAATCCACCACTAGTAGCACTAATACACAAGATACATCAATCTCAAAATTAAATGAATCCAAGTTAACCCTCCCAAATGGCCTACAACCATTTGGTTCAAAATGGTCATAGATCTATGACCAAAAATCCATGGTCGTTAAGAAAAGGTCACAAGTTAACACATTTCTAGTAGTGAATCTATAGGATTCAAAGGATTTTCAAAGGAATTCTATAGGATACCAATCTATAGGAATTTTTTCAATAGAGTGTGTTTGTGTCGAAGGAATAAATCCTAAAAAACTCGTATGTATTGCTTCCCTACACTATAATCCTATAGGATTTCTAACAAGAGGTGAGACCTCTTGGAAAAAATCCTATGTGTAACATCCCAAAACTTTTGAAATTTTGGAATGTTAAAAATAAAATAAAAATATTTAAATAGTTGCTAAAAATTTCTTTCCCTTATTTAAATTTCTAGAAGAAAATAAACTTTTCAAAGTTTACAAAAAATAAAGAAAGTCCTATTTATAAACAACATATTTTGGTGCAAGTGGATAAGGAAAAAACAATATTTAAAAAGTCATTAAAGTTCTTTTGTTTTATTGGAAAACAATGGTTTTGATAAAACATAAAATCTCTTGCTAAATAAAATTCTTCGACAAACCATCCTTGCATTAAAAAAAACCTAGCAGAAATATTTGGTCTATGAAAAATATTTATAAAAATACCCCTAGCCAAATCTTTGTTTCCCATATTTGTTAAATATTTCGTTTGAGCCAAATATAAAATAATATTTGGATTTTGCAAGAATTTTCCATAAAGCCATAATGGCAATATGATTAACAAAAGGCTTTTATATAAACTAGCACAGGGGCCCTCGCAAATGCGAGGCCATCACCTTTAGTGCGTAGAATATGTTTTTAAAATAATTTTTCGTTACTAAAATATTTGTTTTACTTGAATATAAATATTATGATATACACCAACACACATTTTATGCTAGATAGAAAATTACACTGACTGAAGAAACCATTATTTATCTACTTTTTTGTTCAAATGAGAACATTGGAATAATCGACAATGTATGGATTCAAAATAAAGTCAAATAAAAAACTAGAAAACAGGGAAATTGTTCAGGTATGTTAGTATGTTTTTTGAATTCCATAAAAATAAATCCTAACTAAATTCATATT
The DNA here is from genome assembly GCA_023614405.1 of Avena insularis. NCBI lineage: Eukaryota > Viridiplantae > Streptophyta > Magnoliopsida > Poales > Poaceae > Avena > Avena insularis. The sequence continues at coordinate 76,287 of JAJUPC010000491.1, read as the reverse complement.
TATGACCCCCGAAAAATTCATATCTACGTGGTGAGGAGCTATATATCTAAGGAATACTTACATGTCCTAGTTTCTTTTGAGTAACTGATCATGCTCATCTAAACCTAATGCGGGGTCATAAACGATTAAAAAATTCGTGGGTAAAAAAACTACATACCTAGCTTGTAGTTATAAACTCATAGTAAAGTCCTACTATTATACATGAACATAGATTAGCATTAAGTGAATGAGAAAAAAATATCTCAAAAATATAAACAATGGTAATTTCAGTTTCCATGTATGAGAGAAAACATAACACCTTTGTGTATGATATTGTTTGGAAAATATATCTATTTGTACAATGCTCCTCGTAAGTAATCAATGTATGTCTATGATTAATTATTTAAAAACGCAAGTCAACATTAAACTGGTGGCTCGTATATGGGAAAAGGAATATAGTTACTTCAGTAAGAAAATGTACGATAAAATTAGTGATGGATAGAATAACAGAACTATTGTCCAATAGAAGTCCTGTCAACTTGAAGTATTGGCATATTATAGGGAATTGCCAAATCACGCACCTTGAAAACAATCAACTTTATCATTTTGTGAGAGCATATTGGTTCAGATTAATCTAGTACTAATCTTTTGGAATGAAAAGTTACATACACTTTTTGTCTGGCAGTATATATGCATAGAATATACCTAGAAATCACAAAAAATGTGATATTTGTGCTAGAGACTATCTGATAGGAGAATATAAGATTTGGTTCATTGTTTTACTAATCACTATGAAAAAAATTAGATAAATCACTATGCAATTTAGTTACATAAATAATATATGCCTCTCGATTTACAGCAAACATGAATAGTAATTACATGATTTTTCTAATGAATATATGAATAAAAGTTACAACTTGTTGCTAACCAAAACTATGTGTCCTTCTAAATTTAGTGATTATGTAACCAATCGTGCTAATCTAAGAATATTATTTCTTATAATTTGAAATGTTTGGCATACAACTTGTAAGATGTCATCTATTTACGATCAGAGATAATTGTGAAAACAGTAGAGATGACTGGACTGTTAAGTTCTAAGCTTCTCCACAAAATTTCACCCAATAGATAATATTTTGTTGCTAACAAAAACAGACGAAAACTACAATAGGTGAATTTGAGTTGTTATCATGAAAAGCAAAAGGATTGATTATTATTTTAGTTCAGATCAAAGAATTGCTTTTACCTGCAAATTTTCATTTTAGTATATGATTGATAGAAATAGAAGGTTTTGCTCCGCAAACTAAACTCATATTGACAAAATACAACATGACACCTATTAATCTGATTTAATTCGACTTATATATCACGCACACGTTTGTGCAGTACGACGAACTGGCCAACTCTCAATGCTAGCTTATTTCGGATCAGAGCTAGAACTACACCTAGTAATCTACTACTTATTTTGGATTAGAGCTAGAACTACAACTATCAGCTCAGAGTACTAACTAATAGTATGAGGTAAATTATCAGTTTGCTCGATATATATATCCATACTTACACGCATAGTGACCATCATTAATTTCACATACTCATATAATATTACATAGAAATGACTAATAGTTTGTTCGTGATCCAAACAACGATTCCTTGTGTCGATCCAATATTATACAAAAACAACATATTAGATTCTTCTGTTATAGCGCCAAGTATAATTTTGAAAGTTCGAAAAAATAGAAATTACTAATGACCTTTTATGTAACACACAGTGCACCGGAAGTGGTACTACCTCTGATCCAAATTAGTTGTCGCCCTAGACAGAATTAACAACTACTTTGGCTAAATCTGTGATAATTAAGTTGAATCAGATAGAGTACTGTAATTAAAGACTATGTAAAAAGATCTTTATCGAATTATGACCATAAATTTTACAGTTTAACGCTTTTTTAGGTAGATTAATATCGTAATAGATTATATGCCAAACGAAACACTTATTTGATTATGCTATCAAAGTTTTGTAGATGGGTTAACAGCAAAACTTAAATCTCTAATTCGTGTGTTGGATCGAAGTAGCAGACAATATGGCCAGCTTACAGCGCGAGTTCCCTGAAGCTTAGATATCTTCATCTATATTCTCTGTTACACGTCCACCGTCTGCAGCCCAACATACTATATGTGTCAATTTGGTAAAAATAATTTGACAGATAAATAGAATAGAGCTCTTGTCACCGAGAAAACCAACTCAAAGAGCACATATGTGCAAAATTAATCATCGTTCGCCAGTTGGCTCCTACCATGCAAAAGCAATCTGATCGCTGTAGGCATGTTCATTAAATACTAGGTGGAAGGCAGCGAGGCAACAGGTGAAGCTATCAATTCAATAGTGGTGGATCCGCTCACGAACAAAATTCGAAAGAAAATTTTTTAATCGCTTGCTTAAAATCGGCTAGATTACCTTTGCGTCGGCGCAAGGAATAAATACGGCGCGGTGGATTAACCTAACGATTACCTCACACCTGATCTGCATGTGCTTGGTGGAGCTCGGTCGGCCAATGAAAAACCGTGGCACCGGCGGCCTGGACGCCGCCTGAGGAGTCCATGATTTTTTGGTCGCTGCCTAGATGCGTATTGGGAGAAAAATATGCAAGGGCATCGGTGGGTAATTTTGTGTACGCTGATCAAGTGGTTATTATTAGTCTCTCATTAAATCGATGTTTTTGATTTTTGTGAGATTTTCTAGACTATTTTTCTTTTTTCTGGTAGCCCGTCATGTACTTTTAATATATAATAGATGATATTTGAAGAATAAAATACTATTTTATATTTGCTTCTTAGAGAACTTTGGTTTTCCTAAAAAGTAATAAACTCCCTTTATTAAAGATAATTTTGAAAACATTGTTGTGCCATAGGTTTTCCCCAAAATGATTATTTCCAAAGCATCTATTTATAAAATAATATGTACAAAATTTAAATTTTGGGTATGAAATGGTGTCCATACTATTTAAGACACCCATTTTGGTTTTATAAAGGGTTCCTATTTGAATTTATTCATTTTTGACAAATTATGAAATCTAATGGGAATATATCCCTATAAAAGTTTAATCCCTAAATCATAGAATTAGTTTGTCAAAATATATTTTTGTGGCGGAAAGTTTTCCAAAATGAAATATTAAATATATTAAATTTTATGATTTTTTTGGAATTACTAAACAAGATTTTGAACTATTTTTGGAGCTAAAAGAAATAAACAGAAATAGAAAAGAAACAAATTAAAAAAAAGACCAGCCAGCCTAACTGGGCTAGCCTAGCCACGCCAGCCCGCTCCCTTCCTCCCCCGCTATCTGCTATCTACCGCTCGCATGCGCGACAGCGCAGCTCGGCTTAGCACCGGCCCTCCTACCCGCTCTCCTCACTGACGCGCGGACCCCTCCAAGCGTTGTCCTCAACCTCCCGCTCGCTCATGATAGACAACCGCGTCCCCCACTCGCCCCACTTCCCCACAACTCCCGAGCAGCCCCTGTCGAGCTCAGCCCCGCCCTATAAAGCTCTCAACTACCTCTCCATTTCCCCACTCCACTATCGCTCTGTAACGCCACCGGTCTGCAGCGATTCCTCACCGGAGTCTGCTCAGTCACTTCCGTCTCCGAGAAGCATCCGACGACATCGAGGCAAATCGCTGCGTCCATTCGGCCTCGCCCTCTTCCCCTCTCCCTGGCACACCTCCTTAACCCCTCCTTTTTTCCGCAGCACCTAGGGCCCCAACGACATAGCCACCATCCGCCTCCGCTTCATCCATGCCTCGGTGCCGTACGAGGAAGCAAGCGCTGCCGCCGCCGCCACCCGTCAATTCCCCACATCACCCCGGTCCTCGTCGTACCCTCCTAGACTGCCTAGGACCGCCACAACCTCCACCTCGACCCGTCCGAGCGTGCCGCCACCGTCCCTTCTGTCTCCGGTGAGCCTAGCCGAGGTGAGCACGTTCCTCTCCTCGCAATCGTCGATCTTGCGTCGGTGGCCTGGATCAACCCAAGCCGCTAGATAAGCCGCGAGCCCGGATTCTTCCCGAGCCCTGCGCTGCGCAAGATCTGCCATAGATTTTATATTCATCTGACGGCCTCTGTTAATCCTAGTAGCGAAGGGGTACGTGCCAATAGGAAGCTACCACGTGGATTTTATTTGTTGTAAGTTGTGTCTCCTGTTTAAAAATGGACAAAAATACACCCTAACTTGCATAATTCATAGAAATTGATATACTTGTCCAAATTTAGCAAATAGTATATGGTTGGACTCATAAAATTGTGTACAACACCTTTGTGAATTAAAATTTGAACTTTGCCAAATATAATTATTTTAAATATTTAAACTCTAATATAGTGTATTTAAATCATAGTAATTATTTGCAAGTACAAAATTTACACATAATACCTTTATGGAATCCGTGTGAATAGTACTACAGAACCCCACCTTTGATTTTCAATTTTAAACATTTTAACTTGAACAATATTTCAGAAATGCCATTTAGCTATTACAGGCATAACGTTAATTCCTTTTACAAAATTCTCATATCCTAGCCCTCTATCCAACAGGACCAAAGAGTAAAATTATTTTGTAAGTTTATCAAATTATAAAGCCTTACCTCTTTCAAATGCTATTTTGGACATTACTAAATTTAGAAAAATAGTTTTCAAATGAAACTCTTTTGAAAAATGTTTAGAAATGACTTATTTGTCCAATAGGGATGAATGAAACACTTTTCTAAACATATCTACAACATAGTGGATGCATATAACCTAGTGCTACTATAAGCACAATGTAGTCAAAAGTAACCATATGAAAGTAAATATTTCAAACCTAGGACTAGTAAAGTAATTTTGTGAACCAAGACTTAGTGTAATAAAACATATGCAACCTAACCTAGACCTTTTAGAATGCGTTTCTTGATTTCATTGTACTTCCTTGATGATATGTATGTTTGTTTGTTTATTCGTTGCAATGTCTGTGAATCGTGTAGATTGATCGAAGAGTAACCGTTGCCTTGTGAAGAGAGTTAATCCGACGACTTCAACAAGAGGCAAGTTCACTAAATATTTGTCCTATTATTTTCCTATGCACTAAGTGTATTCTTAGTAAGCATGTGTAGTCTTATATAGTATTATGCTATGCAATGCAACCAGGTTAGGTTAGTCATATGAATCCCTGACTATTGAGTACAAGACAACATAGGAGTTGAATGTTTAGCCCTGTAGTAGTTCCGTGAATGACTTCACAATAAGTTTGTGATATTGAAAGTGTATTTTTCAAATGTTGAAAAACAACTTAATTTAATGAACTACCTGGGTGTTGAAATAGATATTTTATGGTTGGGTGCCAATCAGGAGTCAGCTCTTTCAATGGCTCGGTCTTGTCTTATGTGCGCATGGGGAAAACCAGCCAGGCTTAAAGAGATTGGAGGTCCCCAGTGTTTTAGAAGCTTCCCTATATAGCCACATGTCACATGGCTCTGTCCCGACTAAGTATGTTGTGGAAACCCGGCCCAACGTGACCAACAGATGTAGATGGTGTAGGTTGTATGGGTCTGTTAGGGGATCGGGGGACTACTTCTGAAAGGTCTTGTCTCTGTCTTCTCCAGGTCGTGCCACATCTGGGTGGTATGTGTCAACACCCGGATTTTTAATCCCAGATGCCTGTTATGTCATACATCGCAATCCCAGGATTACCATTTTTGCGAGACATAACAGATTAGATATCACAGTACATCATCTATTACAAACCATAAATAAGGTCTTACACAAATAAGGATCTCATGATCCAGTCTTAATACAACAAGCAGCGGAATAAATAATAAGCGTAGCGGTGGGGTCCATGTTCAGGGGCACAGGCAATACTGATGAAGGCAGATAGTCCTAGTTATCATAGCCTTCCTGCTGTCCGTCATCTTGGTAGTCTCCTTCATAGTCTGGCCATAGGAATAGCCAGGGACAAAAGCCATGAGTACTCTTTAAGTACTCGCAAACTACCACTAACAAGTAAGATAGTACTAGGGTAAATGCTAACTCTAAGTTTGACTATAAAGTTAAGTTTGAAACCTAAGCTGGGTTCAGAAACAAAGAAAGATAAAGTAAAGTTCTAGAATCACTTAAGTTGGGAAGCTAGTGTCATCGTCACAACCCTGTTGTGGTCAAGTCAAGATTCATCATTCATTTCATAAGTCATTTTGAAAATATCTGACAACGAAACAGTATGGCCACTCCAACTATCCATAACCACGAACGCGGCTATTCGAATAGTTTGACACTCTACAGAGGTGGTACACTTTCACCACAAGATTCGATACATCTGTTAGGGATAACTCTGAATCATCATACTTAGTATGCAGATAATCAAACATAACCTTTCTTTTACACACTCTAGTATAAGCACCTCTCCTATAAGCATGGGCTCCCAACCATGACCATCTGTCATCTTGGGCACTGCATAGGTGGACAACATTGAGAGGTAGCCTGAGCTCAAACCTCTCCCGCGAGGGAACTAATACTAATGCATATAAACTTCTGGCTAAGCCTTACCCAATTCAGGTATTGTGGTTGTACGGTAAATTTGGAATGGTATCGCATCCGAATCCAACCATCAGTTTTGTAAAAGGGTTAAGGCTCATGCCTCAACATTTTCATCATCATAAACCATTTGTGTTTCTCAACACATGTCAAAACATCTCAATAGAATGACTCATCATTCCAAGGTTTTCACAAGTCATTTTCACCAAGTGTTCCCATCTAAAGTGGCTCAAGTTTTAGTTTAGCTCTAAACTACTAAGTTAAGAGTGTTCACTAATGTGGGATGCTAAGATCAATCTCATGCCATTAGAATGACATCTAAGGTTATCTAGATAGGTCAAGTTTTATACTTTTTATGCTACCTTCCAAAACAAGTATAGGACTTTGGTAAAGTAAAGAAGGTAAAAGCTTGAAAGTAAACTTGGAATAGGTACTAGTCAAAGTGGTATAACCAAAGCATGCCTAATGCATCTTGCTTAAGTTTTCTAAATATTCTAGCTTGCTAACAATAGCTTGCATTGTTAATGATGGCTTGCCTTGTGTAGTGCAGTGGTTGAAGCTTTCTTCCTCTTCCTCTTGGTAGAACTCCTCCTCCTCGAAAGCTTGGTTGGTACTTGATGTGCTTGTCGTTCGACGTAGAGCTCGCTGGGAACCCCAAGAGGAAGGTATGATGAGTACATCAGCAAGTTTTCCCTCGGTTATGAAACCAAGGTTTAATCGAACCAGTAGGAGCAAGGAAACACCCCAAAGGTGTTACTAGCTGAGCTTTGGTAGGGCGCACTACCGGTGCTAGTACCAACGTGGAGACCTGCACAACACAACCACAGAACTTTGTCCCCAACTTGCGATGAGGTTGTCAATCTCACCGTGTTTTGCGGAAAACAAAGGATTAAACGTATCGAATGGAAAGAAGTAAGAGTTTGCAGAAAGTAAACACAAGGCAGTAAAGGATTGTAAATTGTATGTAAAAGACAAGGACCGGGATCCATAGTTCACTAGAGGTGGCTCTCCTTAAGATAGATAACATGCTGGGTGAACAAATTACAGCGAGGAAATTGACAAACACCGAGAAAGCAATACATGCATATACTAATCATCTTGACTACTTTGAGACTTGATTGGGCATTACAACATAATACATAGACCGCCATCCAACTGCATCTATGACTAATAATCCACCTTCAGGTTATCATCCGAACCCCTCCAAGATTAAGTTGCAAGCAACAGATTATTGCTTTACGAACTGCGTGTAAAGTAAACAATACGATTGTTCTATGAACAAAGGATTGTTGTTTTCTCCCTAGTAGCAACAGCACATCTAGTACCTTAGAGATTTCTGTCACTTCCCCAGATTACCAGAGGCATGAACCCACTATCGATCATAAATACAAACTCTTGGAGTTGCTAGCATCTACTTGGGCAAGATAGATACTAACAACAGAAAGCATGCTAGATCACAAATAAAAAAGACATGATAGAATGAATAATCAATCTGAAATAGCATCTCAATATCCATCGGATCCCCACAAATACAACATGTATGATTACAAATAGATGATCTTGATCATGAACGGAGCTCACAAGATCTAAACATGAAAGCACAAAGGAGGAGAACCAGCCATCTAGCTAGTACATGGATCAGTAGTCCAAGGATGAACTACTCACGCATCACACCGGAGGCTTCCATGGTGATGAAGAAGGCCTCTAGGGTGAATTCCCCTCTCCGGTAGGGTGCCGGGAAGAGCTTCAGATCCCTCCCGATCTAGGGATGGAGATGACGGCGGCTACAGACTCTTTCGTGGATTTTTGATCGGGCACTTAGGGATTTCGTCCCGAGGGCAATATATAGGCTGAAGGAGAGGCCGAGGGGGTGCCGGGAGCCACCACACCACCCCCTTGCACGAAACCAGCCTAGCCGCATGGCCAGGTGGTGTGGTCGGCCCCTGGCCCTTCTCCGTCTCGTATTCTGGCACTTGATCCCTTCCGGAAAAATAGGCACTTTGGATTTTGTCCTGTCCAATTCCGAGAATATTCATTTTCTGACTTTCCTGGAACCAAAAACAGCAGAAAACAGGCAGCTGACACTATGGCTCTTGTTAATAGGCTAGTCCAAGAAATCATAAGAAAAGTACTCCAAAGTTGGAACAAAACATAAGAAAGTGGATAAAACCAAGCATGTAACATCAAAAATTATAGATACATTTGCAATGTATCAACATCCCCAAGCTTAACTCCTGCTCGTCCTCGAGTAGGTAAGTGATAAAAAGAAAGAATAATTTTTGAGGTGACATGCACCATCAAAGACTTGATCAAAGTATTTGCAAAACATTCAAAGTTGGGATCATAGTACTCCAATCATAACATGAAAGACAAAGTTCTAGCAATAAGCAAAGAAACTATGATGCAACATGAAAAGGCACAAACAAAAGATTCATGAATAACATGCTTTGCAAGACGTTTGTTTGTTTCACATAAAGAAAACATAACATAATAGTATTCAGCTTGTCCCTCAATAGAGTAGCAAATATAAATGCATAGGACACCTTCAAAGTTCATAAGAGTGACTAGATACAATAGTTTAAAACAAGCAATAACAAGTTATGCATCAATCAACTAGTCTTGGGACAATGCACATAGAACTAAGAATGGCCACTATGCTCTCAAAGTAGGTGCATAAAGATAGAAGGTGGAGACTCAATATAATGGTGGAAGAAAGGCCTTTTGTAAAAGGAAGTAGGGATTCAAGTCTCATAAAGAGCTTCCAAAAATTATGGTACTTGTAGCTTTCAGCTCTCATTGCCCCTATCATAAGCATATTGAAGGTGATTAAGGTTAAAGTGACACAACTAAGAGGATATGCTTGACAAATTATAAACCAAAATCTCATGCCCCTTACTTACGAAGACCGATCCTCATGCTACTCAACTTCAGTCACGAGTAAGCTCTTATCATTGTAAGTATATGTGTATCATTAAGAACCGCCAATGGGGTACCCCTTGCACATGATACGGGACCTTTCCCATAATCAAAATGACAAGGCAAGCAGACAATGAGCATCTCAGCGATCTTTTTATTTTCTATTTGCATAGGTTTTTATTGAGAATGCTTCATAGAGTGCTCATTATGGTGATGCTGCAAGTTTCCACCATGATTATGCATGGCTTAGGCTAGCGGCCCAGGAATTTCTCTAACACACATACAAACTCCATGATCTTACAAGTTCCACTTTTATTTCACACCGCCGGGATCCGTAAGCAAAAGAACATGATATCAACGGGGTACAAAGTACAAGTGCAATGTTGAAAGCGTTCCCCATGGTACATGGTTCTGCTAATTTCAACTTATAAAGCGCAAGCATATACGCAACAAAGAAGGACCCAATGTTTCAAGTTTATTAGAGGCAAAAAAGTAAAGTGTGCCATCAAGTTCGTGAGAGCTTTAATCACTGGTTTTCTCATAACAAGTGGAAGGTAAACAAAAGCATGAATATACTATGAATAGCATAAGCTAGTAGGTAGGTATGGTGGACTCTTTGGAATAACTTGGTTTAGGGAATTGGATGCATGAGTGTAACTCATACTTTGTTGTGGAGGCTAGCAAAAGACTGGGAGCGACAAACTAAGAGAGCAATAATGGCCATAATCATGCAGATCGACAAAACATCATTGATCAAAGCATAAAGTGATACTACAAGTTGAAAACTAAAGTATCATAAAGGCTATGGTGACTTTGGATAGTCATAACATGGTGTGAGCATGTGCCAAGTCAACCCAAATAAAGCATCAAAGGAGAATACCACTATATTATGCTTTAATACGCTAAAACAACGCATGATTCATCCAAGGCACATTAAGAAATCTCAATTGTTTATAACAAGTCATGCTACAACAAAGAATACTAAGCATAAAGCCAAAACAATATCAAGCATGGCATGACAAAGCATAGGCCATAGTCAAAAACGAGCTCTTTTTACCACATAAGTATAAACTTTCCTACTCTTTTCCAAACCAAACCAAACTATTTGCAAACCAAAGTATGAAAGAGGGGGTCCAACCAATTTATTCAGAAAACTAAGAAAACCAAGAAAACTAAAAACCAAAATGAAAACAAAAAAGAAGACTCTCCAAGAACAACACAACCGTGCATGAAACAATAAAAATGAAGCGTTTGGAAGAAACCTGGAATTTTTATTGATGAAGAAGGGGATGCCTTGGGCATCCCCAAGCTTTGACGCTTGTACTTCTTAGATATTTCTTGGGGTGACACGCGTGGCATCCCGAAGCTTGAGCTTTAGTCCATCCTTCATCTCATTACTCATTCCTTCCATACACCTAAAATTTTTCCTTCATACAAAACTTCACACAATCTCATTAGCAACATTAGTGCACTTAAGATAAATAAGTCTTAAGGTTCAGTTTTAATACAAAATAAACTTACATTAGAACACTAGCTACTGTAGCACTTCCCTCAAAAAGCTCAATTTTCCAAAAGAACTCAAAAAGGAACCCACAAGAAGCAAATACAGAAAATGGCAGAAATCTGTCAAAACAGACCAGCAGGTAAAGACGAATTTTTTCGAAGACCTTCTGTTGCTCAAATAAAAAAGTGTTGAACTAATGAAAGTTATATAACAACCTGGGGCAGAAGCACAAAAATTCACGCCTCAAAACGACGTTTCGAGATTTTATAAGAATTTTTATGGTGAAGCACACAAATCTGTTTCGGGACAGCAACTTTCCCAATCATTACTTCTCTCTCATTAGAGGTTACTCTTGGCACAAAAAGCAAATAAAAAGGATAAGGAGCGGTTATTACTGAAGTAATAACTTCCAAGACTCATCTAAAACTTTCGGGTTATCTCCCAATAAGTACTTTTCTTTAACGCCTTTAAGTTAGGCATAAGAAGCAAGAAAAAGGATCAAGTATTCTCAAATGAAGAAGCATTAAGATCAATACCAGAAATATTTTCAACAAGGCAAGGTATATCATCCAAGAAATTTCTAGAGGATCCTTTCTCAATGCTCTTGGGTTCACTATTCTAATCAAAAGGGTTTGCAGGAACAATCCAATCAAGATTCTTTTCTATGGCATCATGCATTGCTACTAGTTTAAAGGGTATTGGTATCTTAGGTTCCTTCCCATTAGGTTCGGTTTTGTTCATCTTTTCTCGTGTACCAACAACATCTACACATGAGCCTAGCATATTGAAACGTTCAAAAACTTTTCTAGCTTCCTTGGCAACATCATAGAACTCCTTAAACAAAGTTTCTAGAATAAAATCCCTCTTTCCAGGGTCTTCAATTCCTTTAAGCTTAAGAAATATTACTTGCATTAAGGGGTTGAGGTTAACAAACCTAGCTTCTAACATGTGAATTAAAGAAGCTGCAGCAATCTCATAATTTGGAGCAAGTTCTAAAAGGGATCTATCCTCAGTGTCTTCATGTTTGCTAACATGATTAAAGAATTCTTCAATATTATCTTTCCCAATTATAGAACCACTACCAATTGAATGGTCTTTCAAGGTGAATGTAGGGATCAACATGGTGAGCTAAGGAGAGGTGACAAGTAAAGGAGACTTAATTTTTTTGTGTTTTTGATAAAGAAAGCAAACTTGTAAAACTATTTTTTTTTGTGTTTTTGAATAACAAAACAAGCAAACAAAGCAAAAAGAAAACTAAGAAAAAAAAACAAAGTAAAGAGATTGGTTGTGAGGGACTCCCCTTGTGAAGATGTCCTTGACTCCCCGGCAACGGCGCCAGAAAATCTTGATGTGCTCGTCGTTCGACGTAGAGCTCGTTGGGAACCCCAAGAGGAAGGTATGATGAGTACAACAGCAAGTTTTCCCTCGGTTATAAAACCAAGGTTTAATCGAACCAGTAGGAGCAAGGAAACACCCCAAAGGTGTTACTAGCTGAGCTTTGGCAGGGCGCACTACCGGTGCTAGTAGCAACGTGGAGACCTGCACAACACAACCACAAAACTTTGTCCCCAACTTGCGATGAGGTTGTAAATCTCACCGTGTTTTGCGGAAAACAAAGGATTAAACGTATCGAATGGAAAGAAGTAAAAGTTTGCAGAAAGTAAACACAAGGCAGTAAAAGATTGTAGATTGTATGTAAAAGACAAGGACCGGGATCCATAGTTCACTAGAGGTGGCTCTCCTTAAGATAGATAACATGCTGGGTGAACAAATTACAATGGGGCAATTGACAAACACCGAGAAAGAAATACATGCATATACTAATCATCTTGACTCTTTTGAGACTTGACTGCGCATTACAACATAACACATAGACCGCCATCCAACTGCATCTATGACTAATAATCCACCTTTAGGTTATCATCCGAACCCCCTCCAGTATTAAGTTGCAAGCAACAGATTATTGCTTCTTTAATCATGTAAAGTAAACAATACGATTGTTTTATGAACAAAGGATTGTTGGTTTCTCCCTCGTAGCAACAACACATCTAGTACCTTAGAGATTTCTGTCACTTCCCCAGATTACGAGAGGCATGAACCCACTATCGAGCATAAATACTAACTCTTGGAGTTGCTAGCATCTACTTGGGCAAGATAGCTACTAACAACGGAAAGCATGCAAGATCACAAATAACAAAGACATGATAGAATCAATAATCAATCTGAAATAGCATCTCAATATCCATCGGATCCCCGCAAACACAACATGTATGATTACAAATAGATGATCTTGATCATGAACGGAGCTCACAAGATCTAAACATGAAAGTACAAAGGAGGAGAACCAGCCATCTAGCTACTACATGGATCAGTAGTCCAAGGATGAACTACTCACGCATCACACCGGAGGCTCGCATGATGATGAAGAAAGCCTCTAGGGTGAATTCCCCTCTACGGCAGGGTGCCGAGAAGAGCTTCAGATCCCTCCCGATCTAGGGATGGAGATGACGGCGGCTACAGACTCTTTCGTGGATTTTTGATCGGGCACTTAGTGTTTTTGTCCCGAGGGCAATATATAGGCGGAAGGAGAGGCCGAGGGGGTGCCGGGAGCCACCACACCACCCCCTGGCACGGGCCTAGCCTGGCCGCGCGGCCAGGTGGTGTGGCCGTCCCCGGGCCCTTCTCCGTCTCGTATTCTGGCACTTGATCCCTTCCGAAAAAATAGGTTTTGGCTTTTGTCCCGTCCAATTCCGAGAATATTCATTTTCTGACTTTCCTGGAACCAAAAACAGCAGAAAACAGGTATCTGGCACTATGGCTCTTGTTAATAGGTTAGTCCAAGAAATCATAAGAAAAGTACTCCAAAGTTGGAACAAAACACAAGAAAGTAGATAAAACCAAGCATGGAACATCAAAAATTATAGATACATTTGCAATGTATCAGTACTATCGTCTATAAATACTAGTCCAAATTATAGCATTATTTTGGTACTAGTCCAAAGTCACTGCATGTAAACCTTAATATTATTACATATTCAGATAGGTATGGTTAAATGTGATTTTTGAGAGTTGGAATCAACTCAAAAGCTATTATGGTTGATTTTACAAAAAATGTTTGAATGTGCAAATGCTTTTGTCTTGTTATTTTTACTAGGAGAGATCTCTAACTCTAAATGAATTAAATCCAATGGTCTTCGATAGATCTTTTCAGTAGCCTTCTAACAAAATTTGAATCACTTAAATTGGTTCAGTAAATCTTCCTGAATTGATTTTTGAACTAAGGGGCAGAAGTGGGTTCAAACTAAAATAGAAAAACCTATATTTGAATTCATGGGCTAGCACGGGAAAGAAAACAGGCCGGCCAGTGGCGCTCCGCGGTGCGAATGACAACTAACAGGGGGGTCCCGCAGGTTAGCGACACATCAAACGCGAAGCAGTACGGGGCAACATGGACCGTGCGATTAAAAAGAAGATCTACGGCTGAGGATCGTCATCCCCGGCGAATAGGTCGCCGGCGAGAGCTAACCCTAGCGGCTCGGTGGGGGTGCAATGGGGGCATACCAGGGCTCCAGCTAGCGTGGCAATGGGGGCGATCGAATGTGCTGTCGATGGCAGACTCAGGCATGGTCGTGGCAGCTCCTGGGGCGGATGAAATCGACGGTGCCTCTCCTCCTATGCTGCGGCAAGCTCTGGCTAAATTCCGGCGAACGGCGGCCCACCTTGCTCCGGGGATGGGGTGGAAGGATCAGTGGAGAGAGGGGAGTGAGATGGTGTGAGTAGTTTGTGCTAGGGAGGGCTCGTTTTATAGGGAGACAAAGCGACCGAGTGGGATGGGCTGGCGACTCCGGCGAGGGCTGCACAGCGTGCTAGCGGCGTGGCTGGAGGTAGGGGATGGTGGCCTGCCTCCTGGCGGTGCTCTATGTCTTAAATGCGTGGCTAGGGGCGGTGGCGTTTGGTCGGGAGCGTCCCGCGCTCTGCGAGACAGAGGCGGTGCTCGACACGGCGCACAGCGACTGTGGGTCGTGTGGCGGTGCACGGCCGTGTCTGGCGGGGTGCTAGGGCCGAGGGGAGCGGCGTGCGTGGTATTGGGTCGAGGGGCGGTCTGTGGCGTGCTGGCGGCTAACGTGCTCTGGCGCGCTCTGGCGAGCTCGCAGAGAGAATGGGCAGTGGTGCTGGGGAGTGGTCCAGGGGCTATGGGTGATCGAGGGGTGGACAGGGAGGTGTGGTAGGGTTGGGCGGAGCTAGAGGGCTTGCTGGTTTGGCACGACGCTGTCCCTGGCGCTCTGCCCTCTTCTGGCTGGCGGCGACCACAAAGTGGCGGTGCTCCACTGCTGCTGCGGCTTAGGGGTAGGCCGGTGAGGGTCTGGTTGGACTCAGGGGGGACAAGAATGATCAATGCAAACCAAATGGCTCGACAAGAATTGATCAAAACATTAATAGTTAGGCTAAGTTTGATTATGTCTACAAGGTGTTCGACACAATGGCCGCAAGAGAAAAACATTTGAATTTTGGGCTAAAATTTGGTGGAGTGGTTGATCACATGCTTGAGCTTCTAGGTGTGCTTGGGTTTTGAAAATGAAAGTCATTTGAGTGGTTTTTGAATAAGTGTGATCTTGATACCTACACTAGATTCAATTTTCAAATGCCATTTAAAATTAGTGTTTGCAAGTTTTTGGTAGATCACAGAGTGGGCCTTGGTACATCACTACATGTACTAGCAAGGGGTGCAAAGATCCACATTTGTTTCTGTTAAGAACTGAGTTCTAGGAATAGCCAATGTAGGCATGGTAGTTAAAATGGCACAAATGACCATTTGGTGATTTTATTCATTTTGATTTGTTTTTCTTTGGGATTTGTTTGGGAATGATCTAGATGATGTTTATTTCACCTAAGAATCATTTTACAATCAATGGATCACTTAATCATGGCAATTCAAAACAACTCCTATTTAAATGCACACACATATGAATGCTTTAATATTTTTAAATGGAAAAGTTTTTGTTAACTCTAAATTTGATGATTTGGATCTTGATCACTTGGTTTAGAGTTTTGGGATTTTACAAACCTTCCCCCTTAAACAAAATCTTGTCCCGAGATTTACGAAAGAAAACGAGGAACTAAAGAGATCTGGGAACTCTGTCCTAATGTAATCTTCTTGCTCCCAAGTGGCTTCCTCTTCGGTATGGTTGCTCCATTGAATCTGGAGAAATTTGATACTCCTGGTTCTGGTGGTTCTGTAAGCTTCCTCCAAGATACGGATGGGCACTTCATGATATGTCAGGTCATTGTTGATCTCCACGGCTCGATGATCGATGTTCTTGAAAACTTCAGTCTTCTCCGGCACTTCCAAGCATTTGCAAAGTAACGAGATATGGAACACATTGTGGATGGCTAACATCTCTTTAGGCAGTTCTAGCTGATAGGATACTTCTCCTCGACGATTCAGAATCTTGAAAGGTCCGATATATCTAGGGGCTAACTTTCCTTTTAGACTAAAGCATTGGCTTCCTTTCAACGGCGAAACCTTGAGATATACAAAATCTCCGACATTGAAAGTCAGGTCTCTCCTTCTTTTGTCAGCGTAACTCTTCTGTCTGGATTGGGCGGTCTTGAGGTGCTCATGGACCTTGTGAACCTTCTCTTCGGCTTCTCGGAGAATGTTGGGTCCAAAGATCTGACTCTCTCCTACTTGTGACCAATTCAAAGGGGTATGGCACTTCCTTCCATATAGGAACTCAAATGGTGCCATCTGCAAACTAGCTTGATAACTGTTGTTATATGAGAATTCTGCAAAAGGCAGGCAGTCTTCCCATTTTGATCCGTATTCCAACACACAAGCTCTAAGCATATCCTCTAAGATCTGGTTGATTCTCTCAGTCTGTCCATCAGTTTGCGGATGATACAGGGTGCTGAAATTCAACTTGGTTCCTAATCCTTCCTGGACTTTCTGCCAAAATCTCGAGGTAAACTGGGTTCCTCGATCTGATACTATGGTCTTGGGGGTTCCATGCAGACTAACAATCCTAGCAATGTACAACTTTGCTAGCTTTGCACTCTGGTAGGTAGTCTTGACGGGTATGAAGTGAGATACCTTAGACAGTCTATCAACTATGACCCAGATTGAGTCATTTCCCCTACTAGAAGTAGGCAAACCGGTGATAAAGTCTATTCCGACAGAATCCCATTTCCATTCCGGAATCTGCAATGGTTGCAATAGTCCTGCAGGTCTCTGATGCTCTGCTTTGACTCTTTGATAGATGTCACATCTGGCGATGTAGCTTCCGATTTTCCTCTTCATCTTGTGCTACAAAAATTGCTCTTTCAAATCTTGATACATCTTCATTCCTCCGGGGTGGATAGAATAAAGAGTATCATGAGCTTCCTTCATGATAACTTGCTTCAGCTCCGAATCTGCTGGCACAAAGATACGTCCTTTGTACCATAGTACTCCTTCGTCTTCAGTGAATCCAGGTACCTTTCCTATACCAATACGATGTTTGATACCGTCGATACTTTCATTCCCCTTCTGGGTTTCCTTGATTTGGCTAATCAAAGTGGGTTGAAGTTCAATGCTAGCTAAGAATCCTTTGCTAACCAATTCAGTCCTGAACTGCTCCGACTCCTCATACAAACTTGGCTACTTCTCCTTGATCATGGTGTTTAGCCTACACG
This sequence comes from Avena insularis, assembly GCA_023614405.1. Taxonomy (NCBI): domain Eukaryota; kingdom Viridiplantae; phylum Streptophyta; class Magnoliopsida; order Poales; family Poaceae; genus Avena; species Avena insularis. The sequence continues at coordinate 58,665 of JAJUPC010000491.1, read as the reverse complement.
GCAATCTGCTAAGAACATCCGCTACCACATTGGCTTTGCCGGGGTGATAGTGAATGCCAAGGTCATAATCCTTGATTAACTCTATCCATCTCCTTTGCCTGATATTCAGGTCCTTCTGAGTGAAGATATACTTCAAGCTCTTATGATCCGAGTAAATCTCACAGCGATTACCCATCAGATAATGACGCCATGTCTTCAATGCCAGCACTACGGCTGGTAACTCAAGATCATGGGTCGGATAGTTTTGCTCATGCTGCTTCATTTGTCGAGACAGATAAGCGATGACTTTGCCTTCTTGCATCAATACACATCCGCGACCAACCTTGGATGCATCACAATATACATCAAACGACTTCTTGATGTTCGGCATGATCAAAATTGGGGCTGATATCAATCTCTTCTTTAGCTCCTAGAAACTGGCTTCACACTTATCAGTCCATTCAAACTTCTTTTCCTTCTTCAACAATTGGGTCATGGGTCTAGCGATGCTCGAGAATCCTTCTACGAACTTGCGGTAGTATCCCGCTAATCCGAGAAATGCACGGACTTGGGTTTGAGTGGTTGGGGCTTCCCATTCTTCGACATCTTTGATCTTGGCAGGATCAACAGAGACTCCTCCGGTAGACACAATATGTCCAAGGAATCCTACTTCTTTCAGCCAAAACTCACACTTGCTGAACTTGGCATATAGCTGATGCTCTCTCAGGGTTTCTAGGACGATTCTCAGATGTTGCTCATGCTCTTCTTCTGACTTGGAGTAGATAAGGATGTCATCGATAAACATAACTACAAACTTATCTAGGAAATTCATGAAGATCTTATTCATGAGATTCATGAAATAAGCAGGGGCATTGGTTAATCCAAAATATATAACTGTATACTCGTATAAACCATAGAGAGTAGTAAAGGCGGTCTTCGAAATATCCATTGCACGAATCTTAAGTTGGTGATAACCAGTCCTAAGATCAATCTTTGAGAATACCTGAGCTCCAGTCAACTGATCAAATAGATCCTCTATCTTAGGCAAGGGGTACTTGTTCTTGATGGTGATGTCATTCAACTTTCTGTAATCTTTACACAGACGGTTGCCTCCATCTTTCTTGTCGACAAATAACACTAGTGATCTCCATGGCGAGGCGCTTGGTTGAATCAAGCCTTTTGCTAACATGGCATCTAACTGCTTCTTCAACTCAACTAATTCTGAGGGATTCATGCTATAGGGTCTCTGGGCTATGGGTCCGGTTTCGGGGATTAGCTCGATAATGAACTCAATATCCCTATCCGGGGGCATACCTGGCAATTCATCTGGGAATACGTCGGGGTATTCACAGACTACTCTGACTTGGTCTATGGTGGGTAGGGCTAGACTCTTGTTGCATTTGAATTGGCGAGGTAAGGTTTCAAATATATGCTCTACTGTTACTCCAGAACTACTGGTCATGGTGATGGCTTTCTTAGCACAGTCTATCAGTCCTTTATGCTTTGACATCCAGTCCATACCTAGTACTACTTCCAATCCTTTGGTTCCAAGTACTATTAGGTTGGCGTAAAAATCTATCCCATGTATTCTGATAGGTACAACTTTGCAAATTTTTCTAGCTTTTGTAGTTGAACCGGGGATTTGAACTATCATGACAAGTTTCAGGTTGGTTGGGTGAATCTTACTAGTGCATGCAAATTCTTCGGTGACAAATGAATGCGATGATCCCGAATAAAAAAATACTCTTGCTAAAACCGATTTGACAGAAAACATACCCAACACTACATCTGGCGCTTCTTGGGCTTCTTCTACGTTCATGTGGAAGAGACGACCGTTGCGGTTGTGAGGGTTCCCTGGGGCAAACCTTCTCCCTGGCTGAACACGACGCTGTTGTTGAGATGGGGCATTCACATTGGCAGTGGCGGCAGTCTTCTTGGGACACTCATTGGAGTAGTGACCCTTCACTCCACACTCGAAACAGGTGATCTGGGACTTGTCCTTGGCTGCGACAGGCACAACATTGCTGCCAGTTCTGGGTGCAGTGTTGTTGTTGTTGTTCTTGGGAGGTGCACGGTTGAAATTGTTGGCATTGCCGGAGTTGTGGTTGTTTCCTCCGGACTTCACATTGCCTCCACTACGGTTGGGGTAGCTTGGGCGAGACATTGAGGGTCGGTTGTTCCTTGGTGCATATCCTGGTGAGGGGTTGGGACGGTACTTCTAGTGACTGCTGGATCCAGATTACTGCATCGTACGACGCTTGCGGTTGTCGTTTGCCTGATTAATCTTCCTTTCCATATGGATGGCAGAGTCGACTAGCTCTTCGAGATCCTGAAAACGGATGTTGACGAGGACAGTCTGCATCTCATCATGCAGTCCGTTTAAGAATCTCTCCTTCTTCTTGGCCTCCGTGTTGATCTCATCAGGTGCATATCTGGCAAGCGACAGGAATCTGTCATGGTATTCCACCACAGTCATTCTTCCTTGCTTCAATTCGTGGAACTCATCTCTCATTCGGTTGACTAGACCCTGCGGCACATGGGTGCGGCTGAACTTGACTTTGAAAGCTTCCCATGTCATCACTTGACCATGGTTCATATTGCGGATGCTAGTCCACCAAGCTCTTGCATCTCCTGCCAGATAGTGGTTGGTGAAGAGAACTTTCTTGTCGTCGGATTTGATGACAAGTACGCCATGAGGGGGTCCTCGAGGCGTGCGGAAGAGAGGTGTGTGAGACGTACAGTATTCCGGGACGGTGAGCACACAAGTTTACCTAGGTTCGCATCCGTCGGCTTTGGACGGACCCTACTCCTGCTAGCAATCTAGTAATTCGGCAGAGCCGGAATATGGGTTACAAGGGTTTCGCCTGTGCAAGTTGAGATTGTAGACTATCAGGTGTTTCCCTAAAGGCTCTCCCTAGGACGGCTTATATAGATATACGGCCTAGGGTTTACAGGAGAGATCTATCCGGCTACGACTAAGAGTCGGTTACAGAGTACATCTTGAACTACAAGTAACATTATGGGCCTAAGTCGGTAAGTCTTCTGGGCCTTCTCATAGCCGGATTGGACTCCGTCTTTCTCCCTGACTGGGCCGCCCGTGAAGCAAAGCTCTAACCCGAAGTGGGCCACCCTGGTCAGTGAGGAACTGTGAGGATACCCAGAAAGTATACCCCAACAGCAGCCCCCGGAGGCCTCCAAGATCCAAAGTCGGATTTATCATCGTCTAGCTTGACCTTCGGCTTGCAGAATCTTGAAGGGTTCCTGAAACTTCACAAAAAATACGATCCTGGTCTTAAAAAATAAGTCGGACCTATCAGTAGGTTACTCGGATTTTCCAGCTTGATTTCAAACTATGCCGGAACTTGGTTCCCAAAACCACCTGACACAAGTCATGGTCAAGTCATGTCATCTGACAGGCATTACGTCAGCACGACCGTTGGTGGGTCCACGGTTTGCGGAACCGAGGCGCCGTTTCAATGCATGCGTGGAGATCGAGGCGACGCAATCATCACGTGGGTCCTTCCCAGTTCCTTCCACGACGTGTGGCGGTTACACTGTAGCATTTGCACGAATCTTGGCACGGTTAGGTGGATATAAGGGGTTAGGATTTCTTCCTTCTCCTTCCACCAGTCCTTTGCCTTTTCTTCTCCTCCCAATCTCCCTGCGCGCACAGAGCTCCCCCGTTCCCCCCCCCCACAGAACTCCCAGCACCGCCCCTTTTAGGTCAATCGCTCGCCGGAGAAATTGGTTCATCTTCTTCCTCCAGCTTGGTGGCAGCGGCGGCGGCAGCGACAGTGGAAGCGGTGGCGGAGGAGGAGAGCTTTCACGGTCTCTGGATTCCCTGCGCTCTCAACGAGGAGGGCCTCAAGAACGTGGAGAAGGAGGGACTTCTTGCCACCGGCGACTGGCGGAGCGGCTTCGAAGAAACCGTCCCCAACCCGCGCGATGGCGAGCGGGTCCACTTCGGCACCCATCTCGACAGAGGTCTGTCCTTTCCTCCCTTGGAGTTCTTCTCCGAGGTGATAGATCATTATGGAGTTCAACTCCATCATCTTCCTCCCAACTCTCTCTTAGAGATGAGTGCGTATGCTTCGCTGTGTGAGGGCTTTCTCGGCATTAGGCCGAGTCTGACTCTCTTCCGGTATTAGTTCCATGTCCGGAGAAACTCCATTACCGTTGGTGTTCCTTATATCACTAGCACTATTAGTTTTTCACTTAGACGTGAACGGGCGTATCCCAAAATTCTAGCCAGTGACTCGGTCAAACAATGGCCAGCCACATTTTTCTATCATAGGGATACTCCGGCTCCTGGCAAAGCCACTGCTTTGCCGGCTTTCATTGATGGAGCCGCCACGGCCCAACCTTCTTGGGACGAGGCTGCTCCGGCTCTCACCGACGATCTGATCCTCGCCAAGAGGCGGATCAAATATTTGATCAAACACAAGGATCTGAAGGGATCCGACTTGGTCCAGTGTTGGGTCTCACATCGGATCCAGCCCCTCCAGTATCACGGAACCCAACTGATGCATTCCATCACGTCGTCTCCGAAAGACTCCCTCTGCATCAGCTCCAAATCCTACACCACTCAAGGCTACATAAGCCAGATCAAGTGGCTGATCCGGGAGCGGATCGAGAGGAGAATCCCGGAGGTTTCTCTGGACATGCACACGGCGGATAACCCTGTAGTGTCGGTAAGCTTCTAACAATACACCTTTTTATGTGTTTTAATCATAGAGTTATATTGCAATACTAATATGCTTTCTTCTTTTCAGCTTGCTGACCTCCCCGAGTCGGAACTTGCTCCGCTCGAAGGATATCCTCCGGAGCTCTCTCGGGAGGTGGAGGTAGTTCCATTGCCGGATCTTGCGCTCAAGAAGCGCAAAGCTCCAATAGTGGCTGTTGGCACAAAAGAGGTTCCAGTCGTGAAGAGGTAACATTTAATCACAACTTCCGCCTTTGTACCTTATTCAATTTTCTTTCCGAGATGTAATGTTTTCCGACTTCTACTACATTCTCAGAGCAAAACCGCCTGTCAAGGCCAAGGGGAAAGGGATTCCTTCGAAGCCGCTGCGGCAGACGAAGGTTACGATAGCTTCTCCTCCCGTGGCTCCTTCGACTCCTGCCCCTCAACCTTCTGCAACGCCGATGATCTCCCCGGACGCTGCAGAAGATCCAGCTCCTTCAACGGGGCCTGCGAACCTTGGGTCGCAAACTGACGTCACCATGGGTGCGTCAGATCTAGATAAGGGTGAACCCTCTTTGGGTAATGATCCCTCAGCAGAAACCTTCACCGAAAACCTCATGAGCAATCCGGGTCTTGCCAAGTTTGGCTTGTCCCTGAAATCTGCTGAAGAAATCTAGCGGCTAGCCAAGCAATGCTTGGATAAAAGTACTTTATCTGCCGAAGAAGAAGCGCAAGAAACAGGGGATGTCAAGTTCTCCGACCTTCTTGCCCAGGTGCGCCTCCGCGACGAGAGGATTAGGACTGGTGAGCTTCCAACGGCCCTAGTGATTCCTCCAACTCTCGCCGAGAAGGTGGGTGCTGAAGTGAACGCGGGTTTGGATAAACTCACCCGCGAACAATATGTAAGTCGGAATTCCAACTCCTGTTTTTTCCTTTATTGTATTTTATATTATATCCTCTAGCCCCCAAGCATGAAGTAGGATAAAAAATCCGGGTTTATGCTTTATTAGGATGCGAAAGAACGAACTAGTGTAGCCCCCAAGGCTCATGCTGATATTTAGCAAAAATATTAGCCTGAGTCTTAAGTAGCTTTCTGACTTACAAAAAGTATGTTCCTATAACCAGGAATTACTGAAAAATTTCTGCGATAAGCGGAGAGAGATCAAAGCTCTCCGGCTTAAAAATGCTGAACTTAAGGTTGCCAAGGATGAGGCCAAAGGTAAAACATTCCGAGACTCAAACCTTGTCCTTGTATTTTCAATGTCGAATTTGTTCTTGAACTGTTGTTCCTTTTTTGACTTACAGCGCTGGTGAAACAATCCGTCACCAAGATTGAAGAGGCCGAGAACCTCAAGACCCTGGTGGTGGAGAACAAGGAGCTTCCCCAAGAGCTGGACCAGCTCAAGCCAAATCATGAAAAGAGCATAGCTCAAGTCCTTGAATCCTCCTCCATGGCTACTGAAGAGCGTGATCGCAAGATCGCTGCTCAAGATAAAATAATCTCGGACCTCAAGGATGAGCTTAGTAGAGAAAAGGATATGTCCCAGGTGCTCCGGGCTGAACTCCAGAGTCTCCGGGAGGAGAAGACCAAAATTGACGACGTCATTTTCGGTACGTTCCATCTATCTGACTTGTCTCTTTCTTCGACTTTTATCAATGTCGGATTTTTTTTAACTTGTTTTGTGTATAGGTCCTCTAAAATTGACGGACTCTTCCTCCTCCGAGCCCCGCACCCACCGGCTTACCGAAGTCGGTGACCTGCTTCATGACTTCCGCCAGTCCCTTGAAGACATCGACGAAGCTCTCAAGATTCCGGACATGCCAAGCATGTCGGATTTTCAGGTGCGGGACAAAGTGAAGGAGATGCTGCAACTTGTTCGGGACTAGAACATGTCCTAGGCGCAGACTGCTGCGCAGAACGCTCTCACCATGGTCATGAGCCACCATGGAAACATGGAAATATGGCAAGTGACCAGAGGGTACTGCAAGGTAGATGAAGACGGCTAGGAGCAGGACCTTCAAGCCATCATGCACTCCTGCGCCGGATATGGGTGTCACGTGGCTGACCTGACCAGCTACAAGATCCCCTTCTTCACCTGCGTAGATACTACGCCTCCTCCTCCGGAAGAACCAACAGAAGTTTCTGATGATGAACGCACCACCTCGGATGCGGACATCTCGGAACGATATCAAGGCAGAATCTCCAGCGAGCCGGCAGCTCCTTCATCTCCTCCTGCATCATAGACCAGAAATTTTTGTATTATTCCGGAAAACATGATGCATCTGTAAATATGCAGTACTTTAATTTTGCTAGTGCTAAGATTTTGATCTATTCAGCACTTTTGGCTTTGAGTTTTTTTTGTGTGCCTGAAATGTTTACATAAGCACTTGTATTTTTCGTCTCTATTTATCGTTTATCTGGCTTTCCGCGTCATCCCTTTCATGAGCCGACTAAACCTTCTGCCGGAAAATTTGCTGAGCAATGGAGCCCAATTGCTAAACCAGTTTAAACTCGGAAACAAAGCCGGCTTCCAGTACCAACAATTCACTACTCGGAAAATGCCCGCATCCAGCAATCAGATAAATAACCAAAGTAAAGACTAGAAACTTTAGAGTTATACCCGAGGGTAGCAGTTTTAGAATCGGAAATCTAAACCAGAATGAACATGAGCATAAAGTACTTTCAAGCATTCTGGGATTTTCGACTATGACATGACCATTCGGAAATAAGATGGTAAAAACTTCTCAGAAAAATTTGAGGCAACCAAAACATTTATTTCTCACAGAATCATGTATATATATATGTTTACAAAGAAGGATAACCTAAGAATAAAATGGGCGTAGCTGAGCAATATTCCATGGTTTGTCTAACTCATCCGGATTTGTACTGCCCCCAGCTCTCTTTCTATTCTTAGTAGCAGGTCTTTCTTTGACTGGCCTCGTGTCAGTTAAGTAGTATGATCCATTGTGCAATACTCGACTAACTAAAAAGGGCCCTTCCCATACTGCGGAAAGTTTGTGCTTTCTTTGTTGCACAAGCCTGAGAACCAAATCGCCTTTATTGAAAGATCGGTTTCTGACTCTCTGGCTATGATACTTGCGTAACTTCTGCTGATAGGCTGTAGATCTCATTTCAGTAATGACGCGAACTTCTTTGACTAAGTCGAGATCATTTTGTCGAGAAATCTCGGCATCCTCTTCGATATACGCGGCCACTCTAGGAGAAGTATGAATCAAATCACTAGGAAGAACTGCTTCTGCGCCATAGACCAAGAAGAAAGATGTGTATCCTGTTGACATGTTTGGAGTTGTTCGTAAACTCCAAATTACAGAGGGTAATTCCTCTGCCCAAGCCCCCGCAGCACGTCATAGTGGTGCTTCGAGTCTCGGTTTTAGGCCTTGTAGAATTAAACCATTTGCTCTTTCGACTTGTCCGTTAGCCTGTGGATGTGCGACTGACGCAATGTCAAGCCGGATATTGTGCCCTAAGGTCTGGAAGCAATGTTGTGCCTGTCGCAGGGAAAGACAAGTCAATGATCACTTGCTTTGAATGTGGAGTAACGGGTCAATACTCCAATGAGTGCCCCAAGAAGCTTGCCGCAGCAACCAATGTTACTACACTTGCCCAACAACAGCGCAATGTCCAGCCTGGAAAGAGATTTTCCCTAGGAAACTCGCACAACCATACCGGCCGTCTATTCCACATGAACTTTGAGGAAGCCCAGGAAGCGCCAAATGTCGTGCTGGGTACGTTTTATGTTAACTCGGTACTTGCAAGAGTGTTGTTTGATTTGGGAGCATCGCACTTGTTTGTTACAGAAGAATTTGCATGCACTAGTAAGATTCAACCAACAAATTTGAAGCATGTAATGATAGTTCGAATACCTGGTTCAACCACCAAAGCTAGAAAAATTTGCAAGGCCGTGCCTATCAGAATCCATGGGATAGATTTTTGGCCAATCTAATAGTACTTGGAACCAAAGGTTTGGAAGTAGTACTAGGAAACGATTGGATGTCGAAACATCAAGGATTAATAGACTGCACCAAGAAAGCCATAACCATGACCAGTAGCACTAGAGTATCAGTAAAACATGTATCTGAGACACTACCCCGTCAATTCAAGTGCAACAAGAGTTTAGCCAAATCCACCATTGACCAAGTCAGAGTAGTCTGTGAATACCCTGATGTGTTCCCAGATGAATTACCTAGTATGCCCCCATATTGGGATATCGAGTTTGTCATTGAACTAGTTCCTGGACCTAGACCCATAGCTTAGAGACCCTATAGTATGAACCCATCTAAATTAGTGGAGCTGAAGAAACAACTTGATGATATGTTGGGATAAGGTTTGATACAACCAAGTGCATAGCCATGGAGATCACCTGTTTTGTTGGTGGATAAGAAGGATGGTGCCAACCGTTTGTGTACGGATTACCGGAAGCTGAATGACGTCACCATCAAGAACAAGTACCCACTGCGGAAAATAGAAGATTTGTTTGACCAACTGACTGGTGCCAGAGTGTTTTCTAAGATTGATCTTAGAACTTGTTATCATCAATTGAAGATCCACGCAACGGATATCCCAAAGACTGCCTTCACTACCATATATGGATTGTATGAGTACAATGTCATGTCCTTTGGATTAACCAATGCCCCCGCTTATTTCATGAACCTCACGAATAAGATTTTTATGAACTTCCTGGATAAGTTTTTCGTTGTTTTTATCGATGACATTCTAATCGACTCCAAGTCAGAAGAAGACCATGAGAAGCACCTAAGAACCATCCTTGAAACCCTTAGAGAACATCAGTTGTATGCCAAGTTTAGCAAATGTGAGTTCTGGTTAAAGGAAGTAGGATTCCTAGGCCATATCTTATCGGCAGGAGGAGTTACTATCGATCCCGCCAAGATTAAGGATGTTGAAGAATGGAAAGCCCCAACCACTCAAACCGAAGTCCACGCATTTCTTGGATTGGCCAGATATTACCGCAAGTTTGTTGAAGGATTTTCGAGCATCGCAAGGTCGATGACTCAGCTGTTGAATAAAGACAAGAAGTCTGAATGGACGGACAAATGTGAAGCAAGTTTTCAGGATCTCAAGAAGAGACTGATTTCCGCCACAATTTTGATCATGCCGGATATCAAGAAGACTTTTGATGTGTTTTGTGATGCATACAAGATTGGTCTCGGATGTGTGTTGATGCAAGAAGGACAAGTAATATCATATATGTCTCGACAACTGAAGCAACATGAACAGAATTACCCCGCCCATGATTTAGAACTGGTCGCCGTGGTTTTAGCCTTGAAGACATGGTGTCATTACCTCTTGGGTAACCGTTGTGTGATTTATTCGGATCACAAGAGTTCGAAATATATTTTCACTCAGAAGGAGCTGAATATGAGGCAAAGTAGATGGATAGAGTTAATCAAGGATTATGACCTTGACATTCACTATCTCCCCAGCAAGGCCAATGTGGTAGCGGATGCTCTTAGTCGACTACCGTGTAGGCTAAACACCATGATTAAGGAAGACCAGCCAAGTTTGCATGAGGAGTTGGAAAATTTTAGAATGGGGATAGTTAGCAAAGGATTTATAGCTAGCATAGAACTTTAACCCTCCCTGATTAGTCAAATAAAGGAAGCCCAGAAAGGAAATGCAAGTATTGATGGAATCAAGCGTCATATCGGTACAGGAAAGGTACCCAGATTCACCCAAGATGAAGAAGGAGTTCTGTGGTAGAAAGGACGTATCTGTGTGCCAGCAGATTTGGAGTTGAAGCAAGTCATTATGCAAGAAGCCCATGATACCCTTTATTCTATTCACCTGAGAGGAACGAAGATGTATCAGGATTTGAAGGAGCAATTTTGGTGGCACAAAATGAAGAGAGAAGTCGGAAGCTACATAGTTAAGTGTGATATATGTCAGAGAGTCAAAGCGGAACATCAGCGACCCGCATGACTTTTGCAACCCTTGTAGATTCCGGAATGGAAGTGGGATTCTGTTGGAATGGATTTCATCACAGGTTTACCTACATCTAGTAAGGGAAATGATTCTATTTGTGTCATAGTAGATAGATTGTCCAAAGTAGCACAATTCATACTAGTCAAGACCACTTATCAAAGCTCGAAGCTAGCAGAGCTGTACATTGCTAGAATAGTCATTGTGCATGGAACCCCCAAGACCCATTGTGTCAGATCGAGGAACCCACTTTACCTCAAGGTTCTGGAAGAAAGTTCAAGAAGGATTAGGAACCAAACTGAATTTCAGCACCGCTTATCACCCGCAAACCGACGGAAAAACAGAAAGAGTAAACCAGATACTAGAAGATATGTTGGAATATGGATCTAAATGGGAAGATTGTCTGCCTTTCACAGAATTCTCATACAACAATAGTTATCAAGCAAGTTTGCAAATGGCCCCATTTGAGTTTTTGTATGGAAGGAAGTGTCGTACCCCTCCTGAATTGGTCGCAAGAAGGAGAGAGTCAGATATTCGGACCCGATATTCCACGAGAAGCCGAAGAGAAGGTTCATAAAGTCTGTGAACACCTCAAAACCGCTCAATCCATATGGAAGATTTATGCTGACAAACGACGTCGAGACCTGACCTTGAATGTCAGAGATTTTGTGTATCTCAAAGTATCACCCTTGAAAGGAATGCAGCATTTTCAACTGAAAGGGAAGCTTGCCCCCATATATATTGGACCCTTCATGATTTTAAGCCACAAAGGAGACGTATCCTATCAATTGGAACTGCCTGAGGAGATGTCAGCCGTGCATAATGTGTTCCATATCTCATTACTTTGCAAATGATTAGAAGTTCCAGAGAAGACCGAAGTTTTCAAGAACATCAATCACAGAGCCATAGATATCAACAAGGATCTAAACTTATCGTGAGGTGCCCATCCGTATCGTGGAAGAAGCCTTCAGAACCACCTGGACGAGAAGTATGAAGTTTCTCAAGATCCAGTGGAGTGACCATACCAAAGAAGAAGCCACCAGGGAGGAAGAAAATTATATTAGGACAGAGTGTCCCAATCTCTTTAGTTGCTAGTTTTTCCTGACTCTCGGTATGAGATTCTGTTTAAGAAGGGAAGGTTTGTAACATCTCAAAATATTAAACAAGATTATTAAATTCTAATCACCCAAGATTAGGGTTAACAAAAACTTGCATTCCTAAAACCATATGGATGCATGTGTGATTTCCATTATTGCATGAATGCTTTCCTTTGCCATTTTTGATTTCTATAAATGATAAGGATTAGTTTAAAGATGAATCCCACATCATCTATGTCAATTCCAAAAAAATCAAATAAAAAGAAAATCAAATATGAAGCATATGATAAAATGGTCAATTTGGCCAAAATTAACCACTAGCCCACTTTGGGCATCTCTAGTAAAATATTTCCAACAGAAACAATTATATTTATTTTCACCCCTTGCTAGACCAAGTAAAAATAAATCCAAGCAAACTTTACAAATCTACAGAAACCAATTTCAAATCTATTTGATGGCCAATTCTAAATTGAATCAAGTATAGGTGCATAGATCACCATTTTGCAAAAACCACTAAAACCAACACCACTTGACAAATCCCAGCAATCAGAGACTCCTAAGCATGTGACCAGCACCCCCAACAAAATTCGTTCAAAAATTTGAATCTTTATCTCATGCGGCCATTTGATCGAACTCCTAGCCGACACAGTACAAGTTCAACAACTATACACTATTTGAATCAATCTTGTGATCACTCTTGTACTACAATCAGCCTCAGTTACTCACCCACGACCATCCCTAGTACCTAGTCGTGCAATGGAGCACCTCTCACTTGCCAATTGCACCAATGTTGTTGTACTTGAGCATGTCCACGTCGGTCGACCATGGACATGACACCACACGCTGCACTTCCCTCTCCCACGACCACTAGCAGGTAGGCATGATCTCAACGCACCTCTCTGTCCACCCCTTGACCAACGACGAGAAGTGGAGAAGTCAGCACAGGCGTGCCCATTTAACTCACAGCCATGCCGAGCGCACGCTAGAGTGCCGAATCCGCCTCACACAGCCACGCCGCGCCTCACTCTCTCCGCGTGTACCCACACTCGCCGCGTCACCTGCCACCTCCCAGACACGACCATTCACCGCCGCACGCTCCGTGACCACCGTACTCGATGGCAAACACCGCCATACCCACACCGAGCACGGACCTCTCCTGACCAACTGAGATCGCGCCTTGTCGTGCCACCATGCGCGTGATGATCGCTGCAGTCCACCACATCGACCCATGCCATCAGCCATGCCTATTGCGACCTGTAGCAACGTCGCTGATGAGCCCGAGCCACGCCGCACTACCTCTCTCACCGGTGTATAAATATGACTCTCCCCAGACCTCAAATGGCACACCATTCCACTCCCCTCTCTCTTAAAAACATCCTAGACCCTTGCCCAGAGCAAGGCGATCACCACGTCACCGAAATTTTGCTGTAGCCCGCGACTGCAGTGAAGGAAGGGCGCCATCGATTGGAGCCACCCTAGGAGCCGCCGCGACCATCATTCGACTCGTCGTCATCTACCAGCCCATTCGCCCCCATCACCGGACCTAGCTGGAGACCTGGTAAGCCTCCGACGACCCCCACCATGCCGCTAGGTTTAGAATCCCCCGAGCGCAGTTCGCCGTAGACGATGAACCTCAACCATCGATCTTGTTCTTATCGTAGCACTGAGAATTGTTGATACCATTTCTTGTTAGATCTATCACTGACGTGTGGGACCAGCTTGTAAGCATCCCACTACGTGCGTGCTGTGCAGTTGGGTCGGCCCAAGTTCTTTCCTGCGCATAGCCAGTAATTCAAACTTAGTTTTTCTATTTTGTTCAAAACCCTGTTCTATAGGTGTATTCAAAATTGAAATCAAAGAGATGTACTGAACCAAATTGCATGATTCCAGTTTTGTTAGAAAGGTATTGAAAATATATAATAACTCCTGTTGGATTCAAACCATTTGAAATTATAGAATACCTATAGTAAAAATAACAAGACAGAGACTTTTACCACTTCAAACATTTTTATAAAATCAACCATAAATGCTTTTGAGTTTATTCAAACTCTCAAAAAACACATTTGCCATGCTCTACATGGATATGTAAAAATATTTGGTTTTATAGATACTTAACATGGATTAGTATTAAAAGAATGCTATCTAGGCATTTCTAGTCACTTTAATATTATTAAATAGTAATATTAAATCTTGTAATATATGACCACCACTTTAAATCACATTCTGAAGTATTGAAATATGTGGCAATGACATGTGTCAATATGATCCCATATTTTAATTAAAGAATATTAAATCTTAAGTATTTTTCAATGAGTAGAAATTACTTTTCCAAAAATAACACAAATAAGAATGTGTCATTATTTCATGTGATGATTGAGATGATGCTAGATCATCTAGTGTGAGACTTTGTGTGCTTAATAGAAGTAGTGAAGGGTTGTTTGGTGATTGTGTACCTCATATGTATTTATAGACACTAGTACCGACCCGGGCTATGACGAGGAGGAGTACTTCGAGGAAGAAGAAGAGAACTTCAACGACTGCACCCAACAAGGCAAGCTATCGGTGCAAGCTAACTAATACAAGCCATCCATGAAAGATAACCTATGCAAGATGCACTAGGCATGCTTGGTTATGCAACTTTGATTATACCCATCCCAAGTTTTACTTGCAAGCTTTACTGTTCCTTTTACTAAAGTTTCATACTTAGTTAATGAATTGTGATTAGTGGAAAATAGGATGGATACCATCAAGATCATAGAACTAGTCTTGGATACTTATACTTGATCAGCAACCATCAATAGTGATACCCTAAACACTAGTGGCTGGTGCTAAGCTAAAACTTGATCACTTTAGATGGGAATACTTTGAGAAAAATATTATGAAAACCTTGGAATGGTGATTCATTCTATTGAAATGTTTTGACATGTGTTCTGAAACACAATGGTTTAATGATGAAACTGAATGAGACAGGAGGCTTGACTTTGATAAAAAACTGATGGTTGGGTTCGGATGCGATACCATTCCAATTTTACCGTACACCCACAATACCTGAGTTGGGTAGGGCTTAACTGGAAGTTTATATGTCTTAGTATGGGTTCCCTTGCAGAAAGAGGTGAAGCTGAGGTTGCCTCATGAATATGATTGTCCACCTATGCAGTTCCCGGATGGCAGTTCGCCATGGCTGGGAGGCCAAGCTCATAGGGTAGGTGCCCATACTAGGGTGTGTAATCGAAAGGTTAGGAATGATTATCCGCATACCAAGTATGATGATTCGGGGTTATACCTAACGGATGTATCGATTTTTGTGGTGAAAGTGTACCACCTCTGCAGAGTGTCAAACTATTTGAATAGCCGCTTCCGCGGTTATGGACAGTTGGAGTGGCCATACTATTCCATTGTCAGATGTTTTCAAAATGACTTGTGACTTGAACACTGACTTTGACTTGACTACACTAGGGTTGTGAACTTGAAAACTAGGTTCCCACTTAGTAATCTAGAGAACTAAACTAGGCTTTACAATGGAGTACTTATGAAATAAACCTGGCTTTTTGCAAACAAACCTAGAGCTTAATATTCCTACTAGTTTTACCTTACTTATACTAGTGACAGTTTGCGAGTACTTAAAGACTACTCATGGCTTTGTCCTTGGCTATTCGGATGGCCATACTATGAGGAGGACTACCCGGAAGATGGATAGCAAGAGGTTTATGATAACTAGGATCATCTCCCATTGTCAGCATTGCCTGTGACTATGAAGATGGAGTCTACTACATTATATTTCCGCTGCTCTGATTTCTATTAAGACTTGATCATGGGATCAACTATTTCTATG
The DNA here is from genome assembly GCA_023614405.1 of Avena insularis. Lineage (NCBI taxonomy): Eukaryota > Viridiplantae > Streptophyta > Magnoliopsida > Poales > Poaceae > Avena > Avena insularis. Next base: position 43,114 of record JAJUPC010000491.1, on the reverse strand, counting down.
ACTATTATGGTTTGTAATGGATGATGTACTATGGTACCTATTCTATTATGTCTCGCAAAAATGGTAATCCTAGGATTGCGATGTATGGCATAACAGGCATCTGGACTTAAACATCCGGGTGTTGACATTCCTCCACTGAGTCTCGCACTAGCCGGCTTTCGGAAATCAGTGATTTGCTACACAATTTTTGCCAATCATTGGAGGATATGGGCAAAGTTCTCAAAGTCCCGGACATGAACAAAATTTCCGCCTTTTAAGTGGAAGATAAGGCGAAGGAGATGCCCCAGCTCATCCAGGACTGGAACATGTCCTATGAGCGAACCGCAACAAAGAATGCCCTCACCATGGTTATGAGCCACCATTGAAGCATGGAGATCTAGCAAGTAACCAGAGGTTATTCGACTATGGATGAAGACGGCAAGGAGCAAGACATCAAGGCCATCATGGACTCCTGCACCGGATATGGATGTCACGTGGCTGATTTGACCAGCTATGACACTCCATTCTTCACTCTCGTGGTGACGCCTCTTCTGCCTGCCAAAGAAACAGCTGAAGTTTCTGATGACGAGCAAACCGAATCTCATTTGCACATCGCGGAAAGATATCAAGTTGAAGGGATGTCTCCAGTGAGCCGACATCTCTTATGTCTCCTCCTGCATTGTAGAGCATAAAAAAAAACAATGTGTTATTATAAAACAATCGGATTGTAAATAAGTAGTATAATACTTTTGCTAGTGCTAATATTTGCTGCTTCTATTTAGCACTTTTTGGCTTTATTTTTATGTGCCTGGAATGTTTACATAAGCACTTTTTGTTTTATCTACACATATCGCTTATCTGGCTTTCCGCCTTGTCCCTTTTGTGAGCCGGCCAACTTTCAACATGGAAACTTTGCCGAGCAACGGACCTCAATTGCTAAACCAATTTAAACTCGGAAACAAAGCCGGCTTCCAGTACCAACAATTCACTACCCGGAAAATGCCCGCATCCGGGAATCAGATAAAGAACCCAAGTATGGACTAGAAAATTTTAGATTTATACCCAAAGGTAGCATTTTTAGAATCGGAAATCTTATCCAGAACAAACATGAGCATAAAGTACTTTCAAGCATTCTAGGATTTTCGAGTGTGACATGATCATCGAAAATAAGATGCTAATATAAAACTTATCAAAAAAAATTGAGGCAACCAATACTTTATTTCTCATTGAACATGTACACATATATGATTACAAAGAAAGAAATTTTAAGAATAAGAGGGACATAGCTGAGCAATATTCCACGGTCTGTCTAATTATTCCAGGTCTATACTGCCTCCATCTCTCTTTCTCTTCTTAGTAGCAGGTCTTTCTTTGACTGACCGCATATCAGTTAGATCATAAGAACCATTATGCAATACTCGGCTAACTAAAAAGGGCCCTTCCCATACTGTGGGAAAGTTTGTTCTTTCTTTTTTGCACGAGCCGGAGAACCAAATCGCCCTTATTGAAATACCGGTTTCTGACTCTCTGGCTATGATACTTCCGTAACTTCTGCTGATGGGCTGTTGATCTCATTTCAACAACGACGCGAACTTCTTCGATTAAATCGAGATCATTTTGTCAAGAAATTTCAGCGTCCTATTCAATGTACACAACAACTCGGGGAGAAGTATGAATTAAATCACTAGGAAGAACAACTTCTGCGCCATAGACTAAGAAGAAAGGTGTGTATCTGGTTGATCTATTCGGAGTTGTTCGCAAGCTCCATATTACAGATGGTAATTCATCTTCCCAAGCTCCCGAAGCATGATGAAGTGGTGCTTAGAGTCATGGTTTAAGGCCTTGTAGGATTAAACCATTTTATCTTTCAACTTGTCCATTAGCTTGTGGATGTGCGACTGACGCAATGTCAAGCCGGATATTTTGTTCATCAAAAAACTCGGCAGGTTATCCCATAGTAAAATTTCTCCCATTATCCATGATAATGCTATGTAGATAGCCGCATCGGATTATGACATCCTTGACAAATCTTCTAGCTATTGCTCCATCAAAACTTGTGACGGGTTTAGCCTCAATTCACTTTGTGAAATTATCCACCATCACTAAGAGGAGAGTAAATCCACTTAGAGCCCGTTTAAACAGGCCTACCATGTCAAGCCCCCAGACTGCAAAAGGCCATGTTATAGGTATTGTTCATAGCTGATCAGCCGGAACATGAGCTTGTTTGGCGTATTTTTGGCATCCTTTGCACGTCTTAACCAGCCGTTCGGCATCTGCCTTGGCTGTAAGCCAGAAAAATCCGTGTCTGAAAGCTTTTGCCACTGCAGATTTGGATGCAGCATGATGACTGCATTCGCCATTGTGGATTTTCCTTAGGATTTCCACTCCTTCTTCCGGAGATAAGCAACACTGAAAGACCCCAGATACACTCCACTTATAGAGCTCACCATTTATTATTGTGGTGCGGCTCTTTCACCGAGTCGGCTTACAAACCGACTGACTGCAGCAATGCAATCAGTTAGTCTTTGAATGTCCTTCAGGCGAGTCAGCCTAGAAATATTGAGTATAGCCTTAATTTTGTCCTGGTTTACATCTATGCCTCTTTGAGACACAATGAAACCTATCAATTTTCTGGCTGGTATTCCAAAAAAAATTTCTTCAGGTTAAGCATTATGTTGTATTTTTGAATGTTTCCTCCAAGTCGGAAATTAAGGTTTCCTTCTTTTTGGACATCACCGCTATGCCATCCACATATGCGTGTACATTGCATCCAATTTGATCATGGAGGCAACGCTTCATAGTGCACTTGTATGTAGCTCATGCGTTCTTGAGCCCAAAGGGCATCATAACGAAATAGAAGGTTCCAAAGGGGGTTATGAATGAAGTTTTGACTTTGTATGATTCCTTCATCCGAATTTGGTGATAACCAGAATATGCGTCGAGAAAACATAGGAGTTCTGAGCCTGCAGTAGAATCGATAACTTGATAAATTCTAGGCAAAGCGAACGGTTCTTTGGGACAAGCCTTGTTCAAGGCAGTATAATCAACACAAATCCTTAAATCAGTGGTGTCCTTTTTAGGGACCATATAGGATTGGCCGACCACTCGGTGTGGATGACCTCTTCTATAAATCCAACTAACTCGAGCTGGGCTAGTTCCTTAGCTATTGATCTGCTTTTCATTGTCGAAACATTGTAAGGACTATTTCACGGGTTTAGCGTTTGGGTGTACATTTAGAGACTGCTCGGCAAGTTCCCTAGGTACTCCGGTCATGTTAGATCGCTTCCATGCAAAGATATCTTGATTTTCTTGGAGGAACTTGACGAGCGTGCTTTCCTATGCGCTATCCAAACCTACACCTATCTGGGTCATCCTTGGAGGGGTCATCATCCTTCAATGGTGTTGTCTTCGTTTCTTTTGATGCCTTGAACTCCGGAATTGGCTTTGTCACATCCTTCTTCATCGAGGGCATCTCGGACGGGTTGATGGTCTTCTTGATCTCCTGGTACTCTGGGGCATGCAGTGCAGCTTCAGCAAAGGCGACATTTCTGTCTTTGCACCCTCGTGCTTTCTTCGGGTCTCCCCTAATGGTGATCACGTCCTTTTGACCTGGAATTTTCATCATATTATAAATGTAACACGGACGAGCCATGAAAGCCTAGTAGGCCGGACGTCCGAATATATTGTGATATGCGTTCTTGAATGGGACCACTTTGAAGGAAAGTGTTTTCGTCCGGTAATTCTTTGGAGTTCAAAAAGTAACATACAAAGTGATCTCTCCCAGAGAATTTGCTTGTCTTCTTGGGACAACTCCGTGAAAGATCACGGAGTTGTGATTCAGCTGAGTTTCCGAGATCCTCATCCGATGTAGCGTTTCGATGTAGAGGATGTTGATGCTGCTGCCGCCGTCCATGAGCGTCTTGGAGAAACCATAGCCGTCAATGAGTGGATTGACGACTACCACGTATTTTCCTTGCATGTGCAACTTAGGCGGATGATCAGCACGGTCAAAGGTGATTGTCACTTCCGTCTTGTCCAAGAATTGAGGGACAGCCGGAACAGTTGCGTTGAGCTCATGCAAGACTGCTTTCTTGACCTTAGCTGGTTGAGACCCAAGGAAAGTGACATAAGTGTCTTTCTTTGTTGGGAAGTTCTTCTTTCCATCTAACTTGGGATTTGAAGGCTCTGCTTCCTCCATTCGGAATCTTCCTTGGTCTCTTTTTCTTTTTCGAGATTCTTCTTTCCCTTCTTCTCCTTAGCCCTGTAGCTAGTGGAATTATCTTTCTTGATGTCATCATTGAAACGACACTCGGCATTTGTGTGGGATGAGCCCCCGTTGGCATCTAAGTGATGTACAAATGGATTGTTGGCAATGTCGGCCAGGAGTAGGTTTTCCTAGGTTGCTAGTCTCCTCTACCCTAGACTCTTGACGTCCAACGACCGCGTCCGTGGCCGCCTCAGTGCCCTCCAGACCCGAAAGTAGCAGTGAAAATTGTGTTTTCCGCATTGGGCTTTTCTTCCGAGGTGTTCTTGCACTTCTGAGCTTGTTGCTTTGGTTGTTTTGCCGTCTTTGGTACAGCCAGGACGTTCAGTAGTCCCTCTATGTCATCATCGGCACCTGCATACTTGCTTGCTGTTTCTATCATCTCTCCCAGATCAGTGACCTTGTTGCACTTCAAACAGTGATGTAGTAAACCAATTGGGAGTCCTGCAATGAAAGCTTCAATCGCAGTTTGATCATTTACCCCTTCACAGCAGTTCTTGGTGTCGATCCATCATCCGAGATAATCTCGGCAAGTTTCTCCGGCTTTTTGGGTGCAACGCTGCAGGTCCTACCGTACATGGCTTCCTATATGTGCCTTCGAAATTCCTAAAGAACGCACTTTGCATGTCATACCAGTTGTGGATGGTGTTTTCCAGAAGTTCATTGAGCCAGGATCGTGCCGTCTTCCTGAACTTAAGCGGGAGATACCGGGTCATGACAAAGCTATTTCCGCCTTTGGTGATGCAGGAAGCCTAGAAAAAATCCTCGAGCCAAGTATCTGGCCAGGCCCCACTATCGTAGGCTTGGATGTGTCTTGAGATAGCAAATCCTTCTGGGAAGTGTGTTTGTCAAATTTGTCGTCTGAAGCATTTGGGACCGACATATATATCATCGTTCTCGTAGCGCCACGCCTCTATGTTAGAGTTGATCCGGTGTCTTGCGTCACCTGGTGACAGGGAACACCGTCTTGGTTGTTCGCTTTGGCTGCGGTGCCATGGAGACGGACTTCTGCTTCTGCCACCACCTCCTCCACCAGGATGCCCTCCTTGTCCTCCTCGAGAGCCGGTATGATGGCTACTTGGCAGAGAGGGTGGGGCAAGTGGATTGTTTCTAGTTGAATGCCGGCCTCCATCTGGAGCGTCATTATTCTGGTTCCGGGGAGGGTCTTGCTTACGACGAGCCCCCTGCCGGCTTGACTCAGCATGGTGTCCGTCGTTCTTTCGTCCGTCGTTTCCCCCATTGTGGTGAGGTTTAGCCGGATGGCTTGTATGTCTAGGAGGTGGCATCCTTTGTCGGTCCTCCTCCCGACGTTGCTCTTTGTCATCTTCCCTGCGATTGTTTGACTCTCACCGGGAAGGGTGTCTCGGAACTAGTGTCGCAACTCCGTATCGCTCTGCGGCTGGAGAAACATTGCTCCAGTCACGTGCGGTTCTGTGTCATTGCCCAGAACATACGGTTCTCGAATAGTTGTCTTCCTAACAGTCAGGGCGGTGATGTTGTGCTAGGTCCCGTCAGGGCCTAATATCATCCCAAGCCGGATCCATGCGACATTGGTCGGATTTGGAGACCAGTTTTCCGCTTCCATATTTCGTGGCCTTTTGTTGCTCTAGACCCTTGGTAAGTAGCTTTACGCCAAACCGAATTTGATCTGGGTTTGGGTTGTTCGCCAGGATATCTCGAGTTGCAACAGTGTTTTCCACTAGCGTTCCATACACAAGATCTGCCTTGCTATCCAGCCGAGGTTCTCCTTTGATGGTGTCATCTCCCTTAAAGAGGGTCTTGTGGACTTTCGGATTTTTGTTAGCCCACACGGGGCCGTTCCGGGTCTTCTAATGCTGCAGGGAGTTGAACTGCCCCGTAGATGCAATGTGCTTCTTCTTTTTGATATGGTTATTAGCCTCATCCAGGAGTACTTGACAACACACTTCTAGGGCTTGGGCCCTTTCTTCCAATTCTGTAGCTGTAAGCTCTGCAGCTATAGGGATAGGCGTAGTTAATGCAGCATCGATGAGTTTACGGGCACCCGCGGTAACCATGGATCCATCCATCGGAGTTTCCTTTGGCTTGTCTGGGATTAGGGATCCATCCGATTCTTCTTCATATTCTTCGGCAACCACTTCCTCTGCTGGAGGATCTTTTGCCGGAGTCTTTTTCTTCTTCTTCTACTTCTTTGCCTTCTTGGTAGCGCTGGTAGCAAAGACGTCTTTGGGTTCTTTTCCTGGGGTCAAGCTCTGATCAGTACTTTCGGACATCTGGACGTCGGTATTGTCTCCGAGATCCATGTCATCCTGCACTTTGGGAGAGTTTTTTCGGATCCTTCGTCCATGGCTTCTCCTTCTTCTGCAGCTTTGGAGTTGAACTCCTCTTCATATTCCACAGAGAATTTTTGGAAATCCACCGACGTAATTGAATCATCCGAAGATGCTGGTAAGTCGGTGTTTGTTCCGATCACCTCCAGCACAAAGTATTTGTTGTCTCCAGCATCGGCAGAGCCGGATCCGGATCCAACATATCCGACAAAGTGCGACTTGTGCATCCTGAGGTAGTTGCGGCTTTCCTCGTGGGCTTCCTCGAAACGTCTGATGGTCTCGAGAACCTCATCCACGCTTGCTCCTTGCAGCATTATGCGCCTCAACATATGCCTCAGGAAAGGTTGATATGTTCCGGCGTTGGAAGATCCGGAACCAAAGTTGTTGTCTTGCTCCTCCTGGATTTCAACCTCAACGGGATGATTGATCTGGGATTCAGCCTCACTAGGGAGATCCACTCCAGATTCAACTTGCACCCCAAGATCTGCTTTAGGCTCAGCTTTCTCCACTATCTCCACGATAGGTGCGGGCTGGGTGGGATTAGGTTTTTCCGAGATCCGAAACTTTGCCGCCTCCGTGGACAAAGTGGACCCTGAAACTTCTTCTTCCTCTATCATCATCGCTGGGGTGGGCGGGGCAGGTTCAGCAAAACCGATGTAAACATCGGTATCACCAAAAGATATGATGGTGTAGCCAGTCATGGCCTCCCTAGCCAGAATCGAGGTCTTGTCGAGAACGATGAGAGGGACGTCGTTGGCGTAGAGGACGCGACCAACGGTGATGGTTTCGCCGATTCAGATTCTTGCAGATTTCGCTCGGAATGTAGATCTGAAGCTCACTTGCCCCACATTGGGTGCCAACTCTTGTCGAATTGATGACAAGTACGCCATGAGGGGGTCCTCGGGGCGTGCGGAAGAGAGGGGTGTGAGACATACGGTGTTCCGAGACGGTGAGCACACAAGTTTACCCAGGTTCGAATCCGCGGGCTTTGGACGGATCCTACTCCTGCTAGGAATCGATGTCTGGTAGAGCATATATGGGTTACAAGGGTTTCACCTGTGCGAGTTGAGATTGTAGACTATTGTGGGGTGCCCTAGAGGCTTGCCCTAGGATGGTGTAACATCCCAAAACTTCAATCCATGCTTATCAAAGATCAAATCATCCAAATTTAGGATTAACAAAAACTTTTCCATATTTAAAATGAAGGCATTCATATATGTGTGCATTTAAAATAGGAGTTGTTTTGAATTGCCATGATTTTGTGATCCTTTGCTTCTAAAATGTTTCTTAGGTGATTTAAACATCATCTACATCATTCCCAAACTTTTCCTAAAAGAAATCAAATCAAAAAGAATTAAAATAAAGGAATGGTCATTTTGACAAATTTAACTCTCATGCCTACTTTGGCTATTCCTAGTACTCAATTCTTAACAGAAACAATTCTTGATCTTTGCACCCCTTGCTAGTACACATAATGAGGTACCAAGGACCACCTTTTGATCTTCTAAAAAAATTCTGGAAACTATTTTAAATGGCAGTTCAAAATTGAATCTAATGCATATGCATAGATCATCCCTATTTCAAAAACCATGTATTTGAGCTCCATTTTCAAAACCCTTGCAACCAGAGACTACCTAGAAATAGTGGAGATCACCCAAAAATTTTGAACTCAAAATTCAAACTTTGGTCTCTTGTGGCCATTTCATCGAACAGGTGGCAGACACAGATCAAACAATTGTCAAAACACTATAGTGTGCAGTGCTTCTTGTCACCATTTGGGCCTAACTCGGTCCCCTTGTCCCCCCTAGCTCTCTCTCCCTCACCCCTAGCTGCTCCGGTGCCAAGCCGCCCGACGCCATGCGCCAGGTCAACCATGGACAACACGCATAAAGCCGCCCCGCACTCTCCTTCGCCCGCTGGCAGACAGGCGCCATCACACCGCACCGCCTCGACCAGCCCCCGACCAAAATCGAGCGGAGGACAAGCCCCAGTTGCTCACGCCCATGTCTCTGTGCGCCATGCCGATCACCCCGGAGCGCCGCGCCCGCCAGAGCAGCACCAGCCTCGCCAAGCCCTAGCCTTGCGTGGCAGCACCCGCAACAGGCCCAGGAACCGCCCAGACATCCTTGTTCGTAGCCTCGCGACCAAAAGCCCCGAGGAACCGCGTCGAACACCGCCGCCCGCGCCCAGTGCACCGCCCGCTCCCGACCAACATAGACTGCCCCTTGCCGCGCCATCAAGCCATAGAGGATCGCCAGGAGACCGGCCACCGTCCGCCTACCTCGCCCATGCCATTAGCTCGCTGTGCTGTCGCCCACGTCGAGCTCTGCCCATGCCGCTCTGCACCCTTCGCTCGCCTATATAAGGAGGCCTCCCTAGCAAGCTCTCTTCACACCATTCTCATCCCCACCTCTCACTCTCACTCCCCACCGCCAGCCGGAGCCGCTCGAGCACCAGAGCGCCGGAATTGCAGCCGGAGTCGCCGCCTCGGGAGAAGAAGGGCGTCGTTGATCCAGGCCATCCCAGGAGGCGCCACTTGTACCAGGAGAACCGCCGTCGTCTTCCACTTTGTTCGCCCGCCTCACCGACCCTGCTGGAGCCCCGGTACGCCCCCAGTAGACCCTCACCGACCGTGCTAGGGTTAGCTCCCGCCGTGTCCTGTTCCGACGAGGACGATAGCTGTGAGCCGTCGATCTGCCCTCTAATCGCACGGCCACCTTTCATCCATACCTTGGCACTTCTGTTCCATCGACAGGTGGGGCCTCACTAAGCCAGCAGCCATGACGCTGCTGATGAGCGAGGGCCGCCCATTTTGTTCCGCAAGACGCTTTTAAATTCAAATCTAGGTTTTTCTTTTTAGTTAGAATTTAGTTTCTGTCCAGTGCTTCAAAATTCAATTCTGTGAGTTTGACAAATCCAAATTACATGAAACTAATTTTGTCTGAAAGGTATTGAAATGCTCTATCCAAACCCGTTGGATTTAATCCAATTAGAGTTATAGATCTATCCTAATAAAAATAAGAAGATAGAAGCTTTTGCAACTTGAAACATTTTTATAAAATCAACCAAGTTAACTTTTGAGTTGATTCCAACTCTCAAAAATCACATTTCATCATATCTATCTAAATATGTAATAATATTAAGGTTTACATGCAGTGACTTTGGACTAGTACCAAAATAATGCTATATAGGCATTTCTAGTCACTTTAAATCATTAAATAATAAACTTAAACCAAAGTAATATTGATCCAACCTTTAAATCTCATTCCCACATGTTAGGATATGTGGTGAGGACATGTGTCCACATGATCCCATGTTTTAGTGGTGAATATTAAATTGTAGTTAATTTTTCAATGAGTAGAAATTACTTTTCCAAAATAAAAAGGTGGAAACTATTGAATTAAACTTATGATGCTTGTGATGATAATGGATCATCAATTGTGTAGTTTAGAATACTACTTAGCCTAAGTTAAGTATTGTTTGGTGATTGTGCACTCCCTATGTATTTATAGACGATAGTACCGACCAAGCCTTCGAGGAGGAGGAGTTCTACCAAGAAGAATAAGAAGAAGAAGAAAACTTCAACCACTGCACCAACCAAGGCAAGCTATTGTAGCAAGCTATTAGTGGAAAGCTAACCCTTGCAAACATGCTTTAGTAAGCTGGTGTGGCAAGCTAGAATAAAACTAGATAGTTTAGTGAAGATGCCTTAAGCATACTTTGATCCCACCCCCTTAGTTTACACCAAGTTCTTTAATTAATTTTGAAGGTAGCATGAAGAGTATAAAACTTGACCTAATTACAAACCCTTAGATGTCATGCTATGGCATGAGATTGATCCCACCTTTCCACCTTGGTGAACACTCTTAACCTAGGGTTTTAGAATAGATCAAACTTGAGTCATTTTAGATGGGAACACTTGGTGAAAATGAGTTATGAAAACCTTGGAATGATGAGTCATTCTATTGAGATGTTTTAACATGTGTTGAGAAACAAAATTGGTTTATGATGATGAAAATGATGAGGCATGAGCCTTAACTTTTTTTATAAAACTGATGGTTGGATTCAGATGCGATACCATTCCAAATTTACCGTACAACCACATTTATATGCATTAGTATTAGTTACCTCACGGGAGAGGTTTGAGCTGAGGCTACCTCTCAATGATGTCCACCTATGCAGTGCCCAAGATGATTGATGGTCATGGTTGGGAGGCCATGCTCATAGGGGAGGTGCTTGTACTAGGGTGTGTAAAGGGAAGGTTATGTTTGATTATCTGCATACTAAGTATGATGATTCAGGGTTATCCCTGATAGATGTATCGAATCTTGTGGTGAAAGTGTACCACCTCTGCAGAGTGTCAAACTATTCGAATAGCCGCATCCGCGGTTATGGACAGTTGGAATGGCCATACTGTTTCGTTGTCAGATGTTTTCTAAATAACCTGAAATGAATAATGAACCGTGACTTGACCACAACAGGGTTGTGTAGATGAAAATAGCTTCCCAACTTAGGTGATTCTAGACTTTTATTTTATCTTTCTTGTTTCAGAACTCAGCTTAGGTTTCAAACTTAACTTGATAGTTATTCTTTCAATTCAGCACTCTAACTTAGAAGTATAACCCTTGCTAGTAGTAGTTTGCGAGTACTTAAAGAGTACTCATGGCTTTTGTCCCTGGCTATCATCATGGCCAGACTATGAAGGAGAGTATCAAGATGATGGTCAGCAGGACGGCTATGATAACTAGGACTATCTTCACAAGATTGCTCGTGCCCTGAAGATGGACCCCACCGCTACGCTATCGTTTATTTCCGTTGCTTGTTGTATTAAAGACTGGATCCTGAGATCCTTATTTGTGTAAAACCTTATGTATGGTTTGTAATGGATGATGTACTATGATATCCAATCCGTTATGTCTCGCAAAAATGGTAATCCTGGGATTGCGAGGTATGGCATAACGGGCATCTGGGATTAAAAATCCGGGTGTTGACAGATGGCTTATATAGATATCCGGACTAGGGTTTACAGGGGAGACCTATCCAGCTACGACTAAGAGTCGGTTAAAGAGTACATCTTGAACTACAAGTAACATAACAGGCCTATGTCGGTAAGTCCTCTGGGCCTTCCCGTAGCAGGACTAGACTACATCTCTTCTTCCTAACTGGGACACCCGTGAAGGAAAGCTCTAACCTGAAGTGGGCCACCCTGGTCAGCGAGGCACAATGAGGATACCCAGAAAGTATATCCCCAACACCCTACACTATGTAGTGGTATGGTATTGTAAGACATAATAGACAAGATAAATATAAGATAGGAAGTACTGCGAATGGCCGATCAAATGGTAGGTCTCGTAGGAGCGAGGTGCGTGAGATTTAACACAGTCGGTGGAAGTACAAGTTACATCAAGGACCTCATAAAGAATGAAAATTGCATCCTAGTCCATGCATTTAACACAAGAACCGTGAAACTGAGCAATGAATTAAATGTGTTTTGAGGTTTGCGCATACCAGCATCCATCATGCAAAAGACTATCAGTAGAATCTTTCTAAATGCTAAGAATGGAAAAGAAGATCCAACGGTTAGCAATGTTTGGATTTGCCAGTCTTGATCCAACAGACAATGTTCAAAGTTAATCCGTACACTATATGCAGTGGTATGGTATTGTAAGAGATAAGAAAAGATAAAGATTAGATAAGAAGTACAATGAATGGCCGATCTAATCGTAGGTATCATAGGAGCGAGGTGCTTGAGAGTTAACACGGTGGGTGGAAGTACAAGTTAGATCAAGGACCTCATAAAAATGAAAATTGCATCCAAGTCCATGCATTTAGCACAAGGACCTTGAAACTGAGCAATGAAGTGTGTGTTTTGAGGTTCGCGCATACTAGTGTTCATCGTGCTAAAGACTATCAGTAGAATCTTTCTAGATGCTAAGAATGGAAAAGAACATCCAGCGGTTAGAAATGTTTGGATTTTCTAGTCTTGATCAAACGGTCAATGTTCAAAGTTAATTTGGACACTATGAAGTGGTATGGTATTGTAAGAGATAAGAAAAGATAAAGATAATATAGTTAGAACTACGAATGGCCGATCTAATGGTAGGTCTCGTAGAAGTGAGGTGCTTGAGAGTTAACACGGTCGGCGGAAGTACAAGTTACATCAAGGACCTCATAAAGAATGAAAATTGCATGCAAGTCCATGCATTTAGCACAAGAACCCTGAAACTGAGAAATGAATTAAATGTGTGTTTGAGGTTTGCGCATACTAGTGTCCATCGTGCTAAATACTATTAGTAGAATCTTTCTAAATGCTAAGAATGGAAAAGCAGATCCAACGGTTAGCAATGTTTGTATTTGCCAGTATTGATCCAACGGTCAATGTTCAAATTTAATATGTACACTATATGAAGTGGTATGGTATTGTAAGAGATAAGACAAGATATAAGATAAGAAGTACAACGAATGGCCGATCTCATGGTAGGTATTGTAGGAGCGAGGTACTTGAGAGTTAACACGGTGGGTGGAAGTACATGTTACATCAAGGACCCCATGAAAATTAAAATTGCATCCAAGTCCATGCATTTAGCACAAGGACCTTGAAACTGAGCAATGAAGTGTGTGTTTTTGAGGTTTGTGCATATTAGCGTTCATCGTGCTAGGGACTATCAGTAGAATCATTCTAGATGCTAAGAACGGAAAAGAAGATCGAACGGTTAGCAATGTTTGGATTTGACAGTCTTGATACAACGGTCAATGTTCAAAGTTAATATGTATACTATATTCAGTGGTATGGTATTGTAAGAGATAAGACAAGATAAAGATAAGATATGAAGTACTATGAATGGCCGATCTAATGGTAGGTGTCGTAGGAGCAAGGTGCTTGAGAGTTAACATGGTCGATGGAAGTACAAGTTACATCAAGGACCTCACAAAAAATAAAAATTGCATCCAAGTCCATGCATTTAGCACAAGGACCCTAAAACTAATCAATGAAGTATTATGTGTTTGGAGGTTTGCGCCTACTAGCATTCATCGTGCTAAAGACTATCAGTAGATTCTTTCTAGATGCTAAGAATGGAAAAGAATATCCAACGGTTAGCAATGTTTGGATTCGCTAGTCTTGATCCAATGGTTAATGTTCAAAGTTAATCCCTACACTAAGTAGTGGTATGGTATTGTAAGAGATAAGACACAAGATGAAGATAAGATAATAAGAACTACAAATGGTTGATCTAATGGTATGTCTCGTATGAGCGAGGTTCTTGAGAGTTAACACGGTCGGTGGAAGTACAAGTTACATCAAGGACCTCATAAAAATGAAAATTGCATCCAAGTCCATGTATTTAGCACAAGGACCCTGAAACTGAGCAATGAATTAAGTGTATGTTTTGAGGTTTGCGCATACTAGAGTTCATCATGCTCAAGACTATCAGTAGAATCTTTATAGATGCTAAGAATGGAAAAGAAGATCCAATGGTTAGAAATGTGGATTTTCTAGTATTGATCAAACATTCAACGTTCAAAGTTAATCTATACACTATGAAGTGCTATGGTATTGTAACAGATAAGAAAAGATAAAGATAAGATAGGAAGTACTACTAATGGCCGATCTAATGGAGGTCTCGTAGGAGCGAGGTGCATGATAGTTAACAAGGTCGGTGGAAGTACAAGTTACATCAAGGACCTCATAAAGAATGAAATTTGCATCCTAGTCCATGCATTTAGCACACGAACCCTAAAACTAAGCAATGAATTAAATGTGTGTTTTGAGGTTTGCGCATACTATTGTCCATCATGCTAAAGACTATTAGTAGAATCTTTCTAAATGCTAAGAATGTAAAAGAAGATTCAACGGTTAGCTATGTTTGGATTTGCCAATCTTGATCCAACGGTCAATGTTCAAAGTTCATCCGTACATAATATGCAGTGGTATGGTTTTGTAAGAGATAAGACAAGATAAATATAAGATAAGAAGTACAACGAATGGCTGATCTAATGGTAGGTAACATAGGAGCGAGGTGCTTGAGAGTTAACATGGTGGATGGAAGTACAAGTTAGATCAAGGACCTCATAAAAAATGAAAATTGCATCCAAGTCCATGCATTTAGCAGAAGGACCTTGAAACTGAGCAATGAAGTGTGTGTTTTGAAGTTTGCACATATTAGCGTTCATCATGCTAAAGACTATCAGTAGAATCTTTCTAGATGCTAAGAATAAAAAAGAAGATCCAACGATTAGAAATGTTTGGATTTTCCAGTCTTGATATAAAGGTCAATGTTCAAAGTTAATCCGTACACTATATGAAGTGGTATGGTATGGTAAGAGATAATAAGACAAGACAAAGATAAGATAAGAAGTACTCTGAATGGTCGATCTAATGTTAGGTCTCGTAGGAGCGAGGTGCTTGAGAGTTAACACGGTCGGTGGAAGTACAATTTACATCAAGGACCTCATAAAAAATGAAAATTACATCCAAGTCCATGCATTTAGCACAAGGACCCTGAAACTGAGCAATGAAGTATTGTGTGTTTTGAGGTTTGCGCATAATAGCGTTCATCGTCCTAAAGACTATAAGTAGAATCTTTCTAGATACTAAGAATGGAAAAGAAGATCTAGTGGTTAGCAATGTTTGGATTCGCTAGTATTGATCTAATGGTCAATGTTCAAAGTTAATCCCTACACTATGTAGTGGTGTGGTATTGTAAGAGATAAGAGACAAGATAAAGATAAGATAATAAGAACTACGAATGGCCGATCTAATGGTAGGTCTTGTAGGAGTGAGGTGCTTGAGAGTTAACACGGTTGGTGGAAGTACAAGTTACATCAAGGACCTCATAAAAATGAAAATTGCATCCAAGTCCATGCATTTAGCACAAGGACCCTGAAACTGAGCAATGTGTTAAGTGTGTGTTTTGAGGTTTGCTCATAATAGTGTTCATCATGCTCAAGACTATCAGTAGAATCTTTCTAGATGCTAAGAATGGAAAAGAAGATCCAACGGTTAGCAATATTTGGATTTTCTAGTCTTGATCCAACGGTCAATGTTCAAAGTTAATCCATACACTATATGAAGTGGTATGGTATTGTAAGAGATAATACAAGATAAATATAAGATAAGACGTATAGTACTGCGAATGGCTGATCTTTTGAATAACCTTCCCTCTCGATATTTGGGAAGCAAGTGAAAATTTCGACAACCGGAAAAGTTTGAATTTTTGTGCTGCCAAGGACCAAAGTGTTTTGCTTCCTATGTACTCCTTGTCCCTACTCCACACCAACGCGTGGCTTCCGAACACGCCAGAGACACAGAGCCGCCGTAACAAGGCACACGTGCGCAGCTCCATGCTATGGACGAGTGAGAGACCAGCTAGACCGGCACGCAAGGGGAAAGGGTAGGAGAGATGGAGGATAGCGAAGGATAGAGAATACACACGATTTGATTTGCGTGCATAGGTCCTGAAATTTACTACTAGTATAGTGTAAACTTGTCAACACCCGGATTTTTAATCCCAGATGCCTGTTATGCTATACATCGCAATCCCAGGATTACCATTTTTGCGAGACATAACAGATTGGATCTCACAGTAAATCATCCATTACAAACCATAATAAGGTCTTACACAAATAAATGATCTCATGATCCAGTCTTAATACAAACAAGCAGCGGAATAATAAGCGTAGCGGTGGGCACCATCTTCAGTGTCACATGCAATGCTGACGATGGGAGATGATCCTAGATGTCATAGATGTCTTGTTGTCCATCATCCTGATAGTCCTCCTCATAGTCTGGCCATGGGAATAGCCAGGGAGAAAGCCATGAGTACACTTTAAGTACTCACAAACTATCACTAACAAGTAAGGTAGTTCTAGTAGGAATCTTAAGCTCTAGGTTTATTTGCAAAAAGCCAGGTTTATCTAAACTGAGTTTAGAAGTAAAGAAAACCAAGCAAATGTTCTAAATCACTTTATGTGGGAACCTAGTTTTCATGTTCACAACCCTGTTGTGGTCAAGTCAAATCATAGTTCACTTCACAAGTCATTTTGAAAACATTTGACGATGGAACAGTATGGTCACTCCAACTGTCCATGACCACGGATGCGGCTATTCGGATAGTTTGACACTCTGCAGAGGTGGTACACTTTCACCACAAAATTCAATACATTCGTCAGGGATAACCCTGAATCATCATACTTAGTATGCGGATAATCAATCATAAACTTTCCTTTACACACTCTGGTATAGGCACCTGCCCTATGAGCTTGGCCTCCCAGCCATGGCCATCTGCCATCCTGGGAACTGCATAGGTGGACATCATCAAGAGGTAGCCTCAGCTCAAACCTCCTCCACGAGGGAACCCATACTAATGCATATAAACTTCTGGCTAGGCCCTACCCAATTCAGATATTGTGGTTGTATGGTAAAATTGGAATGGTATCGCATCCGAACCCAACCATCAGTTTTTTTATAAAGGGCTAAGGCTCATGCCTCGACATTTTCATCATAAAAATCCATTTGTGTTTCTCAACACATGTCAAAACATCTCAATAGAATGAAGCATCATTCCAAGGTTTTCATAATCATTTTCACCAAGTATCCCCATCTAAAGTGATCAAATTTTATGCTTAGCACTAGCCACTAAGGTTAAGAGTGTTCACTAATGAGGGTGTGATGCACTCGACTTTCAACATAGAGCTTGTTGGGAACCCCAAGAGGACGGTATGATGAGCACAACAGTAAGTTTTCCCTTAGTTATGAAACCAAGGTTTAATCGAACGAGTAGGAGCAAGGAAACAACCTAAAGGTGTTACTAGCTGGGCTTTGGCAGGGCGCGCTACCGGTTCTAGTAGCAACGTGGAGACCTGCACAACACAACCACATAACTTTGTCCCCAACTTGCGATGAGGTTGTCAATCTCACCGTGTTTTGCGGAAAACAAAGGATTAAACGTATCGAATGGAAGGAAGTAATAGTTTGCAGAAAGTAAACACAAAGCAGAAACAGTTTATAGATTGTATGTAAAGAAAAGGACCGGGATCCATAGTTCACTAGAGGTGGCTCTCCTTAGATAGATAACATGCTGGGTGAACAAATTATTGTGGGGCAATTGACAAACACCGAGAAAGCAATACATGCATATACTAATCATCTTGACTCCTTTGAGACTTGATTGGGCAATACAACATAATACATAGACCGCCATCCAACTGCATCTATGACTAATAATCCACCTTCAGGTTATCATCCGAACCCCCTCCAAGATAAGTTGCAAGCAACAGATTATTGCTTTACGAACTGCGTGTAAGGTAAACAATACGATTGTTCTATGAACAAAGGATTGTTGTTTTCTCCCTAGTAGCAACAACACATCTAGTACCTTAGAGATTTCTGTCACTTCCCCAGATTACCAGAGGCATGAACCCACTATCGAGCATAAATACTAACTCCTGGAGTTGCTAGCATCTACTTGGCCAAGATAGCTACTAACAACGGAAAGCATGCAAGATCTAAAATAACAAAGACATGATAGAATCAATAATCAATCTGAAATAGCATCTCAATATCCATCGGATCCCCGCAAACACAACATGTATGAATTACAAATAGATGATCTTGATCATGAACGGAGCTCACAAGATCTAAACATGAAAGCACAAAGGAGGAGAAACCAGCCATCTAGCTACTACATGGATCCGTAGTCAAAGGATGAACTACTCACGCATCACACCAGAGGCTTGCATGGTGATGAAGAAGGCCTCCAGGGTGAATTCCCCTCTCTGGCAGGGTGCTGGGAAGAGCTTCAGATCCCTCCCGATCTAGGGATGGAGATGACGGCGGCTACAGATTCTTTCGTGGATTTTTGATCGGGTACTTAGGGTTTTCGTCCCGAGGGCAACTTATAGGCGGAAGGAGAGGCCGAGGGGGTGATGGGGTTGGCCAGACCACCCCCTGGCACGGGCCAAGCCTGGCCGTGGCGTGGTGGTGTGGCCCGGCCCTCTCCATCTCGTGATTCGGCACTTGATCCCTTACGGAAAAATAGGCACTTTGGCTTTTGTCCCGTCAATTCGAGAATATTCATTTTCTGACTTTCCTGGAACCAAAAACAGCAGAAAATAGGCAGCTGGCACTGTGGCTCTTGTTAATAGGTTAGTCCAAGAAATCATATGAAAAGTACTCCAAAGTTGGAACAAAACACAAGAAAGTGGATAAAACCAAGCATGGAACATCAAAAATTATAGATACATTTGTAATGTATCAACATCCCCAAGCTTAACTCCTGCCGCCCCTCAGTAGGTAAGTGATAAAAAGAAATAATTTTTGAGGTGACATGCACCATCAAATACTTGATCAAAGTATTTGCAAAACATTCAAAGTTGGGATCAAAGTACTTCAATCATAACATGAAAGACAAAGTTCTAGCAATAAGCAAAGAAACTATGATGCAACATGAAAAGGCACAAACAAAAGATTCATGAATAACAATGCTTTGCAAGACGTTTGTTTGTTTCACATAAAGAAAACATAGCATAAAAGTATTCAGCTTGTCCCTCAATAGAGTAGCAAATATAAATGCATAGGACACCTTCAAAGTTCATAAGAGTGACTAGATACAATAGTTCCAAACAAGCAATAACAAGTTATGCATCAATCAACTAGTCTTGGGACAATGCACATCGAACTAAGAATGGCCACTATGCTCTCAAAGTAGTGCATAAAGATAGAAGATGGAGACTCAATATAATGGTGGAAGAAAGGCCTTTTGTAAAAAGGAAGTAGGGATTCAAGTCTCATAAAGAGCTTCCAAAAATTATGGTAATTATAGCTTTCAGCTCGCATTGCCCCTATCATAAGCATCTTGAAGGTGGTTAAGGTTAAAGTGACACAACTAAGAGGATATGCTTGACAAGTTATAAACCGAAATCTCATGCCCCTTACTTACGAAGACCGATCCTCATGCTACTCAACTTCAGTCACGAGTAAGATCTTATCATTGTAAGTATATGTGTATCATTAAGAACCGCCAATGGGGTACCCCTTGCACATGATACGGGACCTTTCCGATAATCAAAATGACAAGGCAAGCAGACAATGAGCATCTCAGCGATCTTTTTATTTACTATTTGCATAGGTTATTATTGAGGATGCTTCATAGAGTGCTCATTATGGTGATGCTGCAAGTTTTCACCATGATTAGGCATGGATTAGGCTAGTGGCCCAGGCGTTTCTCTAACACACATACAAACTCCATGATCTTACAAGTTCCACTTTTATTTCACACCGCCGGGATCCGTAAGCAAAAGAACATGATATCAACGGGGTACAAAGTACAAGTGCAATGTTGAAAGCGCTCCCCATGAAACATGGTTCTGCTAACTTCAACTTATAAAGCGCAAGCATATACGCAACAAATAAGGACCCAATGGTTCAAGTTTATTAGAGGCAATAAAGTAAAGTGTTCCATCAAGTTCGTGAGAGATTTAATCACTAGTTTTCTCATAACAAGTGAAAGGTAGACAAAAGCATGAATATACTTGGAATAGCATAAGCTAGTAGGTAGGTATGGTGGACTCTTTGGAATAACTTGGTTTAGGGAATTGGATGCATGAGTGGAACTCATACTTTGTTGTGGAGGCTAGCAAAAGACTGGGAGCGACAAACTAAGAGAGCAATAATGGCCATAATCATGCAGAGCGACAAAACATCATTGATCAAAGCATAAAGTGATACTACAAGTTGAAAACTAAAGTATCATAAAGGCTATGGTGACTTTGGATAGTCATAACATGGTGTGAGCATGTGCCAAGTCAACCCAAATAAAGCATCAAAGGAGAATACCACTATATTATGCTTTAATACGCTAAAACAACGCATGATTCATCCAAGGCACATTAAGAAATCTCAATTGTTTATAACAAGTCATGCTACAGCAAAGAATACTAAGCATAAAGCCAAAACAATATCAAGCATGGCATGACAAAGCATAGGCCATAGTCAAAAACGAGCTCTTTTTACCACATAAGTATAAACTTTCCTACTCTTTTCCAAACCAAACCAAACTATTTGCAAACCAAAGTATGAAAGAGGGGGTCCAACCAACTTATTCAGAAAACTAAGAAAACCAAGCAAACTAAAAACCAAAACAAAAATGAAAAAGAAGACGCTCCAAGAAAAACACAACTGTGCATGAAACAATAAAAATGAAGCGTTTGGAAGAAACCTGGGATTTTTATTGATGAAGAAGGGGATGCCTTGGGCATCCCCAAGCTTTGATGCTTGAACTTCTTGGATATTTCTTGGTGTGACATGCTTGGCATCACCAAGCTTGAGCTTTACTCCATCCTTCATCTCATTACTCATTCCTTCCATACACCTGAAAATTTTCCTTCATACAAAACTTCACACAATCTCATTAGCAACATTAGTGCACTTAAGATAAATAAGTCTCAAGGTTCAGTTCTAACACCAAACAAACTTCCATTAGAATACTAGCTACTGTAGCACTTCCCTCAAAAAGCTCAATTTCCCAAAGGAACTCAAGAAGGAACTAATAAGAAGCAAATGCAGAAAATGGCAGAAATCTGTCAAAACACACAAGCAGGTAAATACGAATTTTTTCGAAGACCTTCTGTTGCTCAAATCAAAAAGTGTTGAACTAACGAAAGTTAGATAACAACCTGGGGCAGAATAAAAAAAAATTACAGCTCAATCTGACGTACAGAACTCTCTCAGGATTTGTACGGTGAAGCACAGAAATCTGTTTCGGGACAGTAACTTCCCAATCATTACTTCACTCTCATTAGAGGTTACTCTTGGCACAAAAAGCAAATAAAAAGGATAATGAGAGGTTATTACAGAGGTAGTAACTTTCAAGACTCATCTAAAACTCTTGGGTTATCTCCCAACAAGTACTTTTCTTTAACGCCTTTAAGTTAGGCATAAGAAGCAAAGAAAGAATCAAGTGTTCTCAAATGAAGCAGCATTAAGACCAAATTTTGTTTTCATATGAGAAGCAACAGAAAACTTTTCTCTCTTTTTAGGGAATTATTCTATACATTTCTTGAGTGGGAGTTGATATTTAATGGTGCCTTCTTTCATATCAATGATGGCACCAACAGTTCTAAGAAAAGGTCTTCCCAAAGTAATAGGACAAGAAACGTTGTATTCAACATCCAAAACATAGAAATCAACGGGGACATAGGAATCATTAACCATAATAAGAACATCATTAAGACTCCCCATGAGTTTCTTTTTAGCATTAGCATCAAGTGGGACATTCAAATAGCAATCTTCAAGAGGAGGCAAATCAAGCATATCATAAATCCTTCTAGGCATAATAGAAACACTACTATCAAGATCACACAAAGCTTTGAAATCAAAGTCATTCACTTTCATATTAATGATGGGTTCCCAACCATCCTCTTGGTTTATAGGAATAGAAGCTTTATGTTTCATCTTTTCTTCTTTAATCTTTATGAGAGCATCAGTAATGTGTTTTGTAAAAGCCATGTTCATAGCACTAGCATTAGGACTTTTAGCAAGCTTTTGTAGGAACTTAATAACTTCAGAGATGTTACAACCATCAAGATCAAAATCAACTTTATCATCTAAAGTAGTAGAACTATTACTAGCCTCAACACTAGTGGTGGTGATAGGAGAAACACTAATGTTTCTAGCAATTTCATCTTCTCTTTCCCACTTAGCATGTAATTCAGCTAATAGTCTAACATTTTCATCAATTCTTACTTGTATGGCATTAGTAGCTGCAAAGGGATTCTCATTAGTTTCAGGTTTAGCAGCCATTTTATTCAAAGAAGATTGAGCTTCAGCCAAAGATGCTATATTTCTTTCAGCATTAGAGAGTTTTTCCTCAATAGTTTTATTGAAAGCAGTTTGTTTACTAATAAACTCTTTAAGCATAACTTCAAGTTCAGAGGGAGCACTCTTATTATTGTTGTAAGAATTTCCATAAGCATTACCATTGTTGGGAGGATAAGGCTTATAATTGTTGTTACCAAAATTGTTCCTATAAGCATTATTACCATAAGCATTGTTGCCAAAGTTGTTATTTCTTATGAAGTTCACATCAACTTGCTCTTCTTGATCAACCAAAGAGGCTAAAGGAACATTATTTGGATCAATATGGGCTTTCCCATTAACAAGCATAGACATAATAATATCAATCTTATCACTCAAGGAGGAGGTTTCTTCAATAGAATTTACCTTCTTACCTTGTGGAGCTCTCTCAGTATGCCATTCAGAATAATTAACCATCATATTATCTAATAGTTTTGTTGCAGCACCCAAAGTGATGGTCATAAAGGTACCTCCAGCAGCTGAATCCAATAGGTTCCTTGAAGAATAGTTCAATCCTGCATAAAAAGTTTGGATGATCATCCAAGCAGTCAGTCCAAGAATCAATACTATTCCTAGTTAAGGAATTCAACCATTCTTTAGCTTTTCCTCTCAAAGAGAAAGGAAACAATTTCAGTTTAATAATATCACCATCTATATCCCTATGCTTTTGCATCTCACAAAGTTCAACAAAGTTATTTAGATGGGAAGCAGCATCTTCATTACCAATACCAGAAAATTGTTCTCTCATAACAAGATTGGGCAAAGCAGGTTTTATCTCAAAGAAAATGTTTTCAGCCACAGGTGGAGCAATAGGAGTGCTCATAAAATCATTGTTGTTGGTGCTACTGAAGTCACACAACTTAGTGTTTTAAAGAGTAGTCATTTTTTGGGTTTTCAAATATGAAAGCAAACAAGTAAAACTAAATTTTTTTTTGTGTTTTTGAAGAACAAAACAAGCAAACAAAGCAAAAAGAAAACTAAGAAAAACAAAAACAACAAAGTAAAGAGATTGGTTATGAGGGACTCCCCTTGTGAAGATGTCCTTGACTCCCCGGCAACGGCGCCAGAAAATAGCTTGTTGGTGCGTGGTTGACGTGGGAGCTTCTTCTTGTTCTTCAGTCCCTAGCAACGGCGCCAGAAAAGATCTTGATCACTCGACTTTCAACGTAGAGCTCGTTGGGAACCCCAAGAGGAAGGTATGATGAGCACAGCAGTAAGTTTTCCCTCGGTTATGAAACCAAGGTTTAATTGAACCAGTAGGAGCAAGGAAACACCCCAAAGGTGTTACTAGCTGACCTTTGGTAGGGCGCACTACCGGTGCTAGTAGCAACGTGGAGACCTGCACAACACAACCACAGAACTTTGTCCCCAACTTGCGATGAGGTTGTCAATCTCACCGTGTTTTGCGGAAAACAAAGGATTAAACGTATCGAATGGAAGGAAGTAATAGTTTGCAGAAAGTAAACACAAAGCAGAAACAATTTATAGATTGTATGTAAAGAAAAGGACCGGGATCCATAGTTCACTAGAGGTGGCTCTCCTTAGATAGATAACATGCTGGGTGAACAAATTACAGCGGGGCAATTGACAAACACCGAGAAAGCAATACATGCATATACTAATCATCTTGACTCCTTTGAGACTTGATTGGGCAATACAACATAATACATAGACCACCATCCAACTGCATCTATGACTAATAATCCACCTTCAGGTTATCATCTGAACCCCCTCCAATATTAAGTTGCAAGAAATAGATTATTGCTTTACGAACTGCGTGTAACGTAAACAATACGATTGTTCTATGAACAAAGGATTGTTGTTTTCTCCCTAGTAGCAACAGCACATATTGTACCTTAGAGATTTCTGTCACTTCCCCAAATTACCAGAGGCATGAACCCACTATCGAGCATAAATACTAACTCTTGGAGTTGCTAGCATCTACTTGGCCAAGATAGCTACTAACAACGGAAAGCATGCAAGATCTCAAATAACAAAGACATGATAGAATCAATAATCAATCTGAAATAGCATCTCAATATCCATCGGATCCCCGCAAACACAACATGTATGAATTACAAATAGATGATCTTGATCATGAACGGAGCTCACAAGATCTAAACATGAAAGCACAAAGGAGGAGAAAGCACAACGGAGCTCACAACATGTATGAAAGCATGCAAGATCTCAAGCCTGGCCGCGTGGCCAGGTGGTGTTGCCAGCCCCTGGCCCCTCTCCGTCTCGTATTCTGGCACTTGATCCCTTTCGGAAAAATAGGAACTTTGGCTTTTGTCCCATCCAATTCCGAGAATATTCATTTTCTGACTTTCCTGGAACCAAAAACAGCAGAAAACAGGCAGTTGGCACTGTGTCTCTTGTTAATAGGTTAGTCCAAGAAATCATATGTAAAGTACTCCAAAGTTGGAACAAAACACAAGAAAGTGGATAAAACCAAGCATGGAACATCAAAAATTATAGATACATTTGCAATGTATCTGGGTGCTAATCTCAGTCTCATGCCATAGAATGACATCTAGTATAGGCCTAGTTTTATACTCTTTATGCTATCTATACTACTTTCCTATACTCACAAAGCACTAACTAAAAGTAAGAACTTTGGTAAAGTAAAAGAGTAAAGCTTGCAAGTAAAACTTGGGATTGGTATAATCAAAGGTATATAACCAAAGCATGCCTAATGCATCTTGCTTGGGTTCAGAAACTTGCAAGTGTTGGCTTGCAAGGTCTAGAATTCTAGTAATGATGGCTTGCCTTGATTGGTGTAGTGGTTGAAGTTTTCCTCCTATTCTTCGGGGTAGAACTCCTCCTCGTAGCTTGGGTCGGTACTATCGTCTATAAATAAATACGGGGTACACAATCACCAAACAATACTTGACTAATTCTGTTCAGCACACTAAGGCTCACACTTAATGATCTAGTATCATCACAATCATCACATGTGGAACTAGTTTTATTTATTTGAGAAAAGTAATTTCTACTCACTGAAATTAATTAAGATTTAATATTCTCCAATTAAAATATGGGATCATGTGGAAACATGTCATCACCACATATTCTAATACATGAGGAAGTGATTTAAAGTGTTGGTCACATTTTATAAAGTGTAAGATTATTATTTAATAGATTTAAAGTGACTAGAAATACCCTAATAGCATTCTTTTGGTACTAGTCCAATGTCACTGCATGCAAACCTAGATATTTTTACGTATTCATATAGATATTGTCAAATGTGATTTTGGAGAGTTGGAATCAACTCAAAAGCTATTATGGTTGATTTTTGAAAAATGTTTGAAGTTGCAAAAGTCTCTATCTTGTTATTTTTACTAAAGATTATCTCTCACTCCAATTTATATAAATCCAACGGGCTTGGATAGATAATTTAATTACCTTTCTAAAAAATTGAATCATGCAATTTGGTTCAGTGAAACTCTCTGAATTGATTTTTGAATTGGTGGACTGAATAGGGTTTTAACTAAAATGGAAAAACAATTATTTGAATTTCCAGGCCAGCGTGGGAAGTTAAATGGGTGGGCCCAGCTGCACTACACAGCACAGCGGGCTGCTGACAAATGGGGTCCACCAGTCAGCGACTGCATCTAAGAGAAACGGTATCCACGCATCTGAGCCCTACGATCTAATTCTAATCCAACGGGTGGGAGTCGTTGTCGATGATGAACTATTCCAGCGAGGAATCAACCCTAACATGGCAGTGGGGGTCTAGCAGGACTCACCTGGGCTCCAGCTAGGGTCGGCGACATGGGAAATCGACGTGGTAGATGACGGCGAGGCGAGGCGCGATCACGGTAGAGCTTGGGGTGGTCGAAATTGTTGGCGCCCTTCTCCTCCAGCAGCGTCAGGCTCCGGCCAAATTCCGGTGAGAGAGGGCTCTCCTTGCTCCAGGAAGAAGTGGGGGAGGGTTAGTGATAGGTGGTGAGTTGAATGGTGTGGAGAATGGAGGCGGGGGTGGCCTCCTTTTATAGTGCGGCGAGGGGACTGAGCGGTGCAGGCGCGAGCTTGTCGGTGATGAGGCTACAGGCGGCTATCGGCATGGCGGTGGCTAGTGGGCGGTGATGTGTTCCCTGGCAGTTCTTATGGGCGTAATGGCGAGGCGTGGGGCGGTGTGGTTCGGTCAGGAGCGTGCAAGGTTCGCGTGGCACAGAGGTGTTCTTGGCGGCGGCGTAATCATCGCGCGCGGCGGCGAACGGGGGTGTCTGCGGGGTTGTGGTGATCATGGCGAGCGTGAGTGTGCGCGGAGAGGGTGAGGCGCGGTCTGTGCGAGGCGGTCGGGCATGGCGAGTTGGCGCGCTCTAGACATGGCATAGTGAGGCGGGGCGCGGCGTAGCTAGGGTGGTCCAGGGCTCAGCTGGGGTCGTGGCTTGGACAAGGGGTGGCGGTGGACCGAGGCGTGCTTCCTGGACATCATGGTTGGCTGCGGCGGTGTCTGCTGTGAGCTGGCCGTGGTCGGCCGGTCATGACCACAATCAGGCGGCGCTCCACTGTGCAAACAGCAGAGGGGGAACTTGGTCTGGGGCTTTGTTAGACTCAAGGGAGACAGGGGGTTTAAGAGGGGACCAAATGCTCGACTAATTACTGTGGAAACAGTGAAGTTAGGCCATAGGTTAATTCATGTAATTAAGGTGTTTGATGAAATGGCGGCAAGAAACTTTCTTTGGAATTTTTTATTCAAATTTTTTGAGTGATCTTTAATTAAGCTTGAGAGTCTATATTTGCTTGGAGAGGTCAAGGGGAATTAATTTGATAGGTTTTTGAAATAGTGGGATCTTAACATATGAACTAGATTCAATTTTCAACCATCCATTAAATTGATTTGAAAGAGGTTTTGTAAGTTTGTAAAGTGGGCCTTGATACACTTTTACTTGGTCTAGCAAGGGGTGAAAACAATTGGAAAAGTTTCTATTAGAAATCTTCTTCTAGGAACACACAAAGTGGCCTAGTGGTTTACTTTGGTCAAAATGAAAATTTGGTTTATTTATTCATATTTGATTTCTTTTTCTTTTGATTTTGTTTGTAATTGGTGAGGATGATGTAGTATTCACCTTTAAACCATTTCACATCATTTAGAACAATCAAGCATGGCATAAGCACTCAAATCTACACTAATGCAAACACACATGCATTCATATTCATTTTATTAATAAAAGTTTTTGTTAACCCTAAACTTGGGTGGTTAGAACTTGATAATCTTGATTAGAAGTTTTGGGGTGTTACAAAACTGTAAGGCCGCAGGGGTACCTCATGTCAAGAACCCATCATAACTTTGCTCTGACATGGAACCGCCTTCAACTCATCTTCGTTGTTGCCCTCTTCCCCTGCCAACGTTTTATTATCTCAGCATGTACATCACGTGGAAAGAGGTGAGCATGTTTCTAAGAAAATAAATATACTACTCTCGCATTGTGTAAAAAAGCATACCTTAATAAGGCCTACTATGTGGCCTACAATTTCTAATCAACCTACAATTTACTTGTAGTAGTTCAAATTTGACCTAATTTCCATAAATCTACATCAAGTCATTCAAGTGGGCGGAGTTATCTAGGGAGTTTGAGAACTCATAAAATACGGGAAATCGTAAGTACAACATGTTGTTGGTCCACTATATATGTGTCAAAACTTGGCTTGTGGCATTCAGATCCAATATTCTTCGCACTTTCTTTACGGGAGAGAACAATCTCATCATCACACTCGGAAAATTGAGAATGTCCTTTCCTGGTAGTTGGACACTCACACCAACGACACTGCTTACTAGAGTCCAAGAAGATGCACCCATCTACCTCTCAAATGACATATAATTCAAGAGCAATCTATCGTGCTTACTTGTAGATCAAGTTTGACCTAATTTCATTAAACGGTTAGGATGCAAAATCTTAGCAAGAAGATGAACCTATCATCAAAACTCTCGGTTGTTTCTGATATATATTAATTAACCCCTCCCGATGGGTACCTACAAGATCTTTTTCGTAAAACTTTTAAACCAACCTACAATTTATTTGTAGTAGTCCAAATTTTACCTAATTTTGATAAATCGACATCAAATCATCAAACTGGGTGAATTTAGCTAGGAAATTTGAGAACTCATAAAACATGGGAAATCATAAGTGCATCATGTTGTTCCACTATGTATGTGTGAAAATTTGTCTTGTGGCATTCAGATCCATAGTCTTCGGACTTTCTTTACAGGAAAGAACAATCTCGTCATCACTTGAAAAATTAAGAATGTTCTTTCCTAAGATAGTTGGAAACCCACATTGGTGGCATTATTTACTACAAGAATATGCACCTATATCTATCTCTGAAAATACATTTAATTCAAGAGAAATCGATCACACTTACTTGTAGCTAATGTTTGGCCTAATTTTGTTAAACTAACAAGATGCAAAATCTTAGCAAGAAGTTGAACTTGGCATCAAAAATCTCATTGGATGATTTCTCATATATTAATTGTGACCCCTCGATGGGTACCTCCAAAAGCTTTTTCAGATAAGTTTCACAAGAATCTGCAATTTACTTGTAGTAGTTCAAATTTGAACTAATTTCGATAAATCGACATAAGGTCACTCAATTGGGCAGAAGTTTGAAAGAACATAAAACATGGGTATCGTAAGTACAACATGTTGGTCCACTATATATGTCTGAAAACCTGGATTGTGGCATTCAGATCCATATTCTTCAGACTTTCTTTACAAAAAAGAACAACCTCGCTTATCATCTCAAGGAAAATTGATAATGGAATGTTCTTTACTGATAATTCGAAACTTACACCGACGACATTGTTTACTACAATAAAATGCACCCATCTACCTCTGAAAATACATTTATTTTGAGAGCAATCTATCTTGTTATATTTTGACCTAATTTTGTTATATTGTCAAGATGCAAAATCTTAGCAAGAATTTAAACATGTTGTCAAAACTCACAGTGGTTTCTGATATATTAATTGACCCTTTGGGTACCTCCAAAAGTTTTTTCTTAAATCTTTAAAAGCAACCTATAATTTAGTTGTAGTTCTAATTTGACCTAATTTCAAGAAATAGGCTTGAAGTCATTCAAGTGTGTGGAGTTAGCTAGGGAGCTTGAAAAGTCATAAA
The DNA here is from genome assembly GCA_023614405.1 of Avena insularis. Taxonomy (NCBI): domain Eukaryota; kingdom Viridiplantae; phylum Streptophyta; class Magnoliopsida; order Poales; family Poaceae; genus Avena; species Avena insularis. Next base: position 13,585 of record JAJUPC010000491.1, on the reverse strand, counting down.
ACATGTGAATCTAACTTCGGACTTCCTTTACAAAAAAGAACAATCTCTTCATCACTCTAAAAAATTGAGAATGTTCTTTCCTCATAGTTGGAAACTCACAACAACAACATTGTTTACTACAAGGAGATGAACCCATTTAACTTCAAAGAGACATTTAATTCAACAACAATCTATCGTGCTTACTTGTAGCTCAAGTTTAACCTAATTTCATTGAATGAGCAAAAAGTAACTTAAGTGTGCGAAGTTAGCAAGGAAGCTTGAAAATCCTGGTACTAAAAACTTGGAATTATAAGAAATCATGGTCCACTTTGTCCGATAATTGGGAGGTGGAATTTTCTTCTAACTGGTAGGTCTCATAGGAGCGAGGTGCTTTAGTTAACACGGTCAGTGGAAGTACAAGTTACATCAAGGACCTCACTAAAATGAATATTACATCCAAGTGCATACATTTAGCATAAAGACCTTGAAATTAAGCAAAGAAGTGTGTTTTGAGGTTTGCGCATACCAACGTTCATTGTGCTAAAGAGTAAATACTATCAATAGAATCTTGTAGATGCTAGAATGTAAGAGATCCAACGGTTGAAAATGTTGGGATTTGCTAGTCTAGATCCAACGGTCAATATTCAAAGTTATCCATACACTATATAGTGGTACTCTCTCTGTTTCATATTTCTCGCATGTTTGACCAAGTCAAAGTCAAAAAATTAATGTTTAAGCAAACATAACATACAAAATATTAATATCTACAATATCAAACATATACTATAAGATATATTAAAGTATGTTTCAACAATATTGATTTTTTTCAATGAGTATGATTTTTAATACTACATATAGTGTGGTCAAACTTTGTAACGTTTGACTTTGACTAAACCTAATATGCTGAGTAATATTAAACAAAGAGAGTATAGGATAAGATTAGGAAAACATCATTTTTTAGAACCCTCACAAGGTTTTTATTAGCATCATAGATCAGAATATTACATTAACACTGATGATTAACCACTACAAGAAAAGTTAGCTTTTACAGCGGACGATTTTCATGGTTGAAGGCCCGTTTTTCGTGGCTAAAAATTCTTCTATGACGGATGCCCTTCGTGGTAAAATCCCTGTCACAAAAGAATCTACCACGGTTTTTTTTCTGACTGTGGCGGATCGCACCCTTCAGCCACAAAAACTTGTTCCGTCGTAGATCTGTTCGCCACCCGCGTTGACTGCTGACGTCATGCAAAAATGCCACGTGGCACCCGCCGTTAACGGCCGGTTACCGCCGTTAACGGTCACAGAAACCATGGAAGAATCCGGGCCCAGACAAGGCCTGCTAATTGTTAAGTGGCCGACCCACGAGGAGAGCCCAATAAGATTACGGCCCTTTACTCTCACGATGTGTACTATTTGACGTGGCCCATTAATGAATCCATCCAGGGCCCGTACATTTTTAGGACCGCTACAGTTTCATCCTAAAGAAGGCCCACTTTGGTAGAATAATATGCGGCCCATTAGGGGCCTACGCCAGAAGCTCAGGCACTGTTAAGGCGTGCAGGCAACCCGTTATTGTTCCTACGGCCCGTGGGGTCCGCTCCTGTTCTACCCATTTACTGTTATGACCTTTTACATTTCTAGGTTGCCACTGTTAGGATCCTTTATTGTTCGGCCTTTACTATTCTAGTCGTTTCACTTGTTTGGGCCTTTTACTCTTATGGCCTTTACTTGTCGTGCCATTTACTGTTCAGGCCTTTTACTCTTCTGCTCATTTTACTGTGCGGGCCCTCTGCTGCGCGGGCTTTTTTACTGTTTAGGCCTTTTACTGTTTCAGCTCTTTACTGTTCAGGTATATCAATATTCTGGCCCATTACAGTTCGGACCCTTTACTATTCTAGCATGTTGCTATTCAGCCCAGTACATTTCCAAGGCCTTGGTCACTTATGAGGTCCACCAATATTCTGACCTGCCACTTACGGTCTTTTAGTGTTTATTTGACCCATCTCCTGGCCAGAATATTTGCGTATTCTCTAACTATGGCGAAATTCTGGATTTAAACACTCCGTTAATATTTCAGCCCGCTAATGGCCATGCTAGGATCACCCTATTACATCAACAGATATTTTTTGAAATTTATTACAGACCAGACTTTCAAGAAAAACAAGACGAAGCATTACAGAGACATCACGAGACATGTGTTGGAACAGGGTTTCTACTACGGATCTTACATCCCCATACAAGTAACAAATGGCATACCATGACAGTTGCAGAAGAGATTATCAAGTAGACGGTCCGTCAAATCTTGTCGATCTTTTAGTTCTTGTATTTGTTCATGTGTAATCGTGATTATTCCATCTATTTGCTCTGTTTCTTGTTCAATTAAATCAATGGTTTGGAGTGCAGCTGTAACACCTCTTTCTGCTGGAAAAACTGAAACTGTGGGCCGATGCAAGCAATAATCACTATCACTGCTGCTTTGTGAAATGACCTCAATACTTAACGTAGGATTCCGCCCTTCTGCCCCCATAGCTTCATGTGCAGCCTAAAACAAAGAAAATAAGTCAGCACAGTGTACCAGCTAACTGGTTCCCATCTTATATGTATAATAATTCAAATTCATCATTGGCCAGGAACAATTAATGATGTGCCTCGTATATCTCTTTTTGGAATAACAGGAACTGTCAATGTCCTGGACCGATGCGTACATGTGCCATTATCATAGCCACTCTGGAAGAAACACTACAGGTTATTTGCATGTTGAAACTAAGACATATTAAGTTAGAGCAGCAAAGCACGCAAAAAAACCATGTTTGTTATCAAAGAATTTCAAAATTGGCATTGTCCTAATAAAAAAATCAAGTCATCAACATGTGTGTCTCATGCAGACTAACTGAACTAGTGAACTAGTGTGGTAATGAATGTATGGAATCAAGCAACTCGACTCGTTCCCTCATAAACTAATCATATCACTACATAACAGAAATATAGAAATATAAGAAAAACAGGTGCATGAGATTCCTTTAGCTGCTTAGAACTGGTCGGGACAACAAAGCATTAACCTAAAATATAAGAATAGCGTTTAAAAATGGTCTATAGTATGAACTAGCCAAAAAAGTGACCTCCAACCACTAGTGACATTGCTTTAATCATTAGGCAACTATGATAGTATCTTGGAAAAACAAGCAATATACCAAGTGTATTAAATAGACTACCAGAATTATTTCAGACAAACAAGATATCAACCATTCCTTTTCAGTAGCCAGATCATTCAAATATTTTGATCGTCGCGCCAGTAAATAAAAAAGAAGTGGTCATTTGCTGCCAAAACAATAGTTGGATGCATCAAAAAAGTAGCACAAACCTTCTTTGTAATGCCTATAGCTATTGTATTAAACTGCTGACAGTATCATTGTACATATAACCAGGCAAGAAAATCCAGTAGACAAATAAGCAAATGATACATTGTGCATCATGCAGGGTCAACGAAGTATTTAAACAATGTATGTCTAGGAACCACATCAGAATATAACATTGATGCAATCACAAGTCAACTAAAAATTCACAGGAACAATAACCAATTGAACCATATGGTGGGTAATATTAAACTCGCAAGATCATTTGATGATGTATAGATGAAAATCCCTTGTTTATTATTAATCAAACATTGTACTTCTCACAGAAATTGCCATCCCTAGTTTGGGACTGATGGGGCTCAAACCCGCAGCTTCTCCTTGATAGGGCGGTGCACTGACCATTTAAGTTAAGAAAATCATTACATTGCTTTAATGATGAGAAAACTAAAGAATCAAATTGGCAATAGACTCTATATGTGCATCATGTGGAGTAGCTATTGAGGTAATGAATTAAGCAATCAAACAATAGGTGCACGATAGACTTCCGGATCATATTAACATGGTCATAGTACATATATATAGTAACTGGGATCATATTAGATGATAATAGCTATGACAATCTCACTATGAGTTGTCTAGATAGAACTCCTCCGCTTTCAAAATATAAGATGTCATGCGTTTTGTGAAACGAATGTATCTAGACACTCTTTAGTGTTGGTAGAGTAACTTGGACTAGTATTGTATGTATTTTTACTAGTCCAAGATACTCCCCACCAAGACCAAGTAATTTATACTAGTCTCATACATATAACACTAGACTATGTTACTACCTCCAGAGTGCATATAAGCTCAATCATGGTGGTGATCTCTAATATTATAATAGAATATAGAATAGCATAAAAGTGGATATACTTAAATCACCACCACCTAATCATGGTCTAGTTAATGTATATATAGATATAGATAGAAGATCATCAGTCAAATATAGCAAAAAGAGATCTCCACCATGATTGAGTGAGAAAATTGAATTACAAATCAAGGGATTTAAGTTCGGTCTTTTTGTAGAACCGTTAAAGGACACCTTGTTCTAATCATTGGCCAACTCATGTGGTGCCGACACTAGACAATGTGACTACCTCTAGAGTGCATTCAAACTCTTAATTATAGAAGAAAATTACAATAATAGACTATAAATTAGCATAAAAGTGGATATACTTAAATTACCACCACATAATAGATAGATAGATAGATAGATAGATGAACACAAGTCAAATATAGAAAGAATAGATCATCACCAAAATCAAGTGAGCACATTGAATTATAAATCGAGGGATTTACATCTGGTTTTTGTCTAGTATTGGTTAAGGTCAACCTTGTTCTAGTCATTAGCCAAATCATGTGGTACCTCGTGCAAACAAGCATCTGACACTGTGCACATCTCAGTAAAAACAAGAGACTTACTATTTCTTTTTGTGTAGCCCCGTTGGAGGATATCCTGTTGTTAGTTCGTTTTTAAAGACATCCACCGCATTGAGTACTTGGATAGACGATCCATCTACTTTATTGTTGCTCCTCTGCATACAGGTTCAGGCCACTCATTCACATAAAACAGGTTTGCATTCAGTAATACAAAGCAACAAGTACTTACAAGATTGTAGGGGTGATTCACTCTACGATTCTCCATGTTCGATATGAAAGGAAATAATATCAGATAGTGGTTGTTTCTATTTACAAAGAACTAGATAGACATTATAGTATAATCACTTGTGAACATGTAGAGCAGGGAATGGGGAATATAAACAAACATTTAAATGACATAAAGATTGCCGTGGTGACAAAATAGAATGCAGTTACAGTCCTTAGCACGGACAAGAGAGAAATTATAATGAGGATTGCAAAAAAATATGAGAAGTTTCATAAAAAGTGTCACCTTCTACAGAGCAGGCAGTTACTGTACTAACATTTGGACAAACAAGATAGACATTGCAATGGTATATCTCATGAACTTATAGAGCAGGTAATGCTAACCCATCTGTGAAGTGACTTAAAATGCCATGAACTACATAATAGAAGGTAGATACTACTGCTACAGAAATTATAATTGAGAAACTTGAATTTATAGAGAAGGGCATGCCGATGACCATATAAAGTGCCTTAAAACATGCCATGTAATACTACATCCAATCCAAAGTAAATAAGGCATATAAATTTTCCGCAAGTCAATCGATGGAAAATTGGACCAAGTTTGTAGAAACTACCATGAACATCTACCATACCAAACCAACGCCATTCGATACATCAAGGCATATATTTTCATAGACGCAAATTCCACAAATTAACCCTTAATATATTTTTCTATGAGCTTGGTAAAAGTCATCATTGTTTGACTTTAAAGTTGTATAGGCCTTCTTTTACGGAATGGATGTACACCCTCCGTTTCAAAAAGTATAAGTCATCATCTAGACCACTTTTAGTGTGTAGGCTCATGTAGTTTGGAGTAAACCTACTCAGTAAATGGTGTCTAGATACACTCCTATCACAAAACTAAAACATCTTATATTTTGAAACGGAGGGAGTAGTACACAATAGGTGGCAGCTACTGTTGGAGCTTAATTGAAACAAACAATAAAGGCATAACCTGCAGAGGGAATGCAAAACCAACAAGTTTAATGACATAAATTTGCGATGAATTACATAAGAGAAGGCAGTTACTGTGTTTGCTTAGAACAACTAGATTGAAATTAAAATAGCATAAATTCTGAACTTGTAGAGCAGAGAATGTTAACCTACATGTCCAATGGCTTAAAACTACCAACAACTCCAAAATTACATGCAGTCAGTATTGTAGCAATAGACAAAGCAAGTGCACATTATGATGACATAACTTGTGAACTTGTTGAACAGGTAGGCAGCCTCAGATGTTCAGTGAACTAACATTTTCCATGAACGGCATAATACCAATGAACTCTAATGATGTTTGTTTTGTACTACCAAAATTGTTTATATATATTAAGAGTAATTGTTAGTCAAAGAAAAAGACGCATAACAAGGACGCCTTATACCTCGAAACAAAAGGAGTAGTTCAACGCCTGGATTTAACATAGACTATACCGGATTTATCAAGGGAGAGTGGGATATCCATTAAGCCAAGATTGAGGCAGGAATTTACCACCAATACAGAAATGTAGATCCTTTGTCAGTCTCATACCGCTATATTGAAACGAACGAACAAGCAGATCTGGTTTACCTAGGCCACGGTGTCGTTTACGCATACACGGCATCTTTGCGGGTGATGTCAAGGACGCCGAGGGTGCCCGGTAGTGGTGAGTTGGGCTGAAGCAGATAGATCTCGGCGGCGTCTATGAAGCAGATCTATGGAGGTTGTTGATGGGTCTGGCTTGCTTAACAAGATGGTCGGTGAAGGAGATCCGGTGTAGTGCACGGCATCGTCGGTGAAGCGGATCTGTTACGACCGATTATGGATTCGAGGCGCGGCACAAGAGCGTCGGTGAAACATATCCGGTGTAGTGGAATGTTGAGTCCATGAAGCGGATCTAATGCGTCACATTAATCGGGTGTAGGTGAAGCAGGTCAGGTGTTGTGGACTAGGAGTCTCAAAACTAACATGGTTGTATGGAAGAGGGTGTCGTAACTAGGGTTCGATAAGGTGGACGTCGGCTGATCCCGTAGACTGGTCAGGAGTATATGGTATAGAGGTATGGCGTGTAGGCCGTCAAAGTGTGGTGGTGCAGGAGCCGGAGGTGGGATAGGGGGTTTGGGGTGGCACGCGGGTCGATGAAGTGCGGCGGTGATGTTCCAGTGTGGTGGTGCAGGAGCTGGAGGTGAGATAGGGGGTTGGGTGGCGTGTAGGCGGGCGAAGTGCGGTGGAGATGATCATGGTGCGGTGGTGCAGGTACTGGAGGTGAGAGGGGGGTGGGTGGCGTGTAGGCCGGCGAAGCGCTGCAGGGATGGGCTAGTATGGTGGTGTAGGAGTCGGAGGTGAGAAAGGGGTTAGGGTTTTTTATAGAGCTTTGGGGGAAATAGCATCGGTGGAAGGTGGACTACCCAGCTTCAGAGTAGAGGGGACCCCCGGCCCCTCGGGGGGAGGGGGATTACGAACCATACAAACACCCCGACATTAGTAGATAGGCCATTGTCAGGGGTAGAAAAGGAATTTCTGACTACAAGTTGGGGCGTGTGACCACTCGATATTTTTGGTGGAGGTGAGGCGGAGAATTTGACGCCTACAGGAATTTGAATTTTGCTATACAGTTCAAAAGATATAGAATAATAATATACCATCCTATCTTACGAGTATCTATAGTGCAATGACTAGAAAAAATAGTTTACTATAATGTCCTAGCCTTTCTAGGTACGGAATATTTCCGGAGCCATTTCTGCAAAAATAAGGTCTCTACCTTCGGCTCAATTACATACACACATGAAGGCACATATTAAGATGAACTAGAGTAGTATGTTTCCCACTATGACCATCCTAAGAGGATCTCTAGTGGCTAGTGGATTTTCTCTAGACGATATGGAAGTTATAGCGTGCTAATAACGCGCTATTTTACAGAACATCTTTTTGTAATAAAATAAAAATATAATAGGTATATCATGAATATAAACAATTTCAGCATGGAATGAATTGCCTAGAGTAATACTTCCACCTGCATAATCGATTCGGTGCTATCTAAGTTGGAGGATAACCTATGTGGCTAAATCTAGTACAGCGCCGGTGTTGTAGAAGGATGAGGCGGCTTGACACGATCACTTAAGTTTCACAATCAAATTTGCATTGTATGTTTGCTTACTCGACACATTCATCATATGTTATCTTACTCCACACCCGCCAACAAAAAATAACATCCTATACTTGAAATAGCGCTAACGCTATGATGTTTTAATCGATATAGCATGCTATTTAAAAATAGCACCATACCGAGAAAAAAATCTTTAAAAAATATCGCACTCTCAAACACGCTTATATCACGCTACATAGCGTGAAATAGCGCACTATTTTTTCCATGCTAGAGATGCTCTAAGACGGGTCTGAGTGGTAAGTAACTTGGAGTAATAATATGCATACATTGTGCTAACGACTATCAAAAGTACTCCCTTCGTCCAGAAATAACTGAGTTGGTTTTGTCTAGATTAGAATATATTTAGACGCATTTTAGTGTATAGATACAATCGAATCTAGACAAACCAACTAACTTATTTATGGACTGAGGGAGTGGTATTTTTTAGATGCTAAAATAGAAAAGAAGATCCAACTTCTGGCAATATTGGGATTCAAGAGTCTTGATCCAAAGCTGGAAATGTGTACGAGTAACTTTGAATATTGACCGTTGGATCAAGACTCGTGAATCCCAACATTTTTAGACGTTGGATCTTCTTTTCCATTCTAGCATCTAGAAGATTTTATTGATAGTCTTCATGACAATGAATGGTATGCACAAAACTCAAAACACACTTCTCCATCATTCTAGAATCTTCTCCCTCGTTTCTCTAAACCATGTTACTAGAATTTTCAAGTTTTAGATAGCTCATAATCGTTGAATTCTAAATAATACATAAGTACAAGAACCAAATATACACCCATACTTTATAGATGTTGATAAAATTTATATTTTTTATGCTTTACCCATTAAAATTTTATATAGTGGTGATATGTCGGACGTCTAGGTACTATTCAACACGAATCCAGCTCCTCTGAACCATTGGATATGATAGCCCAAGAGTCAGGATTGGTGCTATGGATCCAATTCAAAACTGCTCCATTGTAGTAATAGAGAGAATACAACCTACTATGCTATGAAATTTTGGGGGTGGTGACATGATGGTTCTCGAAAATGGTGGAGTTTGCTCTAGGTACTATTCAACATGAATCCATGTTCCATGAACCATTGGATCTAAGAGCAAGCACGGCATTGCCAAAACATTGAGTCTAAGAAAGCTTAGACCCATGTCTAAACGGTAGAGATGGGGTGGCTAAGAAAAAGATTCCTAAGGTTGAGTCTAGTACTAGACACAAGGTCCATCTGATTAAAAAGTTATATCATCCAATAGAATGAGGGCAGTTTGATGAAAAAGTGGGGTATCCTTTGTTTTGCAGGTCCCATTAGTGGTGTTAGACTGTGTCTAAACGGTGGAGTAGTTTTGTTTTGTTAGACTTACGTCAGACATTTTTCTTAGCCATACCAAAGACGTTGTACATGCTCTAATAGTCCAATGGTAAGGATTGGTGCTAAAGATCCAATTCAAAACTGCTCCATTATAATGGTAGAGATATAGTGATAAGATAAGATAAGATAAGATAAGAAATAACTAGTGAGTTGCAAGTGCCTTGCACATGAGAATCAGATAATATAAGTATGACATATCATTTTTTATATAAAATTATAGTACTAGGTGAAAGTCAAAAAATATTTATACTTTCAAGCTTCATTCATAAAGTATCCCGTGTGTTTGGTTCTTGTACTTTTTGTATAATCTAGAAATCAACCTATAGTCAGAATAATCATGTCCGTAAAACTGATCCGTAAATAAATTATATTCTATAGAATTACGTATGGGGCAGGAAACAGCATGACCTTTCGACTCCAGAACCACTCATGCATGCATCTCCAGATCATCCTAGCGGCTCCTTTCTTCTCTATCCCATTCCTTTTCTATCACCCGGCCGGACCTCTACAAAACAAAAGAAGGCGCCAATCACTGTCCATGGTGGTGCCATTGGACAAGGTGTACTACTTAGTGGACCCTGGCAACACCACACTATAGGTGGCGTATACCAACAGAGCGTCGGCGGTGAACGATTACATTGAGAAAATCCAAAAGCTCCTAGAGGAAACGGACGACAAGATTGTTGACCTTGACACGAGTACACCAACGGTAATCATCGGCCATTTAGAAGGCTGATGTCGCCCAGCTATGTGTGGGCATGGATTTCTGATTCACTAGTCGATCACGGTGACCATGCTCAAAGCTAGCAGAGTTCCTCGCCAACCCTAACATTTCCTTTGTAGCCGTCAACATCGGCAACAACGATTGCTTAGGCATTCTCTAGTACCAAGGTCGAACTTTGTGGACATCCTAAAGAGGTGGAAGCTTCTGGCTCCACGATGGAGAAGGATTCTTTGGCTGACTACACGGTGGCGCTCTTAGACATCTGTTACAAAGTCATGAAGAAGAAGGGGTATGTGGACCACAAGCAGTGGGGGAACATGCCCCTGACCGAAGAGAAGATCAAGTATGCAACGCTTTGCACGACTCCACGAGGTATACAGGCGGATAGTGAAGTTCGAGAGGGGTCAACAAACTCTCGAAATGTTCAACCAAAAAAAAGAACTAAGGAAGAAGGGAAAGGGTAAGGGCAAGGGCAAGAAGACCAAAGAAGAAGACGAAGACTCAGAATGGTACACCATGTGACCTTCGAGTATATCTTTGCGTGTCGGTATATCCTTGCTTGGTTCTACTCCTACTTGTACTATACTACTCACATATGGTAATGCATGTATATACTACAGGCATGCAAGGGGCGGAGGCAAGAATTAATTCAAGGAATCGTAGCTATTTCTTTTATTTTGACTGTAGAGTGATAGTAGGAGTAGGCATCGTAGCACACGCCAACAGCCCACCCCACCTCAATGAATTGTCCTGTCAATCAATAGCCATGGCAGATTATAATTTTATAGTGGTAGAGGCTTTCTTTGAGTAATTCCATTTATACTGCTTAGGCGGAGTACTACTAAAAGACAGATGGTGAATGGGCACCTAAAAAACTGCTAGTAGCACTGTAGCAGCAGAACTGCAAGATGAACATTTGTCGATTGCCCGAATGTATGTTGAGTTAGTACAATATAAACATAGTACTATATTACTACTACGTGCTACTCTAGTACTACTACTAGCAAAAAACCATCGTCCCTACTGCTGGAAAAAATATGAGTTCTTCCAACCAAACTAGTACTATTCCAAAAATGGCTATATTTACTTGTTGCAAAAATGGATGTATCTAGACATGTTTTAGTGCTAGATACGAGTACATCCAATCCAGTGACAATTAATATGAATCAGAGGGAAGTACTACTACTACCGTTCTACTCCACTATTATACTAGTAGTAGTACATACTAGTACTCCCGAATGTATGTTGACCAGTACTCCTACCTCTATTTGGGATTATTAGGCCAGAGAGCTTTTTAAAATTGTTAGAAATTATGTATATTAATACCTATCCTCTTTATCGTGTTAATTCCCGTGACTCATTAATTTAGATATCTCTATTTTCTCTCAATCTCCCAATGCATGTTGTTTCATCTCTCATCATGTTCCCCTTTTTTTAATCTAGCGTCTCGTGCATGTAAAACTAGTCGTGCATGAATAAATTAATTAGAGTTCATCTACTTTGTAGTATTGCGAATTAGCCCTCTGGCCTTCCTAAACAGAGAGCCTTAATCCTATTCAGCTTACTACTCAGCAGAGTAGATCCACTGATCCACCCAACCCATCGGAAGTTAAGACTTCATGAAAAATACTCAGGAGAGTACATCCACAAACTCATCTAGTACCTCTGTTTCAAGTAATAAGGTGCACACGCGCTCCAAAGTAAAGTTTAACCGAATAAATGGAGAAACTAAAATTTATTTATATGTGTAAAATATGTTTCGTTGAATTCGTATTGAAACAACTTTCCAATGATGCTAAATTTGTACAGTACCAACATTCTTTATATATATTTAGAGTAAAGCTTTGTCAAACAAAAAACAAAAATAAGGGAGCCTTATTTCTTGGGACGAAGATAGAGTACTAGTACTACAAAATCCACCATTCCTGGTATGCAAACGATCATTCTGCAATTAAACCAATTAACATCGGCTTACATCACCACTAAAACTCGACGCGAATGAAGAAACGCAGCTCCTTCACGGTAGCAGGACCGACAAGGTAATGAGGTAGGCCTAAGTAACACGTAAGGTCCTCAACGCGACCTCGCCCGGCTTAGCGGAGCTCGGCACGTTGAGTTCCACCGTCACGCTGCCAGTCCTCCTCCTACCGTCTGTCTAGGAGAGCAGCGGTGGGCATTCCACCCACATCCTTACCCTGTACACCGGCAAGTCGCCCATCGCGCCCCTAACACAGACTGCAGATAAGAGGGGGACCGTTCTTACTGAGCCAATCATCAGACCGAACACGGAGCCGTCCTGCTCCCCAATGACGATGAGCCAGCGGGACGGCTCGCCCGACAGCGGCACCAGCTCCTGGAAAGCTTTGGTGGTGGCATGCTGGATCTTGTGCACTTGGATCAAGTGGACCGCTTTGAGGTGGGCGATTGGCGGCCAAGCGGGGCGAAGTCGCAAGCCTCCATGCAAGTGAAGGGAGCATATCGGCACATGATTTTGTTCTCGTGGAGTTCGTAGTAGGGAAGCAAACTACTGCAGCCTTTGTGGACACACTTGACCCTAGCCACTGATAGGACGGCGTCCATGGTGGGCTCGTGGGTCAATCCGCCGCTAGGGTGCTCGCACTTATGGTAGGAGGTGATCTTGTGGACGCAGCAGTGGCAGACTAGATGCATATCCATGCCCTATAGAAACGGACGTTCAAAAATAAAATAGTTGCAAGGCATTTGACCACAAAAGAAAAATCAATGGATCGTGAGGGAGAAATAGAGACCTTGTAGACTACTGGGCTTGAGAGGCTAGGAGCAGGAGGAACAATTGAGAACGATGGCTTCCATCTTCGTGAGTGGTCGCCCCAAGCATTGCGATTTGGTGGGGAATGAAGACTCTGATCCAGCCTCGAGTCATGCCCTTCTTTTATATACCACAGCTGATAATCAATGAAGCTCTACCTGATTGCACCTTTTCTTTTTGTACTAGGGTCCTTTTTGTATATTTTGAGGCCTCATTATTTACAAATCCCTAGTTTAGTTGGACAAGATTAGTGTCCTCTTTGTATTTGTGCACCACCCTTTTATTAGTAAGTTGGCACGTGATACCCACATAATAATAAAGTATGACATATCATCACTATATAAAATTATGCTCAGAATAGGTAAAGCTCAAAACAATATGAAAGAGCCACATCTATAAAAAGTAATGGTGTATATTTGTTTTCACCCAGTACACTTTGAAGGTACTGTAGTAACGTGTGAAAGTTTTACTAACCTAAGTTATTTAGCAGTATGAAGAGTAGCCTAATATGGAAGAGAAAGAAAACATCCAGCCAAAGCTCATTTTTGGG